>BROG01000176.1:875000-1201166 GCA_030159075.1 Atrina japonica
AGATCTTAAGTTTGATGATTTAACTACATTGTCATGGTAACCGTGAATGATAAATCATATTTTAAGTCTTGCCAAATAAAAATTTGTATGAATTTATCCTCGTAGACATACATCTATTATCCTTGATACTTGATCAGTTTCATATAGAAGCTACTGAAACATCTACATCAGTCTGACCTCACCAGAAATGGACACCAAGAGCAGTTCAAAAGACTCAGCATACATGAATAAATCATTAATTATCTCCCTTTAAGTCACTCACCCCCTAAAGACACATTTGGACTGGTCTAAGTAATTTGATTTACAAAAGAGTCCATTCTTTTTCAGGGGTTGATGAATTAAAGTATACATATGCATTATGCATGTGACATTAAAATGATATATTTTTTCAGAAATGTACATTTGTAATTGAAAGGTTTTTTTTTAGTACAGTAGTTATTTTTTTCATATTATCCGATTTTTATTCATTGTAAATTAATTGTAGAACTTGATATGTCAAAACATGGGTGTAAATCCCCTCTGGCAGCTAAACATTATTATCATTTCATAAGTAATTGCTATGAATTTTAAATTTATATATACATGGATTAAAACCAGGTCAAATGGAACAAACATTCAACTTTACCGATGTGTATAATTCAACAATCAAACATTACATCAATATTTTTAGGCGTAGCAAAAACAGGGCATTTTCATGATTTTTAATATATGAAAAAACAAGCACTGACATAATACTTGATTTTGTTTAAATAGCTATACACACTGTCAGTGATACATGTATATAAAGCCTGACAGGCTTTAAATATCCCTGATACTGTATACCTGAATATTTTTGCTCAAGTTTAATTTTCGCTATTTTCGTCCTTACATGAGAGTGTGAATTCAAAATGAGAGCGAAATTTTCAAGGTAAATAATTGAAGTACAGACATACATGTCATCTGTGTAAATGAGACTATGGTGGTTTAGGTCGAATCTAAGATGAGGTGGACATGTTTTCTGTTGTAGATGGGCAAAAATAACCAGAAGTGAATATTTCCAGATATTCAGTTTTTTAGTCCTTATCTGACGAATTTAGTTATGAAGTGGTTGCCAGTTTTCAGTCATGGAAAAGAGACTGGTTACAATGTCATGTGGAATGGACCAACATTCTTTTACAAATAACTGGGCAAACTTTCATACAAGGTCAACTTTGGAAGAGGTGAAGGAGTTTTTAAAAATATTATACTCTAAGCAGTCAGGCAAAATGGACTAAACATGACAAGGTGATGGGATTGTCATATTCTAAACTGATCACTGATTCTGATACATCATTTAGTTACAAATACAGTGGAACCTTGTTACGTCAAAACTGGATGAGTCAAAATTCTGGATATATCAAAACCGACAGTCTGGTCTTGATATTCATAGATAAAATAATATATCAATTTAAAATTTCGGTTATTTCGAATTCCGGATATATCGAAGTAATAGGGGTGGTCACATGAGTTTCGAGATGATGAGATTTCACTGTAGGCCTATTTCACAACAAGAGGCCCAAGAGGGCCTCAATCGCTCACCTAAGAACCATCTACAAATGTGGAAAGACGACCAAGAAGAATATGCCTGTAAAACTTGAACAACAGATGACAACAGATCAACACACACAATTGTATTATCTGCAGAACAGACGACAAAAAATCAGCACAAACACCTATATGGCCTGCAAAACAGATGACAACAGATCAACACACACCTGTACATCCTACACAACAGATGACAACAGACCAACACACACCTGTATAGTCTGTACAACCTGCACAACAGATGACAATATGTACAGATCAACACATCATATGAAATAAATCACACATCTATGTGACATGCACAACAGAAGACAACAGACCAGCACATACCTGTAAAACCTGCACAATAGATCAACACACACCTGTACAACCTGCACAATAGATCAACACACCTGTACAACCTGCACATAAGATGACAACAGACCAACTCAAACCTGTATAACTGCACAACAGATGACAACAGAACAAGACACACTTGTACAACCTGCACATCAGATGACAATAGATCAAGACACATCTGTACAACCTGCACAACAAATGTATAAAGAACACAAGAATTCAGGAGTGCACCTCAGAAACAATATCAACTTTTGCAATAAATGTGATGAAAAATTAAGGTAAAAAAGATAGACCTTTACCTATATTTGGTTATAAAAGTACCATGTCCCTATCAGTATTTAACCATTCTTTCTGCATCTACATGATGGTGAATTAAAGTAAATATCCTGCCCCCAAAATAACATACAGCAATTACCTAAACTTTAATTAAATCATAGCAACACATTATCATACATTTCATGTTTAATTAAATTGTACATACTGCTGTCAATAGCGATATCAACATGAATTACTCAACGACAATATGATATTGATTTACAGTAGCGCCCGAAGATTTTTACAGGTTTATGAAAACTTTTAATGTACAATACAGTAATTATTACAACCGGTTTTAGTTGTCTACACAGGTAAATAAAATCTAAATCATATTTCATCTAATGTTGATTATATAGCATAAATTGATCAAGTTGATCAAGATCAATCATTTACTTTTTCTGTTTCTTTTAAAAGCAATACTTTTAGTATTTACAGAAAAGGTGAACATTTTTAATGAAATTCGTTAAAATATATATGCAAATTCAATACAATCCCTGGCTTCTATATCAATTATACAGGTACATGTATGCATATATAAAAAAATTGAATTTCACCATTTCATGATATTGACAAAGTTTTCTTTAATTCTATTTTACAACTCTGGACCTAGTATTTTCTGACTTCAATTTACAAAGGGCCTCTGCAGTAAAAGTATTTAGAACATCGTGCCTTGAACCATGAAATCTCTAACTTCTGGTCATACCATGTTCAAGCCCTATTGAAATCTAAACTGATTTTTGCGAGAAATTTGCCAGTTTACTAGCAGAAGGTCAGTGGACTCTCTCCCCCGATACAATTGTAAACAGGCAATCTCCTCCACCATTAACTGGCTGACATTGATGTAAAATATTCCAAAATTCAAAATCTCTATTTTATAAACTCTGTTTTAATAGATCTAGAGTCTAAGCTCCATTTTCACATGCTTGAGTTCCAAATAGAAAAATATCAGTCCAGGATGAAATAGATTATTTAACATGACTGAGGTGTATGTTACTCAAATGTGATTGCTTTTTCACACCCTAGAAATCTCATTTGTATATGTAGAAATCAGTTTGACCTATTTTGGTAGACATATCACTCACAATTTGCTCATCTGCCACAAAGAAATATAAACTTTAATATACAAAATGAACACATACATTTATTTCCTTTCAAATCAATTTGGTAAGATATATGTGTAACATTATAAGTTCACATTGACAACAAATGTTGAACACTAACAAGAAAAAGTCATTGATCTGTCATGTTTACAAACAATACAGATGATGTTGGCATATGGTGTAGGGATACAAAGTGTTCTGGACTGAATTTTCCAGTGCCAGTATAAATAACCGTAACAGTCTATCCCAAATGCAAGAAAAAGTTTTCTTGATTAATTCTATTTTACAATTTTTGATTTTTTTCTGAAACATTTTTATAACGCTCCACAGAGTTTTCAATTTGTCTATCTCTATTTTACAATTCTTGACAGTTTTTCTAAATCTATTTTACAACACTCTACAGAATTTTCAATTTCTCTAACTCTATTCTACTCCTCATAACAAATTTTTTCTAACTCTTGATTTACAAATTAGTACAATACTTTCTCTCACTCAATTTTACAGTGCTTAACGGACTTTAATGAACTAATTTTAATCTAATTATGTTCATGTTTATGTTGACATCTCATTATTGATGAAGAGTCTACCTAAGTTTGTGCATTCTTTAAGATACACTATATGTCTGATTCCAAATTTTAATGCATATTATTTAAATCATATTACCTGTACAGTGAAACCTGTCTTGACAGACCACTGTCATTACAGACCACTTGTCTTCTAAGATCACGCTCTAAATAAAAAGTCATGGTTGAATAACTCTTTACAAAAACTCTTTTGAGAGACTGTCTGTCTGTAAAGACCACATTTAAGTAGTAGAAGGAGGTACGTACTGATGGTCTCTCAAGACTGGCTCTACTGTATTACAAACTGGTGTCTGCAGACATGAATGCATGTTGATGCATCTTATATTGACATGATCAATTCTAATAATTGGTAGGCGCAAGCTGAAACTGTACGATTATGCCACTTTCATTGCAGATAATTCTGTTATTTCTATGCAGGATTTTGAAAATTGCAACATCTACCACTACATGTAATATGGTTTTCCCATTACGTAATGAAATGAATAAAAAAATCCTAATTTTGCTGTCAAATCTATTTCCCTTTACATATATAATTATAACTTTACATATGATAATCACCTACTTGATATGTACATGCAATTATTAAGTGTGAATGGTTTCTATATTGTTGGAACCTGTTTGGATGGTCTCAAATAAATGTGTCAATTTTTTTCAGACAAATTTAATTTTCAACACATTTTCAACTCACTCAGTCTCAGCAACTCTGTCAACATTGACCAGTAGTTATAGTTTGTTGTGCTGTTACTTTATATTCTGCCAAAAAATTTTCTCTGATAAGGAGATGTCATTGGCTTTAGGCGAAATGCTGCAAATTTTTACCTGTGCTATCGGCTGGTGTCAATGCAGTGTGTTGCTCACCGTGAGAAGTATTACATTGTATGTCTCTCCTTAACTCAATCACCCTAAAGACACATTTGAGCTAGTCTAAGTTATTGATTTATAGAAAAGTCCATTGTTTTTCAGGGTTGATGAGTTATAGACCCCTGATATTCACTTCATATATGGATTGTTTGGCAGAAAGACAGTCATTACCATTTATGGTAATACTATGACCTGTACAGTACAGAACAAAAATGTAGATATAGCACATTTAAAGTGAAAGAAGGTTGATAATTAGCATTACTGATAAGTTGAAATACCTTTAATGGGTAATTTGCCCCTTAACATGAAGAAGCTTACAAACAAGAAAATTACGGGTAAATCGTTACGGTAATTTCTTTAATAAAATCAGAATAAAATGTAGATAAATATACAATGTACATACCTGAACATATCACTTATCTATATGTATTTGAAACTGATACTAATATTGGCCATACAGTATGGGTAGGTTCATCTTTCTAATAAATGAATAAATTTCTTCTTTTTGCAAGCAAAAGATTCCTTATTTCAAAGAAAAAATATTCTTTCTGAATTCCAGTTTATTGAGATACACTAGAACCTGTCTTGAGAGACCACATTCTGAAATCAACTCAATTATCTTTAAGTAAATAAAACCAATTTTGAGAGCCCACATTTCAGTGGCAAAAATGGGGGGGTCTCTCAAGGCATGCTCCCCAGTACAGGATAGTAAACAAATGGAAGTTTCTTAAACAACAATGATACAAATGGCCACAGCTACCATCTCTTATACCAATATATGTATATTATATGTCTTAAACAACAATGACAAGGATGTCTACAGGAACCTTCTCCTCTATACATGTACATAAATGTATATGTACGTTGTATGTTATGTACAGGCTTTGAAATATTGGTTACTTCAAATTCCTCATACTTTCATGTACCAAAAAATTCCCAACTTGGGAAAAAATGTCTATTAACTGATTTAACTGGATAAATCCCTTGTTCATGTATATCTGTAAGCTTGATCAAATTATCAGTTCACATGATGGCTATATAGTATTCTACAAACTGTAAACACACACACAAATACTTACCATTACTGTTAAAACTCCAAAACTGAAATGCTGGAAATTTTTCTAAAAAGGAAAGAGCATCAATTTCTCTTCTTCTTTGCTGGTATTCAAGATGGAAAACAGTGTGATCATATTTTCCTTCATGACCAGAACACCTAAAATAGTAATATAACACTGATACAGAATATCTATAGAAACCCCATGCTATAAAACGTATCCGAATTCAATACTGACTTCCAAATGTATTTGTTAGGACAGACTTCAGTCAAACAGTCCAATTTGCTCCGATCCCATTACTCGATTTGATCAATACATATCGACAAAGATTCTCTAGCGAACGGAGAATATATAGATTCCAGCGTGGCTTTAAAGAGAAGATCATTACCACTATGTAGAGGAGTAGTCAATCTATATGTTAACTCATAGAGATATCAATAAATAAGGTTTACACTGATTGCAAATATAATGTTAATATCCTTTTCTGAGTTTCTATAAGTGGCAATATTTATATCTGATATAATTTCTATAACAGTCACTAATGAAAACACTGACTTGAATGCTAATTAATTGATTATGAATAAGTCCTTTGTATCAGCCCTTAAAATCTTCTTGCGTATGTGTCAACAAAATTTCAATTTTATTAAATGGTTTAATATGTAACTTCTTTAAACTAGTAAGTTAACATTTTACTGTTCAGTGTTTTTATTCTTTTTTTTTCTTTTTGTTTCTAACTCAGAATTAAATCAATAGATCCATGTTTCTGACAGAATGGTGTTTGTGTGTAGATTATATAATTAAAACTATGTAATACAGTAGAACCTATCTTGACAGACCACTGTCATGAATGACCACCTGTCGTGAGAGAGCAGTCATGAATGACCACCTGTCTTGACAGACCACTGTCATGAATGACCACTTGTCTTGAGAGAGCAGTCATGAATGACCACCTGTCTTGAGAGAGCAGTCATGAATGACCACCTGTCTTGACAGACCACTGTCATGAATGACCACTTGTCTTGAGAGAGCAGTCATGAATGACCACTTGTCTTGAGAGAGCAGTCATGAATGACCACCTGTCTTGAGAGACCAGTCATGAATGACCACCTGTCTTGACAGACCACTGTCATGAATGACCATCTGTCTTGAGAGAGCAGTCATGAATGACCACCTGTCTTGACAGACCACTGTCATGAATGACCACTTGTCTTGACAGACCACAATCTCAAAACCAGTCAGATAAATATCTCTGTAAATAAAACCTCTTTTGAGAGACCACCTGTTTTGAGCTTGAGAGACTACATTTCTGTGGCTGATGGGGTGGTCTCTCATGACAGGTTCCACTGTATGCAAACTTCATGCTTAGCCTTTTGTTACATTTTCATATCTCATTGACCATGCTTTTCACAGACAACATCTGTAGACAATACATGTATGAAAACCATTTGAATAATATAGTTATTTCCCTTTCATTTTAATATATGCATGACTTTAAATGTGAGGAATGCTAATTGCAACATTTTATTGAAATTAGGATATCTAAAACTACACAGACATGTTTGAAAATACTAAAATACCATCAAATTGTCTTCATTGCCATTCCACATCGATTGGGAAATCTCAACTGCAAATTACATGTAGAAAAAAATGTAATTTTTTTGCCTAGAAAATGGGACCTTATTTTGACCCCTATGATAGGGTGGAAGATCACAGGAACACACATGTATACATGTGCATGTACACAAAAACATACATTGCATTGCTACACATATATAGACTGAAGCTTACATGTAAAGTCTTTACTTGGTACAAGCACAAGATTGAAACCTTGTATGTTAATAGCAGAATTACTCACTCAGAAATTATAAGTATTCCCTTAAAGAGTCTTACAGCTATTTTTGGATAAAGGGAATTATATAAATCAATTAAATCAGTTCTGTATCTGACTTCCAACAATATGCTGTCTGTTAAGTATTGCGATAGTAGATACTCACATTGCATACAGCTATCATAACAAAATCTATTGCTTGCACTTCAGTTAATAAATTATGCAAAATCTTTTACAGAGAAAAAATGCAATTTGCTTTATCTATGGATAGATAATATTGATATGAATGATCTCAGTACCACTTAAAGCTACATTTTAATTTAAAGCAGTCACTGATGAGAAAACCCATATCAATATATTGATAAGTAAAAATATTTATACTGTTATAGTAGAACCTGTATTGAGAGACCATCCAGCTGACAGAGTAGCTCAGTCAGTAGATCTTCAAGATAAAGGTTCCTGGTTTGATCGCCAGTTGTGCCAGAATTTCAGAGGTGAATTTTCATCTCCTGTCCGTGCGGCTCTATGCCTATATAGAGGGCAAAGGGTCTTGGATGTGCAGTTTGGATACCTTTGTCAGATTGTAAAAGTGTAGTGGCACTTAAAAAGGGAGAATATGGGCAACTCAAGCAAGGACATACATGTACTAAACGTCTCTCTCACTACCTCATAGGGATGAGTGGCGAGGACTTTGGTAGTCGCGCGGCTCGTTAAACCATGCCAAAGTAAGCAAGCAAGAGAGACCACCCCATCTGCGAAATCTGGTCTCTCAAGATAAGCAATCCAAAAAGAGGTGTTATTTAAAGAATTATTTAATAGAGTGGTATTTAGAATGTGGATTTAAAAGACAGGTGGTCTTCCATCAGAATGGTCATTCAAGAAAGGTTCAACTGTATATCATTATATCAAATAATTTGTTATGTCTATAGAATGTCTTTGAAAGAAACAGATTCAATATATTTTGTGGTATTGCTGTTTCATGAAGAATAAAGCAATCATGCATAAAAAACAATGTTTGAACAAATTAAATTTAACATTGAAATAAAAATATAACAAAGGTCAAGAATATGAACTAAAAATGTACAAAAATGGAAGTGAAAATTACAGAAGTTGTCAATGAAAGAATGGCCTGAGAATGTACCAATACACAAAAAAAATGTATTAATATTGAGTCTATCCATGACAGCCCTAGATTTCATTGTGTATATGTACCTGTACATGTATTTTCTTCTTTCATCTTACCTCAGTGTTATGCCAGACTCGACAAGTTTTTCAGTAAAATACAGAAATAGATAGATAAATAGATAGAGCTGAAACTAATGTTTGAATTAGCGTTGTTATCATATATCATCATCGCTATTAATCAAAATACTGAAAACTTGAGGATGATATCAAGAAAATCTCCAAGCATCGTGAAAATATTCAAGCATCATGATATCGCCAACTCCAATAGAAAAGAAAATTTTCATATTTATTATGTACTTGAGCTAATTAAACAATCACATACAATGTTATGAAACTCCTCAAAAAAAATTTCCCACATTTATTATGTGTCTGTCTTACTGAGGGGATATTATGCATAAAATAAATAAACAACAAATACTGCTTAATTGGCATAGTTAGCAAGAATACTACTGAATTTAATTGTGTGGAATATTGTGATATTATCGCGATGGCATCAGAAAAAATTCACCGATGTCATGATGCCGATCTAAATCACAAAAACAGCTCTAGTTTGAATATTGGCAAGTGAATTACCAGCAGTTGTTTGTTTATTGTTGTTTAACGTCCCACTCAAGAATCTTTCACTCGTATGGAGACATCACCAAATGCCGGTGAAGGGCTTCAAATTTTGGCCTATGCTCAACACTTACGGCCATTGAGCAGTGAGGGTTCTTTAATATGCCAACATCTACCGTGACACGGGACCTCGATTTTTACTGTCTCATCTGAAGGACAGAAATTACCGCTATAAAACAATACTGTGTGACAGGAAACAGCCTTTACCCTGTAACCAATTTACTCTTTAAAAAAGTGGACTCTACTGAAAATCAATGACAAAGACTAGTCTAAATGTGTCTTTAGGGTGAATAAGTTAAACAGCTTTAAGTTCTACGTAAAAATCACTGATATACATGTAAGTGAGAAACCCTTGACATTGTTACAAATCAAAACAATATTAAAAAACAACACCTGCATCTACAATAAAATAAAATTTTGACAAAGTAATAAACAACAAAAATAAAAACAAAACTGGTAAGTGAATTCAAATAATCTGAAGTATTAGTCATTAGGACCTGCCTTGAGAGACTCAATGCTGAAAACCATTCAGTTGAATATCTGTAAATAAAACCTTTTTTTGAGAAACATCCCCTCTTAAGAGACTTCATTTCAGTGTCATAAATTTACACAGTGGCACAAAACAATTGGAAATCAGAAATACAATGTAACCATACTGTTTATTAAACAAGAGATTGATTAAACAAAAGTGCTATATATTGCCTAGCATTTAGACATTTATTTAACTTCCACCCACCACAAGTGACATCACAATAGCGGCAATACAACAAGTTTCTGTGTAACTCACAAATAAATCTGTAATAAATGTTGTTAAATCAACATTATAAATGGGGAGAAACAAACAAACAAAAGCTTACAATTACTTTTGATGAATCTTAATTAGGATCCAGAAATATACTGATCAGAAACTTGTGATGTGATTACATCAATGGTAATGGTCAGAAAACATAAATATTGTTTAAGTATCTTGAAGTTGAAATGCTTTTGTATTTGAAAATCTATAAAATCACGCGGTCATATCATGTATCATGATCATGAAAGAGTGAAATCTACAAAGAAACAAGAATATCAATAAAACTGCTGGACACTCCCAGAGGCCTCCCAATATTTTACTTTTTAGGTATATGTGCTAAGTGACCTTCACCTTTCAGAAAAGATCTTGAGTGACTTTTGTCTGAAAGTCCCTATCCCAATGAACATTTGTGTGAAATATGATAAAATTCTGGCCAAAATTTAACGAGATATGAGCTCTGGACGTATGAGGCCTTCCCCAATATTTAAGAGATATGTGCTGACAGGGCGGGTTCTATAATATCCACAGGGCCGAAATTCTGCCTAATGGAAAATGCATTTATTTTTTCCCAACTTGATGAAAAATTCCCAGTTTGATGTTGAGTTCATAATCGTAATGAAAAAAAAATAAATGTAAGGGAAATGCATTTAAATTTCCATTTGTGCACACAATTTCCCCCAATATGACACAAATTCACGTTAAAATTCCCATTTGTGTTGCCAATGGCATTTTCCCAAAATTGACAAAAAAAGGACTGTTTGAGTGACCTTGACCTATCAGAAATTACCTTGAGTGTCCTTAATCCAAAAGTCCCTGTTTCAAAAAACATTTGCATGAAATATAAATGACCACCAGATTTAAGTGAAGTATCTCAAATTTTGATCTGTGATCTGGCCTTATTCCAATGCAGTAAGGGTTCTTTTACATGCCTACCATGAGATGGGACCTCTGTTTTGAGTCTCATCCAAAAAGACCTGTGACTTACACTTTTTATGTTGATGATTTAGCCAGTAATTCTCATTTTTTGAGAGGCTGTTGTATCACTCTGAATTAGAATTGTGAAAACTGAGGGGTTTTGCAGGACTGAACATAGTTTTCATTTAACCTCTAGGAAAGAACATGATATTCTGTGGAACTGTTGAGTTTGAGGTTAAAATGTGATTTACAATTCTATGTATAGTGGCAAATGAAGATCTCTATGAGAATATGGTCCTCAACAAAAGAAAACAGATATTAGGTTTGTTACTGTCTGTCCACGGGAATATGTCCGGTTGATTACACCTCACCTTCCATGAACGTGATCAACTCGACATAATCCTGTGGACGGTCAGTAATAAAAATAATACAGTGAAACTTGTATATAACAACCTCCTTAGGGACACAAGAAAACTATTAGGGAGCTGGTCTTTATACAGTGGTTGATTTGTACACAAATGGTACTATTGGGGACAGCTAAAAACAATCTTTGTAACGGTGGTCTTTATACACAGGTGGTTGCTAAAGCAGGTTTTACTATAACTAAAAATGGCAATACACCAAGTCACTTATACTTTTCAACGAAGATGTCACATGTGAACAGACATAACAAGTGATTAGTTTTATAATCACATGTGATGTACATTTATGTAGAATCATTATCTTTCATTCCCTCTCTTTGGAAATTTGATTTGGCTTGAATAATAAGATATGAATAAATAAATGAATGAGTAAATAAATACATTTGGAAAAAAGGGGAAAACATAAGCAATAAGCAAAAGTCATTCATTTTGAAATTAACTGAGACACTAACCATACAGGAAGCTCACAATTAGTTCTACAAAACTGCATAATTGACAGCAAAAACATGCCAGACTTGTACATATGAATATCCATGATGTATTTTGTAAACCATTTCTCACTTACATGTACATGTTCAAGATAAATCAAGACTAAACCACACTAAAGTGGGCATAATAGGTTTTGCAGAAATGCTTGAATTACACTGCAAATGTATGATTTATATAACTTTAATCTTATTCTGGTAAAAATAAGCACATAATTTTTGTAATTGGAGTAAGAATAAAAGTTTTACATATTTATATATTGTGATTTTCAATCTCAATCTTGGAAATTTTTATGTGATAGTACATGTATATAAATAGTTGATATATTCTAGTGGTATATTATATAACTGGTGACATGTTTTTGTTTGTTTGAATAGTGCCACAAAATGTTTTAGTTATATGGTGGTAGCCAGTTTTGGGAAAACTTGGTTACAATGTACATAGGGGCAGAGAAAACTTGGTTACAATGTACATAGGGACAGAGAAAACTTGGTTACAATGTACATAGGAGAGAGAAAACTTGGTTACAATGTACATAGGAGAGAGAAATCTTGGTTAACATAGGGACAACTTGTTACAATACATAGGGAGAGAGAAATCTTGGTTACAATGTACATAGGGGCAACTTGGTACATAGGGAGAGAGAAAACTTGGTTACAATGTACAATGTTACAATATAGGGAGAGAGAAATCTTGGTTACAATGTACATAGGGACAGATGTACATGTAGGGAGAGAGAAATGGTTGGTAACAGAGAAAACATGTACAATACATAGGGAGAGAGAAAACTTGGTTACAATGTACATAGGGAGAGAGACATGGTTAAATCATAGGAGAGAGTAACATGGTTACAATGTACATAACAGAGAGACAATGTACATAGGGAGAGAGAAAACTTGGTTACAATGTACATAGGGAGAGAGAAAACATGGTTACAATGTACATAGGGAGAGAGAAAACGTGGTTACAATGTACATAGGGAGAGAGAAAACACGGTTACAATGTACATAGGGAGAGAGAAAACATGGTTACAATGTACATAGGGAGAGAGAAACAAACATAGGAGAGAGAAAACTTGGTTACAATGTACTTGGTAACAATGTACATAAGGAGAGAGAAATCTTGGTTACAATGTACATAGGGAGAGAGAAAACATGGTTACAATGTACATATAGAGAGAAAGAGAAAACATAGGAGAGAGGTTACAATGTACATAGGGAGAGAAAAGTTAAATCATAGGGAGAGAGAAAACTTGGTTACAATGTACATAGGGAGAGAGAAAACATGGTTACAATGTACATAGGAGAGAGAAAACTTGGAGAGAGAGAAAACATGGTTACAATGTACATAGAGAAAAACTTGGTTACAATGTACATAGGGAGAGAGAAAACTTGGTTACAATGTACATAGGGAGAGAGAAAACTTGGTTACAATGTACATAGGAGAGAGAAAACTTGGTTACAATGTACATAGGGAGAGAGAAAACTTAAAACATGGTTACAATGGTTACATGTACATAGGAGAGAGAAAATACTTGGTTACAATGTACATAAGGAGAGAGAAAACTTGGACAATGTACATAGGAGAGAGAAAACTTGGTTACAATACATAGGAGAGAAAACTTGGTTACAATGTACATAGGGAGAGAAAAAACTTGGTCACAATGTAATAATAGAAAACATGGTTACAATGTACATAGGAGAGAGAAAACTTGGTTACAATGTACATAGGAGAGAGAAAACTTGGTTACAATGTACATAGGAGAGAGAAAACTTGGTTACAATGTACATAGGGACGAGAAAACTTGGTTACAATGTACATAGGAGAGAGAAAACTTGGTTACATAGGAGAGAGAAAAACAATGTACGGTTACAATGTACATAGGGAGAGAAAAAGGTTACAATGTACATAAAAGAAAACTTGGTTACAATGTACATACAGATGGTTACAACATAGGAAAGAGAAAAGATGTACAACAGAAAAACTTGGTTACAATGTACATAGGAAAATGGTTACAATGTACATAGGAGAGAGAAAACTTGGTTACAATGTACATAGGAGAGAGAAAACTTGGTTACAATGTACATAGGAGAGAGAAAACTTGGTTACAATGTACATAGGGACAGAGAAAACTTGGTTACAATGTACATAGGGAGAGAGAAAACTTGGTTACAATGTACATAGGGAGAGAGGTTACAATGTAAATAGGGAGAGAAAAAACTTGGTCACAATGTACATGTACATAGGGAGAGAGAAAACATGGTTACAATGTACATAGGAGAGAGAAAACTTGGTTACAATGTACATAGGAGAGAGAAAACTTGGTTACAATGTACATAGGAGAGAGGATGAGGAGAGAAAAACTTGGTTACAATGTACATAGGGAGAGAGAAAACAATGTAGGGGGAGAGAGAAAACTTGGTTACAATGTACATAGGAGAGAGGTTACAATGAGAGAGAGAGAAAACTTGGTTACAATGTACAACTTGGTTACAATGTAGGGGGAGAAACTTGGTTAAATGTACATAGGAGAGAGAAAAACTTGGTTACAATGTACATAGGAGAGAGAAAACACAATGTACATAGGGAGAGAAAACTTGGTTACAAACATAGGAGAGAGAAAACTTGGTTACAATGTACATAAGGTTACAATGTACATAGGAGAGAGAAAACTTGGTTACAATGTACATAGGGAGAGACTTGGTTACAATGTAAATAACGTGGTTACAATGTAGGGAGAGAGAAAACTTGGTTACAATGTTACATAGGAGAGAGAAAACTTGGTTAAAACATAGGGAGAGAGAAAACTTGGTTACAATGTACATAGGGAAGAGAAAATGTTACGTACATAGGGAGAGAGAAACTTGGTTACAATGTACATAGGGACGGAAAACTTGGTTACAATGTACATAGGGACAGAGAAAACTTGGTTACAATGTAAAAACTTGGTTACAATGTACATAGGGACAGAGAAAACTTGGTTACAATGTAAATAGGGAGAGAAAAAACTTGGTCACAATGTACATGTATATAGGGAGAGAGAAAACATGGTTACAATGTACATAGGAGAGAGAAAACTTGGTTACAATGTACATAGGGAGAGAGAAAACTTGGTTACAATGTACATAGGAGAGAGAAAACTTGGTTACAATGTACATAGGGAGAGAGAAAACTTGGTTACAATGTACATAACAATGTTACAACATAGGGAGAGAAAACTTGGTTACAAGATAGGTGAGAGAAAACTTGGTTACAATAGGGAGAGAAAAAACTTGGTCACATAGGGTACATGTACATAGGGAAGAGAAAAATGGTTACAATGTACATAGGGAGGTGGTCACAATGTACATGTACATAGGGAAGAGAAAAGTTAATGTACATTGGTTACAATGTAAATAGGGAAAAAGAAAACATGGTTACAATGTACATAAGGAGAGAGAAAACATGGTTACAATGTAAATAGGGAAAAAGAAAACATGGTTACAATCTACATAGGGAGAGAGAAAACTTGGTTACAATGTACATAGGGAGAGAGAAAACTTGGTTACAATGTACATAGGGAGAGAGAAAACTTGATTACAATGTACATAGGAGAGAGAAAACTTGGTTACAATGTACATAGGAGAGAGAAAACTTGGTTACAATGTACATAGGGAGAGAGAAAACTTGATTACAATGTACATAGGAGAGAGAAAACTTGGTTACAATGTACATAGGGAGAGAAAAAACGTGGTTACAATGTACACAGGGAGAGAGAAAACACAGTTACAATGTACATAGGGAAAGAGAAAACTTGGTTACAATGTACATAGGGAGAGAGAAAACTTGGTTACAATGTACATAGGGAGAGAGAGTTACAAACATAGGGAGAGAGGTTACAATGTACATAGGAGAGAGAAAACTTGGTTACAAACATAGGGAGAGAGACAACCTGTTACAATGTACATAGGGAGAGAGAAAACCTGGTTACAATGTACATAGGGAGATACTTGGTTACAATGTACATAGGTAAGAGAAAACTTGGTTACAATGTACATAGGGAGAGACTTGGAGAGAGAAAACGTTACAATGTACATAGGGAGAGAGAAAACACGGTTACAATGTACATAGGGAGAGAAAACACGGAAATGTACATAGGGGTTACAAACCTTGGTTACAATGTACATAGGGAGAGAGAAAACTTGGTTACAATGTACATAAGGAGAGAGAAAACATGGTTACAATGTACATAAGGAGAGAGAAAACATGGTTACAATGTACATAGGGAGAGAGAAAACATGGTTACAATGTACATAGGGAGAGAGAAAACTTGGTTACAATGTACATAAGGAGAGAGAAAACATGGTTACAATGTACATAGGGAGAGAGAAAACATGGTTACAATGTACATAGGGAGAGAGAAAACATGGTTACAATGTACATAGGGAGAGAGAAAACTTGGTTACAATGTACATAAGGAGAGAGAAAACTTGGTTAGTACATAGGGAGAGAGAAAACATTGGTACAATGTACATAGGGAGAGAGAAAACATGTACATAGGGAGAGAGAAAACTTGGTTACAATGTACATAAGGAGAGAGATGGTTACAAACATAAGGAGAGAGAAAACACGGTTACAAACATAGGGAGAGAGAAAACTTCTCTACATAAAGAGAGAAAACTAGGTTACAATTCAGAGAAAAACTTGGTTACTTAAGGAGAGAGAAAACATGGTTACAATGTACATAGGGAGAGAGAAAACATGCAATGTACATAGGGAGAGAGAAAACATGTTACAATGATAGGGAAAGAGAAAACTTGGTTTCATAGGGAGAGAGAAAACTTGGTTAATTAAGAAAATGTGGCTACAATGTACATAGGGAGAGAGCTTGGTTCAATGTACAACGAAACGTGGCTACAATGTACGTAGGGAGAAAGAAAACACGGTTACAATGTACATAGGGAGAGAGAAAACGTGGTTACAATGTACATAGGGAGAGAGAAAACTTGGTTACAATGTACATAGGGAGAGAGAAAACTTGGTTACAATGTACATGAAAACTTTTTGTACATAGGGAGAGAACTAAGGAAACTTTTCTCAAAATCAGCCTAGTTTCAGCATGAACCTATTGATATAAGACTTCAAGGGTTAATTAATGTGTTTAAAACAGATAGGCTCTGTACATGTCAAATTCATTAAATTGATTTTTTGTTTTTATCATTAGTATTTTATATACATGTTTAAACAATGTTCTGCATCAAATCATTAAATTTTTTTTTTTTTTTAAATAAGACAAAATGTTTTTACCATGTGGCCACTATATATCATTTTTGTAATCTTGATAATTCTTGAAATTTCAGGACACTATATCTGAAAATTTCAAGCAATTATCTTGAGTTTTCAAGAAACTATCTTAAAATTTCAAATGAATTGAAATCTAAATATATGATAACTTGGAAATTCAAGAAAATAACTTTGATATCCAAGTTAGGATCTTGAAATTTCAAGATGATATCAAGATTTCAAGAAATTATATTGAAATTTCAAAATAACTCAAAAATAGACTAATTATATATTCCTTAAAAATTCAAGATTATAACTTGAAAATCAAAGAAACTTTCTTGAAATTTGAACTTGAAAATTCTAAATAATCATTTGAAAATCCAAATTAGGATCTTGAAATTTCAAAATATATAATATCTTAAAAATACATGTTCAATTCAAATAACAATATTAAAATTTAAAAAAAAAATCTAATATCTTCAAATTCCAAGATAATCTATTTCAATACCATAACTTGAAAATCTAGAAACTATCTTTAACTTTCTTATAAATTAAAAAAACTGTCTTGAAATTTAAATCAAGATTAAAAAATTGTGTAAAGTATGTTTTACAATAACAAACTAAGAAAATAAATGGGTTTCATTAATATTATATAAAATATTTTATTCATACTCAGCATTAATTTGTAAGTGCATAAATATGAAAGTATTACAAAACAGTTTTCATGACAATTAAAATTGAAATATTTTATTTGTCTCAAGTTAAAAGAAGTCTTAAGCACTTCCCGGTATTTTGAATTATTTATATTGCAATGCTTTTCATTTTACGCTTAGCTGAAGAACAACCCGATCTACTGACAAATCTTTTCTGTAAATGAAAATAAAAGTTCGCCGAAGTATCGCTACACTCGTGATCAATACATGTTACATGCTAGACCAACCATAAAACAGACCATTCTACACGGCACATCACTCTTGTGCACATGTAACATCATTAAATTATACAAATCAATGTCATGATCAGTGTGACATCCTGCTAGTAGCACTACCATTGCAAGTGTCTTATGTTTTATTGCAACCGTGTGCTTAATGCATAAATACAAATATCTTACCTGTTGTTTTGCCGTCGGTCGGTCGGCTTGAGCTATTTGTTTGCAAACAACTACCGAGCGGATCAGCTGTTTCGATAAATAAAAGACAAAATGAATAACGGACATCCGGATACAGATATCTGATAAAAGCAAGAAAAAGCAAAATGCATTTTCAGAGTGTATTATTTCGCCTTTGAGTTCCCTATATAAAATGGGCGTTGAATTTCGTGTTTTGATTGCCTATGTATGATACATGTAACGGCCAGGTTTTAAATTTTGAATTCGCTGGTTGGGTGTAAACACATACTTTCCACGACAGCTACAAACACTACCCAGTAGTTTACAGACAAAAAACAAACCCACAATTTAAAAAAAAAAAAATGTTGCGAAGTCATTTCTTGTCGCATTTCAGAAGATTTTTCACTATTAAACAAATAATTGAATACATTTTCATTGTACATATATATGTTTATTTTAATTTTGTGAACAAGAAAATAAAGATTCATCAATTTAAACAGAAAGTTTAATTTTTGTGATGAAAAATTCCTTATTTAAGTAAAATTGTGAAATCGAGTTTTTATTTTTTGTTGAAAATGTCAGATTTTTGAATTACAAAATAGAAAATTACATTCAAATAAGCAATGAAACTTAAAACCTTTATTTTTAACTGTAAAAAAAAATTCAATAAGAAATGCCTTCACAATAATTTTCGACAAAATGTTGTTTTATATGAAATATATAGCAAAAAGTTATCATCTCAATAAACATGTGCGTAACATACACAGTAAAAAGTGTCTCTGGAACGGGTGTAAAGTTTGCTGTGTATCTCCATGCCACATTAATATATGGGTGTTCCCTTGGCCTTGGGGATAATGGGGCGGGATCGAGTGACTGGCGGTATACACTAGTAAGAAATGTGCTCGGTTTCCGGGGATCGCAGTTGTGCTTGAGAGCAAAATAATAACCTTAAAGAAGGGAAATAGGAAAACCCCGACCATCCAGGTTTGGGGTTGGACAGGGGTCCAGTGATTGGCGGCAGAGAATACAGTTAGGCCTATTGTTCGGTCCAAGGAGCGAGTGAGGAAGAGAATGACGCCAAAGGTGTGTTAAGTTGTGAAATGTGATGACGATGTACGAGAGATGCTCTCGAGTGGTCAAAGAGATGAAAGAGAGATGTACTTTCTATTTTGGGATGTCTTCAAGTGGTCCAAGAGATGAAGATATATGAAATAGGTGTTCTTAGGATGTGCTCAGTTGTCCAAGAGATTAAGATATATGGAATTTCTATTCTTGGGATGTGCTCAGTTGTCAAAGAGATGAAGAGATATGAAATGATATGGAATTTCTATTCTTGGGATAAGCGATGTAATACGTTCAGAAGGAGCATCATTGCAACTGGCGAAACAGTACTCAGGTATGTAGAAGGAGGAGGACATTCATGAGAAGGACGTGGATTAATTCTGTCAGGGGGCGCTGAATAGAGCCTCATGGGATAGGAACTGGTTTTAGAAAAAATCATATGGACACGGTTCTACTCGAGGTGACAGAATGTACATTCCTCCATTGTTATGCAATCAATGATGCAGATGATGAGAAGGGAAATTTTTATTAGAGGCTTCAGAAGATTATGGAGGATATACCATGCATAAATCTTGATATAGTGATGGGAAACATGTGACATTCAGTGGATGATGGAGGTGATCACTGAAAGACGACAGAAGACTGAGAAGAGCAGTTGCGTTATCGAATCACCATATAGCAAATGTAAAGATCAAGCTAGCAAGGATGAGGAAGACGAAGAACGACTGTAAGATATATGAGGTTCCAAACTCAAAGTAAAGGATGTGTGTAGAAAAAATTCAAACTGGAGTTGCGGAACAGATTTGGACACTTGACCACTGAGGGCTATTGATAAGGATTGGAATGTTATTATTGAGGGATATGTGGAAACACGCGAGGAAGATCTGGATGGACTTAGAAGAACAAGATGCTTTCTGATGAGACTTGGAGAACGGTAGAGAGGTGACAGAATACCAAGAATGATATACATATAGCTAAGGTCAGCAATTAGCACCGGAGTCAGAGACCACACACCGACAGAAGCATAAATGGCAAAAGGTGAGATGTCAGAAGACATACGACCGAATGCAATAGAAACAGGAAAGATCTACCAACTGGAAGAAGAAGGGACTTGCGATAAAATTGCCGAAGAAAGGCGATCTTAGTCAGTGCAAGGTCTGGAGAGGTATCATGTTGCTAGCAATACCGAGCAAGGTGCTGTCATACTGGAGTGATAGCTTCGATACGTATCATTGTGGAGCAGTCAATTTAGTGACATTTAGTCATCTCATCTATCTGCACCAATTCGTGGTGACCCTGGACACTTTGACTAAAAAGGCACTTACATATTAAAATGGCATTCTGTGGCCTTTCATCATGTGACACAGTAGGAGGAGGATCTCGACTTTGCAAATGACTGCGCAATACTGTCACACAGGCTACAGACTGATGGAGGAACGAGTCAAGTTGATACTGAGGATCAATGAAGCTAAGACCAGACTAAGGAGGATTTGAACCAGAAGAGTGGGCGTTGTGTGTGGGATTGAGGAAGCGGGAAAAATTCACGTATCTGTACAGCATCTTCATCAGTACAGGGCCAATGGTGGACATATACAAGCTGGGTTGAAAATCATTTGTCATGTTGCAATCGATCTGGGGAGCAGAGAAATTGCATACCGGTAGAAGGACCATGGTAAAGTGTTCAATTATAACATCAAAGCGGTACTCCTGAATGGATCAGGGACAAGGAGGCTGACAAAAGCAACGAAAAACAAGCTGAAGTTGTTTGTCGACAGATGACTCAGAAATATCATGGACATATGGTGCTCAAGAGGAGTATTCAAAGAAGAGTTATGGAGATAGAAAAGATAACAAAGTATTGAAGTGGAAATCAAGAAATTGGATCGGAATGCACTACAACGATTGTAGTATTGCCAAGGGGGGGGGTAAAACTGGAAGTCACAGGGACGTAGAATGAAAGGAGGATGAGCAAATACCTGAAGGCGCACAAAAACTTGAGAATTAGAAAGGTGTAACACCTGGAGAAAACGACAAATGCAAAGCACAGAACATGGTCCAGTGTCGAGCAATGGAAGACGACCTATGCTCCTTAGAGAGTGAAGAGAATATATTAAAAAAGAAGTTTTAATTACTCGTGTATTCTGCTTCGTGCAGTATGTAATCAGTCTGTCAAATCCAGTCTTTTCGCCCTCTTGTTATGGTTTTGGTTTGTAAATCTTTCATCACATGTGTTGGGTATTTTCTCTTTAGTGTTTTATCTATCTTTATCTGTGTCTGAGGAGAAAGTTTCTTCTTTTTATCAATACTCTTCTATTCTTTTGTACCCTGTATCCTTCTATGCATTTCCGCTGTGCCCTTGTTGTCTTCGGAATGAATATTCTGAATTACCGACCGTTTTCTGTTAAAACACTTAGAACTTTTCTCTTTTCTTTTACCAACTTTCGATTAGTCACATAAATTTACGACACTACAGCTTGTGATATTCAACAGTTTGTTGCGTTGTCGGCAATTCTTGACTGTCTTTACGAGGTGTTGTATCGCTAGCCTACCATAATATTGTTTGATGAACATGTTCCGTTCCATTTAATCTTCAAAATATTGTCTGACTAAGTAAATTCCTTTGTAGTAGAGGGTATCATTCTAGTCAACATCAGTTTATAGCAATCACAAACATTCTGTCTTTCATCAGTGTCATGTTCTCCACTTTCCATGTGTTATTTCATAATCTGTGCCTCTATCCCAGTCAAATATTTTATTCTGAGACTACTTGTGGTCGGTGTGTTGACCTTTTTTGTGGCTAATCCTACCATTGCATGGAATCTCGACATGTTGATGTTTTTCAGTCGAGCGTATGAACATTTTGTAATCCAGTTGGTTTATTCATCGTGTACCATACTCCCCATTCCAACCATCTAGATTGGTTGTGGAATTTTGTTATGGGGTGCTTTCAAAGCATCGTATTTCTCCCACGTAGGATACAAATTAGATGTCACCAGGTGCTTTAACGCCCGTCAAATTCGATAAAGTTTGGACTACATAAAACACCAAGAAATCAGTAAAACATCATGAGTCAATTTAGTGTTGATTTTATGTACGATACTTTTCTGTCATTTTAAGATACATGTAGTATGTGTTCACGGGACATTATGATATATAAGAGGTCTCAAATTCAAATAGTATAATGAACGTGGAATATCAATTGAAAACTAAAATATGTTTTGAAAGTAGACAGAATAGATGGACGCACGATTTCCTTATGTTGAAGGTGTTACATGAGACCTGGTGTAAATGATCCACGTGGTAAAAGCATCAATGAAATAGGAAGGGTTTAGACAAGGAGAAGCTGTAGATGTATACGTCTTTCTAAACCGTGGGGGTAATGTAGAACGTTACTCAGAAGACCGCGTACATTAGGAAGTGAATGGTCATCTCAACATTTGAATTAATTTGTTATGCAACTGTAGCTTACTTTGTGTACCAGTAATTTGATATATCCTATGAATTTGGAGTACCCTTTGTGGAACTCCTATCGCGTGATAATAAAAAGTGTTCTGCAGTATTATTCCGTCTGCTCTAGAACGCAATTGGTCTATTTATTCATAAGAGCCACGATTTTTGTCTTGTTATGAACCAAAAAGATCGTCTCGAGCATTTATTTTGCCATTTTTGCAAATCTGTGACTTTTGTGTTATGTTCATAAATATTTGTATTTACAAGCACTGGGTCGTTGAAGGTACATGTAAACTCCAGTAACTAGTTTTTCTGTTCTAATTGAGATTTTCTTTGAATTCCGAACTTCTCTTTTGTTGTTGTTGGGGGTTTTTTTTGTCGTTTTTGAATGGTGATTCACGCCACACTCCACCATTTTTCAGTTATATGTTGGCGGTCACTTTTTATAATAGAGGAGAGAACCTGGTTACAATGTACCGGAAAAGAGATTACGGTTGTCCGCAAGTGAACTGGCAAACCTTCTCATAAAATCAGCTTAGATTCCAGCGGAACTGGGACCCGCCGACACGGGGGTTCTCTGAACCTATCAAAGAGTAATATAGTCGTCTTTTTTACAGTGATTACTCGCAACCTTTTTAGACATTACATAAGTATATCTTTTTGTTTCTTACCACCTTTTTCGGAACTTTTTATTATTCAAACATAACAAGCATCTTTTTAAGCTATGTTATTTAGATAAGCATGATACGATCATTTGTTAGGGAACCTTTCTTTTATACCCTTCATTCTATAGAAATTCTCAATTGTTCAAACATTTAACAATAGCGATACCTCTCACTGATTTTATATGCACTAGAGTGTTGTTGTTGTTGTTGTTGTTATATTGTTATCTAACGTCCCATTCAGTAGTCTTTCAGTTCCATGGGGACGTCACCAAATACCAGTGAAGGGCTCCAAATTTTGCCTATGCTAGGCACTAACGGCCATTGAGCTGTGGCGTTCTTAAACGTGCCGACATCTACACAGGACCCCCCGGTTGCGACTCCAGCACTCTACCGCGGAGCCACGGAGTTATAAGCTACAAACAATTTTATTAGCAAGTTAATATCAAGACCATCTTTATAAATACAATAAATGCATTCTATATCAGTAAGTAAAACATTTGTTTATTTTCAGAGATTTTTTCATGCTGCTGTTGTATTCAAAAGGAATATATCTATTAATGCTGGTCGTACTATGTTATTCAGCAACCACTACTCTGGCCATTTAGAGATAACTATCTCACTGATAATGTATTGTTTATAAATGCAGACAGCAACATGCCAAACAACGGAATGGAAAATGTTTGATTTCAGTTTTGTGAGAACGAAAATAAAGCATATGATAGATACACGTATTTCTCTGTGTATTTCAGTACGTGCTACACTCACTTAGAAGGTAAGATAATCAAACCTGTATCATTCGTCACCTATTTTCAGTACTCTGATTGCATTGATGATTTAGTAGAGACCTCTTTTTAATGGTTGGGAGGAAACTAGCAAACTTATTCAGATCATAAACTTAGGTTCCAACGGTACTCAAACCGACGCTACCTAGAAGTGGCAGTGAAAGCCTCAGAAATCATTATTTTAAGTGCCACTAAATACTGGGAAGCCCGTTCCTTTAATTGGCGTCAGAAATTCAGTTTAGTTATGAATTCTGTCGAAGATTATGCCAGACGATGGGCCAAACATGAAGACGTAGAACCAGACACTTATGTCTGAATGTCTAAAAGCCATACGATGGTTGATAAAATCTCGTATTCAAAAACTTCAAGGAACTATGAAAACATGTTATCCCTCTGTATTTAGTGATTAGTGATCCAGAAGTTTGGGAACCAATTGTGCCCCTTTATTGACCGACCTGTTTCTTTATTCATACAGACTTCATTCAGAAACTGCTGAATCAAAAGAAGAAAAAGTTAGCGGTGTCCTTTAATTTGACATTTAAATATATCGACGACGTTTTGTTAATCAATAATGACAATTTTCATACATATGTCAATGCGATATATCCCAGCGAACTAGAAATTAAAGATACAACAGAATCAAGCACACACGTTTCATACTTAGACATTTTACTTACTATAGACAGACGGGAAATTGGCAACTAAGCTATACGACAAAGGCGACGATTTCGGCTTTCCCATCGTAAATTTTCCACAGTTAAGTAGTAATATCCCTCAATCACCCAGCATACACTCAGCATATGGAGTTTATATTTCACAAATGATCCGATATGCCAGGGCGTGTACAGCATATGAAGATTTCATATATAGAGGTAAACTACTCACTGACAAATTATTGACACAGAGATATCGAAAACCGCGTTTACTGTCAACGTTCCGCAAATTTTACGGTCGGTATAATAGTCTTGTTTGCGATTATTCTGTTTCATTAAGTGAAATGTTGAGTTGCCTTTTCGTTGGCGGTTGTTGAGACGTCTGTACCAATTGTGACGAAGATTCACTCCTCATGAATTTCATTGGACTTGACTGTGGACTCGCGGCGGGTGTGACCGGTTGACAGGGGATGCTTACCCCTCCATGACACCTGATCCAACTTCTTGGTTTCCAGAGGTCCGTGTTTATCCATTTTGACCGGATTTGTATTTATGTCCTCTACATTCTATTGATTTTCATACTTTGGTATCTGAGATTTTTTATATCTCTTACCACTCGTAACCGGGGCATCCTCTAATTGTATCATAATTCTCTATATGGAATGTTAAATTACTTGAGTTTTAGTATCTATTAAACTCGTTCATTCCTATTTGACATGACGCTCACTTTCATTTTGTTTGGATGGTACCAGTTTTACAACAATGGTGACCGATCAACAAGAGTTGCAAACATTTCCATGTCACCTGAGCCTGGCACCATAAAACCTGAGAATTTACTCAAGTCTGAGAATATTCTCAACTTGGCCTGCTCAGCCAATCAGATTTCAGAATTAGCCGAAGTTGAATAAAATTTTTAAACGTAAGTAATTCTCAAGTTTTAGGTGCCAGCCCCTGATCTCACCTCAATATTTCCATTTTGTCCACTATACATCATGTTTGCATTTTGTGGTAAGGACTATCATTAACACTTTTAGCTTTTAATTTATGCAATGAAAATTATTTTAGAATCATCTAGGAGAACGATGGCCTTTCGACGACAATTACAATGATGAGTGTATGTCTGTTTTTTTGTTGTTTTTTTTTAACTAATGAAAAGACAAAAAAGATAGTTAAGTCGTTCAGAATTTTTAAGTGCAGCCTAATATTCACATACACACACATACACACACACACACACACACACACACACAAAGCCATAGTTTTTGTATATCCCTTTTTCTTACTTTTTTCTGACAGAATGTGAATAGAATACATGTGTAATATTTCGGCCAAAGTGTGATGTCGAATTCGCACATTTTATCGTTGAATCGTGAACAAAGGATCTTCTTTATCTGTACAAAGAAACACACTAGCATTGATCACGGATCTTTCCGAACTTTACACATTGTACTTACAATATACTTTTACTACATCTGTAATTTTGTAGCTCATCATAAATTTAATGATTTTCAAAGCAAACCTCCGTTATAAAAATGCAACTATCATTACAATTTGGTCTGATGTATTCACTTTATTGCACGAAGTTTTATTAATATTCGTATCGCATATGATTATGGTACACAGGTTCAAATTTTATTCCTATCTAGCTATGAGACTTTACCATATCACTTCTATATCCTCTTGTCACGTACATGGATCTTTGTTCATATTGATGACATCATATTTTGTAACATGGAATCCGATAGACTGGCAGTATAAAGCTGAGAATGTCATAATCGCAGCAAAGGTCCTTCATACATAGTACCAGGTAACAATGAAGTCGTTTGTTGCTACATTATTTCTCATATCCCTTATTGGTAAGTTCTTTGATATGGTTCTTATATTATTGAACATTTTGTTAAAATGTAATTACACGTGGGTCTGTGTGCGCGCGCGTGTGTGTGTTTACTACTTATATTGATATACAATAACAAAAAGAGGTGTACACAGGCATAAATATTTTAAATTCCTATATATTTTGTGAAAATTGCTTTAGAAATCCATATTTAGCACTTCTTCAGTTGCAATTGATAAACTCAACTTTACTATTTGCATATGAAAACCACACTGGACCTGACCTTATTTTCACAAAATTTATAGGAATATAAGATTTTATATTCCTATGTTTAGTTCTTATTTGTTATTGTACATCAAGTGCAAGTAGTAAAAGTAGACAAAAGTCGAAATAATTTTTGCGGGGAAAACACAGCTAATGCCCCTTTTAAAGTATTTGGTACATTATATGGCACATTTCGTTGCGATCAGTTTTGGATATATAGGTCTTGATTCTGTGTAAGAGATGCTTACTCTCCCATGGCACCTGATCCCACCTCTTGGTTTCCAGAGGTCCGTGTTTGGTCATTTTTGCCGGATTTGTATCTGTGTCCTGGGCATACTAAAAGTCTATACTTTGGTATCTGATATGATTTATTTTGTTGGATATACTCACATGGTCAGTGGTTGACCAGTGACGTGAAACTTTTTGCGTGTTCCCGGAGGAATGTTCAGGGCATTTAAAACCATGGTTCTGCTGGATAAATCTTATCATCGTAGTTGTTAGTTAAAGTTGCATGGACAAAATTTGCATCTTTGAAGTATCACTTCTATGGTTTTGCAATAGGTTTGTGATTTAGAAGAGTATCAACAAGAAATTTGGGTTATATGACTAAATGGTGTTCCTTTAAAGTCTACCAGAATGAATGTTTAACAAAGACGCAAACGCACCCCTTCGAAGTTGGTAAAAAAAATTGATAAGCCTACAATACCGTGGCAATTTAGTTCATAACATAAAGACTGATAAAAGGTTTTTCTTCTTTGTTTTTGGATTGTTTTATCAAAAATACCAATCATAACATCGTAAGACACACGATGTGAAGAAAAGCTTTAATTCGTCATAGACTGTTTGCACTTTTATAGTTTATATATCAACTACTATTATATTAATCCATGCAGAAATCCTCTTAGATACATTGTACTCTATATAAATATATTATCTAAATTGTTTTATACTCTATATACCAGTTACATACATATACTTCCATGCAAATATCGTCTTAGAAGCTTTATACTCTATATTTCAGTTATATAAATCCATCTAGATATCATCTTAGAAGTTTTATACTCTATATTTCAGTTATATAAATCCATCTAGATATCATCTTAGAAGTTTTATATTCTATATTTCAGATATATGAATCCATGTAGATATCATCTTAGAAGTTTTATATTCTATATTTCAGTTATATAAATCCATCTAGATATCATCTTAGAAGTTTTATATTCTATATTTCAGTTATATGAATCCATCTAGATATCATCTTAGAAGTTTTATATTCTATATTTCAGTTATATGAATCCATCTAGATATCATCTTAGAAGTTTTATATTCTATATTTCAGTTATATGAATCCATGTAGATATCATCTTAGAAGTTTTATATTCTATATTTCAGTTATATAAATCCATCTAGATATCATCTTAGAAGTTTTATATTCTATATTTCAGTTATATGAATCCATCTAGATATCCTCTTAGAAGTTTTATATTCTATATTTCAGATATATGAATCCATCTAGATATCCTCTTAGAAGTTTTATATTCTATATTTCAGTTATATGAATCCATCTAGATATCATCTTAGAAGTTTTATATTTATGAATCCATGTAGATATCCTCTTAGATGCTTTATACTCTAAATATCAGCTACATTTATCCATGTAGATATCCTCTTATATATCAGTTACATGTATATAAGTCCATGCTGAAATCGCCTTTAGTTAGAAACTTATGTATACTCTATATATAAGCTATATAAATTAGATGCTTTGTACAGTATATATCAGCTTCTATTGTCGTCTTAAACTTTTTGTACTTTTTATATCAGCTATAGAAATCTATGTAAATATCGTCTTAGACGCTTTGTACTTTTTATATCAGCTAAAGTAATCTATATAGATATCGTCTTAGTCCCTTAGTATTGTACATTTTATATCAGCTAAAGTAAATCTATATAGATATCTTTGCTTTATACCCTTAGTATTGTACATTTTATATTAGCTGTTAAACCATGCATATACTTTCTTTGCTTTATACTTTATACATCAGTTATATTAAATCAATGTAAAACTTTTGTTAGATGCAAGTATATACTGAAAACATAAGTTTACATGAAAATTGAAATTTACCTTACTTTCTGGTATCTGCAAAAGAGCATCTTAATATGGTGAGGTTTTATAGAATGTAGACATGACAACCATGGCTAATTTAAATATCATTTGCAGCCTTCGTAAGAAGTGAAACATGTGATGACATCAACGACTGCACACTGACACAATGTCCAGCCGGCTCCAGTCACATCGCCTGTCATCGTGATTATTGCACGTGTGACGCAGATAGTGTCAGTGAGTATTAATATGATAATGACATAAGATAAAACCATGTGATAAATAATGGACTAAAACATAGAATTGTAAAATATATCTTCCTCTCTCTGCCTGACTTTTGTTGATATCACACCACCATCTTAATAGACCCTTTAGCAGTAACTGCGGTTCTGTGACTTTGCCACTTTTACTTTGTATTTTCCACTTACCAATATAGCGCTAAGCGTATGCAAACGAGGTACAGCATATTAACGCTAACTAACTATACCGGTGGAATACATTCCGACGAACACTTAATTCCAAATTCATTTTAACATTTTCGCTCTCTAAATTTTCAATAGATACATTTCACCTTTTCATCGTATTTTTAATAATGTATAATTTCAGCTTGTTCGACGTTGAATGACTGCACAAGATTAGGAAGATGTCGAAAACATGATGAGAGTTTCCATTGTATTGACGGTTTTTGTAAATGTATCGATATATAAACACATGAATGTGCATGTGCGAATGTAAATGAAATAAATATTGTAAATAAAAAGTATAAAAATATATTTCAGTTCTATTTTTTTTTCTCAAATATGGACAATAAGTGTAATATTGCCAACTTTAAAACAGAGTTTCTTTGGATCCTACTAAATATAACTTTTGATGACAGTAGGAGATGTACATGCTTAAAAAATGATGATAAAACAACAACAACAAAAACAACAACAACAACAATAATAATAATAATAATAATAATACTAATAATTTTTATACTGTGAATTTGTGAATATTTAGATCAATACTTTCCTATTCTCTATTTATCTATAAGATTGAGGACTGGAATAATTGTTACATGTCTTTAAGATGGTGACGTAAGTCTTCATGACGATATGTAAAGTCGGGAGATTTTAAATATACCTCTACGAACCTTTCATGGCCTAATGTTCCACGTGTGGGGGCAGGTGACCTTTCATGAATAAGAGATAATTATTTACGCAGTTAACAACCTCAAAATACCCTAAACGACGTTATAGTAATGTATACGGAATGGGTGATATATAATGGTATATATAGAAGAGAAAAGAGTAAAGAAAACATTGATATCCAACCGTAAACGTAATAGATTTTGTTTTGCATTTTAGGCACCCAGAAAGGTTATAAGCGGTTATGTGCCAAAATGTTCTTTTATTGCGTCGAACGACTGCTGGTTTTCATATCTTATGTCACGTTCTTGGCGACGGAACACCCAGCCCCTGTGTCTGAAAGTCTTTATTCTCTTGAGAGAGAGAGAGAGAGAGATTACATCCAGGAGAGAGAGAGAGAGAGAGATTAGAGATCGAGAGAGAAATAGAGAGATTGAAGAGAGAGAGAGACTTAGAGAGAGGAGAAGAGTGAGAGAGAGTAGAGAGAACATCCAGAATTATACACAGATTACATATAGATTATAGTATTTATTGTGAACATAACACCACACTTATACAAGGAAAAGTGTAAGAGGTATTGAAAATTAATTGTAACAGTTTTACATGTAGCTTATAGTATTTATTGTAGAACATATTAACACATATACAAGAAAATACTATACAACATTATAACATCAATACTAATGTAAATTCGGACTTTCCATTTCAGACACAACATCACCTGATTTCGGGTTTGAATATTTATATAACGATGATACGTGTGCGTGTATTTAAAATGTCAAATGCAAACTACCCTATCTATACATATAAAACTCATAGATATCAAAGTATTGATAAATGTTAAGGATGTTTAGAAGATAATATACCAATCTAGTGATATTGGACTAACACGGATCTCTGAAAAATACAGAGTTGGGATCAGGTGTTATTGTGGGAGTAAGCATCCCCTGTTAACCAGTCACATACACCGCGAGTCCACAAACAAATCCAATGGAATCACACGAGGAATGCTGAAATCATCATGTTTGTCGTAATTTCCCGTTTGTGTCTATAGTAATTAAAATGTCCAAGTTCATTTTTGATATGTATTGCATTGACATACCTGTGGAAAATACTCGTTATCAATTGACAAAACGTCGTCGATATGTATCTAAAACCTTTCACTGATCCTTCAGCTCCAGCATACACACTAAACTCTGTTATAATGACCATTGACCGTCACAGACTGTTAAAATTTGTTGGTATTACAGACGATAACTCTACTGAAACTTCAATTTACAAACAAGGGTTTAGACGCTTTAAACTTTAGCAATGTTCTTACGATAAAAAAAAGGTTCAGTTCTGTATCCCGCTATATTGCAGATTGAAGACCAACCCCTATATTTCATATAAAATAGCAATTTGATACACCTAGTATTGCATACAAACTATTTAATTACAAGCAGGTTTAATAGTGCCCGGATATTGACCAATTTTTCATTTATATTTTGACATTTTTCGTTCGTATTTACATAACATATTACTTTATGCCAGGGCGTGTACAACATATGAAGATTTCATATACAGAAGTAAACTACTCACTGACAAATTATTGACACAGGGATATCGAAAACCGCGTTTAATGTCAACGTTCCGCAAATTTTACGGTAGGTTTAATAGTCTTGTGTGCGATTACTCTGTTTCGCTGGGTGAAATGTTGAGTTGCCTTTTCGTTGGCGGTTGTTGAGACGTCTGTACCAATTGTGACGAGGATTCACTCCTCACATGTTTCATTGGACTTGACTATGGACTCACGGCGGGTGTGACCGGTCGACAGGGGATGCTTACTCCTCCATGGTACCTGATCCCACCTCTTGGTTTCCAGAGGTCCGTGTTTGTCCATTTTTACCGGATTTGTATCTATGTCCTGGACATTCTATTGATTTATACTTTGGTATCTGAGATTTGTTATAATAATATGATTTCATTGTCACGTGCACGTGCTTGAGCTTGTTGGTCATTACTTAAATTATCTAACCTGACATCTGAAAGATAACAAATGACCAGGATGGTCACGTATGCTTTTCCCATATTTATGATAAAAGTTTGTCTTTCCCACAAGAGAAGCTATACAGAGAATAAAGTAACGTTACGATCAAGTATGAAGTCGCTCATTGCAATAACAGTTGTTTTATCCCTTATTGGTGAGTTACCATAAATGCGTTTGGTAGTAAAGGCCGTATTTATATTTCGGATATATCATCACTGTCCAGTCTGTCCTCCTTTTTACAAACTATTACGTAAAAATTCACCAGAAACGGATTATTTTCGATATTTCTGTACATGTAGATACCAACGTCTCTTTGGATTTAGTTTTATATATAAACATTTCAGGGAAATATTACTTTAAGAACAGGTTTATAGGAAGCCTTACCCATATAATGTATTTGTCTTGAGATTAGGAAAATTATGTAAAAATTATGTGCTATAGAAAATTCACTATGGAATCGTTCGAGAAACTTGTAGAGATCAAAAAGAAAATGTTGGTATTATACTTATAAACATGTCAACGTATCGCTCTGATCAGGGTATCAATTTTGCAGTGTACGTAACAAGTGAAACATGTGATGACATCAATGACTGCACACTGATTCAATGTCCAGCCGGCTCCAGTCACATCGCCTGTCATCGTGATTATTGCACGTGTGACGCAGACAATGTCAGTGAGTATTGACTTGATAATAAAATTATATAAGTTAACTCATCAACCCCTGAAAAACAATGGCCTCTTCTGTAAATTAATAACTTAGGCCAGTCCAGATGTGCATTTAGGGGTGAATAAGTTAAATACGTTGTATATACAGGATATTTGCCCATTTTTGATGAATAACAATATCATTTCATCTTGTGGGACTTAAGAATACAGATTTAAATATTATTCTTCTGCCTAACGCGATGAAATAAAAAAAAATGTTATTCATAGAACATTTGCAAATATTCTATTTACAAATAATTGTGTATTTATTTTCCATAAAACAAAAAAAAGTAGTCCCAAAATTTGAAAAGTATTTTCATTTGGCGAGTGAAATATAATGCAGTTTATATTTGCATGGGGTATTATTTTTCACACTGAAAAAATATCAATTAAAAATAACAAATTTATTTAAGTGATAAAGCCTTATATTTCACTAACAAAATGTAATAATTAGAGACTCCACAAAGAGTGTTAGTTGATTATCATCTTTATCTAATTCGAGTTAGTTAATTTTCGAATACAATTTTGTAAATATTGGTAAAATACCTTTGTAAACAAAAATAAGGACGACTGGGTTATATGCTTTTTAAAGTGAAAGGGCTAAAATAAACCACAAGCGAAATATTACAGCAATATATTGGTATGCGAAACTTGTCCAATAAATCTGGCTTGAAAAACTGACAAATATTTTTGTACATTTAACCGAAAACACATGGGCCAATTATATCTGCATTCATAGTTCCCATATCATACTATAGCTTTCATTTTGTTCACTAAAGTAATATACTACATGTATAACACTTTAACATCGCGTCCAAAATATGCCCATTAAAATGGAGTTAAGATTATTTAGATAAGAAGTTAATTTTAAAATCCAATAAAGCCATGACGTTTCAACATGTTCTACATACCTGGTCATTTTCTCCACTCCATCAATGAAACATATTCACTGCGTCTTAAATTAAATTAAGTATCATGAAGGTCTAGTATATCTTGCTTCAGTTATTTAGCGTGAACATTTCGCTCTCATATAATATTCGCCCTCTCATCTAAGGGCGAAAATGGCGAAATTAACACTGCAACGATATATCCTAGCATCGAGATGTCAAAGTGTATGTAACACAGACTCACTTTCCAATATTCAGACATCTAAACTTTGTACCATTATATTTTTATACCTTACATTTATATTTGTTTTCAGAATGTTCTACATTAAGTGACTGCTCGAGGTTGGGAAGATGTCACAGCTATGGACAAAGCTATCACTGTGTCGACGGTGCATGTAAGTGCGTTCGCATAGTCCAGTAAATGTGAACCTTGCATGACAAATATTAAGATACCGGAAATACAAACATTTATAACGCTGACATTTTCTTTATATTAAACATTGACAGTGCCATATATATTCAGTGTCATAATAGCATTTTCATGTTTGTCATACAGCTTTAGTTAGATTTACTCTTTTTTGTAAATACAATAAGCAAATAGTGTTATGTATAAAAAGAAAAGGTACAAAATCTAAAGCAGGTCCATATGGTTATACACAAACATATTGAACATATTATCAACGCACACCTCAAATCTAGAGCTGGTGCCATGGAGGAATCTACAAATGCTGCCGTGTGTCCGCAGTCAAATCGAAATGGGAACAGATGAGTCAACAACTACTTCGAACAAATAAGCGTTAGTTAAAGTGATTGTTAGTAATACACGGTGACTACAAAGTCATTATGTCGACCATAAAACGATAGAGATATTTACTTTATCTGGGTTTTTTTTCTAAAAATTATTTTTCACCTCTTAAACGAGAAAAAAAAAACGAGATATACACAACAATTGAAATTCTTAATTTCCTTTATATTTTCTGGAAATTGCTTGAGAAATTCAGTTTGTCAATTATTCGTTTGCAAATGATCAATTTGCCCTATCACTTGTATGTGCATTCGACACTGGAGCCGACCTTAATTTCACAAAATATTTAGAAATATAAGAGTATTATGCCTGTGTATATCCCTTATTCGTAATTGTACACCAATCTAAGAATATAAATATGATGAATTTAAATTAGTTTTATTTCTGCATAATCAATTTTTGTATCTGTTTGTTTCTCTTTTATCATTTTTTTGGGGGTATTTACTTTAGAAGATAATATAATATATATTTTAAAACTATAAATAACCCATTTTACGTGGGTTTATATAGCATAGACAGAATTAAAAGCATCGCCTTAGGATTTAATTTGTGTATGAAAATACAATAATTGACATTTTATTAAGATATATTTTATGGTATACATTAGTTTATGGTCGTACATTGAGCATGCCCTAGCATATATTGTTTTTGAAAGATATAAACACCGTATAGAGGTAATAACTGAAATTTGTTAATGGACAGGCTAAGAATATAATAGCCAAAATTACAGTACAGTACTAAGAAGACAAATTGGCATATGATAACAAACACAGGAGTGACATACTTGTTTTCGGCAACAAAATATTAGAACAACAGTAATATACGAAAACAAGTATTATCTATCAATATAGACCTTTTTTGGAAATAGATCGTATTGTTTTTGGTTTTTTTTATATAACCCGGATGTGTCACTTTACCCTACTAGACCTATAGTATAGTCGTCGTAGATTTGTAAATCTCTCGCCCATGATTGTCCAAATATTCAGTGGCAAGTTTAATATCTAGTTCGCTGGGAGATGTCACGTTCACCGTCATTATCAATTGATATCTTCTTAATCGACTTTTGAAGAACCAAAAATAACATTTTTCATTGATTATTCAACTGCATAATACATACGAAAATTGTCAGTATAATTGACCTTGCCCAACATAGAAGACTATCAAACATCCACGTCTTATATACGATAATCTTTCTTATTCCAGTATCATGAAACATAAAAATGTAATTAACCATGAAAATAGTTTCAGCTTGACATGCTTATTTAAATATATTTCATGTTTTTCTCAAGTAAACCTAGTTTTTCGCCAGGTAATGAGGGTTTAACTGATAAAATACGCCAAATTAAAAACAAAAGTTACATCAATCTAGCTTTTAATACTTATTGATTTGATTGTGGCGCAGATAAACCTTGTTTTCTTAGTTTTAGTACTTTGTTCTTTATGGCATTAAACAAATGCAATAATGATTCTATGGCAAACACATTTACCTTAAACCAAAAGACAAACCCGTACATTTTAGTTTTACCGAGCGCTTGGCAATGGAAATTGAGTTAAAGCGCTTTATCACGCCGAGTTTTAGATTATATTCCACAATTATTCAATGTCTTATTCCAATTTCATTTGTAATATTCATCATTCATCCCAAATGTTTGAAGCATATGATCATATCTTGAATACTGTAGTTATATAGAAAGTCTGCTGCCAAGATGTAGTATGTAGTAGATGGAATTAGTTTTAGACTAGCAGGATGGTTGGTTAGTAAAAAAATCTTATAGCAAGTCCAATATCTGGCCTATTAGTGTTACGACTTTTTATATTCAAGAAAGATTATAATCCAAATGTGTCATCATATTGCTTTTTTGATTATTACATGACAGAATTAAGTAAAACTGAAAAAGTATCGAGTAAATATTTGAACCTACAAGTCCATTAGAATACGACAAATAGGATATGTAAAAATATTCTAAACATGAAGAACAATCGCGAGTCCCAAACGGATGGGACCAGGTGTGCAAAAGACGTAAGCGTCACCTGTTAGCATGCCACACCTGTCGCTAACGTTTTACATGGAAACCTCTTGAGTTCGGAGAAAATGTCAATCTCGGTGAAAATGTCATGTTTGTTTTAGATAAATATCGACATGTTAAAATCGATGAGTTTTTGACGCCGCATTCAACAATTTTCAGTTATATGGTGGCAGGGTGGAGAGAACCCTGATACAGTGTACCCGGGAAGAGACCATCGGCGAACTGACAAACGTTGATACAAACACCGCTTAATTTCCAGGGTGCTCTATCCTACGCTGAACAGAAGTGAAAAACTTCATGGGTCAAAGGTCGATGTCATAACCATTCGGTCAAAGTAATTAAAAATCAATTTAATCAAATTCTATTCAACAACTATATAAGTCTTTTAATATCTGGTAGTAACAACCTAACTTGAATAATATCAGTTATTATATTCCGCCGATCTCCGATTGCTCCAGGTGGCCGAGTGGTTAGAGCATTGAGCTTTAAATCACAAGGCCTCTCACCGCTGGTTTGAATCCCGCTAGGGTCATTTAGAATTAAGTGGGAAAGTTTGCCAGTTTTCTTGCGGAAGGTCGGTGGTCTTTACCCGGGTAACCGGGGTTTCTCCTCCACCAATAAAAACTGGACGCCATCATATGACTGAAAGATTGTTGAGTATGGCGTAAAACAAAACACCAAATCAAATTAAAATCAAACCGATTGCTCCATTAACGCCTGAATGCAATTACTGTAAAGGTCAGAGACAACTGTATACCCGGGAAATTGGTTGGTTGAAAAAATTTAGGGGTTCCTATTTTAATGTAACCTGGTGTCTAATAGGTTTATATTGTTTTAATGCACATTTTTTATATATTTTTACACAGTAAAATAATGTATTAAGAATTGGAAATCCTGAATTAGCATAATTTTCACTGCTACTTTGATTGCTCCAGTTTACTGAGAAGAATCTGAATAGAGGATTCTCTGTCCATTCACTCAATGCGAAACTGCTGGCGGTTTGACATATGCACATGTGACACAGAAAAACAAGATGTCCAAGCCTATGTTTTGTGTTTATTTTCTGATAGCGGAAAGGACGCGGAACAGATCCATGTATAATCTATAGGTCAACACTCGCTCGAAAGATGAGATATACAGAAAAACATTAACAATGTCTTCTAGAAGCAGAATCCATTGAGAAATGTTTAAAATTGTGGTTCTTTCCAGGAAGTATTAAGTGCGCATCTTCAATTTCATAATCATCTCTGATTGGTCTGTTCAATTTGCACAGAGCTGACGAGTCCAGTGAACATGCTGCCTTCAAGCCCTCGAGAAACGATAATGGGTAGAGGATGCTGCAATTATTCGAGTTAATAACAACCATGTGGTCCATTTAAACTGACGCTGCAAACCCATAACAAATAATAATTCGACTTTGACCAATTCATATTTTATTTGATATCCCTGAAATTTTGTCACAATATTGTAAATGTACAAAATTCCAAGCGTTGCTTATTAAAAGCTAGCCTTCACAGGTTTAGATCCTGACACATTTGCAACTACCATCTATACAATGGAAACTCTCATCTCTGTCATTGCATCTACCTAATCTACTGCAGTCATTCAGTGATGAGCACTCTGAAATAGTTTTAATCTTTAAATTCTTAAAAATTCACAGAATACAAATTTAAAACTGAGATATTTATTTCAGAACATATTCAAAACATATTAGTTAGCTTTGTCGTTTTTCTTACGGAAGATTAAATGACTAATATATATATATATATATATATATATATATATATATAGAGAGAGAGAGAGAGAGAGAGAGAGAGAGAGAGAGAGAGAGAGAGTTCAATATACATACGGACATTGTCTGCGTCACACGTGCAATAATCACGATGACAGGCGATGTGACTGGAGCCAGCTGGACATTGTGTCAGTGTACAGTCGGTAATGCTATCACATCTTTCACTTGTTACGTAGGCTGCAAGCAATAGTCTGTTTGTTAACTATGTCATTATATATATATATATATATATATATATATATATATATATATATATATATATATATATATATATATATATGATCGTATTATCGTTAGGTATAGCTATTAGCAATATATCAATGCTGTACTTTTTTCAATTGTGGATTTGTATATAATTTTCCTGGATGAAGTGGCGTATTAGTCAAAAACCATTATATACTGTTCGTGGGTGAAATAGGGTATACAGGTAAAATTGCATTGCCTTGTTCTTATGCATGACATTTTTGTAATATTTTCATCCATTCATTCATTATAGATATACAAGTGAGAAAAAAAAATCTGGTCAATTTTAGTAGGTTATTTGAAGAGTACAGTCACAATATTTGAAAATCCATAACATTGTATTTTTTTATATATATTGTAGCTTTATGACAAAGTATATTTCGTGTCGGACTACTTCAAATTCAAATTATTATTATCTATTTCAAACTAAACAGAAAAAGAAAAGTTCGTTTGAGCATGTTTTGGTCTTTTTGCAAAATTATAGCTATTGTATTATGTTTGTAATAATTACAACCACTTGGTCGTTGTCATTGCTGATGATTTGTTTGAAATCCAGGAGTAAACATATACCCAGTAACAAGTGTTTCACTACCAGCTGTTAATTATATACTTAAGGAATATTTCTTACTAATTACACCGTTGAAATTCTAACCTCTTTAAATGCTAAGATACTCTTCTTTTTACAGTGGGTATTCTTAGGCGAATTTTACAATATATTTGGGTTTATCATTTAGCCTTGCATGACACCACTTTCTGTTTCGGAAGTCTGTTTTTTTTTCCTAAATTTTTTAGGTCGAAATGGCAGAGCATTTGTTTTTGCCATTCTTGCAATACTATAAGGTTGATATTATGTTGATAACATTTTTAACTGAACACTGAAGCTGTTATTTTGCTTAGAGCTGCAATTATTCTTGAAATATTTATGAAATATCAAAAACATATATTAGATACATTTTTATTTATTAGATAAATAGATGAAATAGAAATCACATACTGTGATGTATATAACATTGGTTGGAAGTAAAAATGAAGAAGTACCAATTAATAATCGAAACTAAAGTCCTTTAGAACACGACGAATTAGATGTGCAAATAGTCTCAACATGGAGAACAACTGCGAATCTCAAACGGAACAGACGTGTACGTTGGTGTACGTTGTCAATTAAAACATCAACTCAGTACTCGTTTCCATATATGTCTCTGTTTAAAAGATTTACTACGTAAACCATACTTACCAATAAGTGATACAAGAACGGCTACTACTAAGAACTTCATTGTTACGTTTTAAAAATCTTAGTGTGAATTTCGTGTCAAGTGCCCAAGCTTTATAGTAAATGAATGCGTGACCTTAATCGTGGTCTGTTATCAGTTTATTTTCCGATTTCACAAAACTAGACTATTACCACAAGTTCATGTGCGTGATAGATTTGTGTAGAAATACATGTTAGCCATAACCTTTATACACCTGCAAGTCATTATAAATTAGTCTAAAACAACAGATAATACAGTGTTGATCTGATACAAAGGGGGTAAGGTTTGATTTCATTTTTAACTCGACCCAAGGGCTGAATAATACTTTCTTTTAGATGATCTTTTAATAACGGTGCTCACACAGCCATTAGCCAATGTAGCCATTGACTATTTTTTCAAAATTGGCTAAAAATATTGTAATTAGCTAATTTTCTGAATAATAGTTTTTGGTCATGTTTGGTGCATGTTTTGTGTGTATCAAACTGCCATTCAAAAGAGAAAGATATAGCATGATCACAGACAATTTCGTTTGACAATGCACATGACATCAGTTACAAGAGCATGATTGATTTGTAAAATCAGAATTGTTCAAAACATTTCCCAATCAAGTAAACCCTTAGACTTACAAATGGTATGCCACAGTATGGCACATGTACATGCATATAGGGATTAAACAACGAGTATTAGTTGATTATCATGTTTATCTTACTCGAGTTAGTTTATTTTCAAAATTTGAAAATTAACTAACGAGAGTTGGTGGACTAACACGAGTTGTTAAATCTGTTTCTACCGTAACTGAAAAGTAATATGGATTATTAGCCTACATCACATCTAGACACTATCGGGTTTGGACTCTCATGATCGCGTCAAACTTGTACCTCACTTCAATCTCTTATTCATCTGAAGGTTGGCGACGACGTCATTTAGTGTCTGGGCGTCACGTAAACAGTCCTGTTGGTTATTTGTAAATGTTAACTAACTGCAGCTTCGTTTATACCACCGCTTCAGAGTGGTATATAACAACACAAGTTATTGTAGAAATGTATCGTTTCCAAATGTCACACCCATGTTATTGTACATGTACGTAAAATAAAAAAAAAACATATTTGATATAAAAACCTCAGATACCAAAGTGTAAATCAATAGAATGTCCAGGACATAGATACAAATCCGATAAAAAATGGACAAACACGGACCTCTGGAAACCAAGAGGTGGGATCAGGTGCCATGGAGGAGTAAGCATCCCCTGTCGACCGGTCACACCCGCCGTGAGTCCACAGTCAAGTCCAGTGAAACACGTGAGGAGTGTATTCTCGTCACAATTGGTACAGACGTCTCAACAACCGCCAACGAAAAGGCAACTCAACATTTCACTTAGTGAAACAGAGTAGTCGCAAAGAAGCCTATTATGCCGACCGTAAAACTTGCGGAACGTTGACATTTAACGCGGTTTTCGATATCCCTGTGTCAATAATTTGTCAGTGAGTAGTTTACCTCTGTATATGAAATCTTAATATGTTGTGCACGCCCTGGCATATCGGATCATTTGTGAAATATAAACTCCATATGCAGGTGACTGAGGTATATTACTACTTAAATGTGGAAAATTTACGATGGGAAAGCCGAAATCGTCGCGTTTATTGTATAGCTTCGTAGATAATTTCCCGTCTGTGTTTATGTTAAGTAAAATGTCTAAGTATAAAGCGTGTGTGCTTGATTCTGTTGTATCTTTAATTTCTAGTTCGCTGGGATATATCGCATTGACATATGTATGAAAATTGTCATTATTAATTGACAAAACGTCGTCGATATATCTAAATGTCAAATTAAAAGACACCGCTAGCTTTTTCTTCTTTTGATTCAGCAGTTTCTGAATGAAGTCTGCTTCGTATGAATAAAGGAACAGGTCGGCCAATAAAGGAGCACAATTGGTTCCCATGGGAATGCCGACAGTTTGTTGAAAGACAACGTCTCCGAACATTACAAATATATTGTCTATTAGAAATTCCAGCATGTTTTTTATATCAACTTCAGTATATTTATGTGTAGAATCAAAGTGGTGTTTGACAAAATAAGTATCCTGATAGCCAATCACTAGATATTTAAATTTTCGGGTACAACCTTTAGTGAAAAAGCAGTTGTCTATGATGCTGAAAAGTCTTTCTTTTAATTTTTCATGAGGAATAGTAGTGTAAAGAGTAGAGAAGTCATAAGTTTTGATGCTGTGAATTCGAGAAAAATTGTGTGCCTTCAAATTTTCTAAAAGCTGTTTAGAATTTTTAAGTATGCACATCTGATTTACACCGCTTCTGGAATAAGCAACTGTACAGTATTGTTGAAGTTTCTCCCTAATGGCTGTCAATATCTTGGTAAGGAGTAAAGATAAAGGTTTGGTAGAACATTTGCTGGATCCTGCTATGTATCTTTGCTTATATTGGGTTTTATGAAGTTTAGGTATCCAATATAAATATGGCAGCTCGAAATCGGTATCTGTTGTAGGTATATCAAATGAGCGTAATACGGATACGTGATTTTGAAGGATCTCGTCCTTTGAAAGTGAGCTACGTGTATATGTAGGATTACCAGAATTCATATTAAACCCAAGTTCTTCTAATAAACAATTATAGTAATGCGCCTTACAAATAAAAACTATATTATTTGAGGCTTTTTCTGCTGGTACCAGTACATATTGCTCATGCAACCTATCCAGTTCAGTAACTACTTCTGGATCATTAAATACAGAGGGATAACGTGTTTTCATAGTCCCTTTAAGTTTTCGAATACGAGATTTTATCAACCATCGTATGGCTTTCAGCCATTCAGACAAAGTGTCTGGTTCTTCAATATTTTAATTGGCTAATTTTTTGGCTCTATTTTTTTTTTTTTTTTTTTTTTTTTTTTTTTTTTGCGTGATACCGGATCTTTATTAAATATCTCATCCGAAAACCACTGACTGTCACTTTGTATTCCGAACGCTTGCCGAAGGAACAGTTACTACCACTTTGAAAGGTTTTGAATTACCCGGTACTAGGGGTCGGTCATGTGAATTTCAGCTTAACTGCGAGTAACAGGCTCTACCACAAGATCCCCGTCGCGATTTATAGATATCATAGACGAGTCAACAACTAATATTGATTAAGTAATCCAACGTTTTCGTAAGTAAGACATGGTGACTGCAAGGTTTGCGTCATATGGGAAAAAATAAAAATAACAAAAGCATTTTGCATTGATATACATACCTATATACAGTACATATGTAAACAGTGGAATCTTTTTTTTTTTTTTTTTTTTTTTTTTTTTTTTGAAGACTTTATTATCTTCAATACAATAATGATTCGTTGCGTTGAAGAACTCTGGAATCATAACATAAATTACTAATTCTGATATATGTAAACATACACATATACCTGTACATACGCACATAAATATACCAAATATACTAATAGTAATACACATGCACGTATATATATATATATATATATATATATATATATATATATATACATACATACATACATACATACACATGCACGCACATAGTTTCTTAGGACACCTAAATATAAAACTTATATATTGAGGACTGAGAGAGAGAGAGAGAGAGAGAGAGAGAGAGAGAGAGAGAGAATTAGAAAATATAAAAGAATTTGTCAGGTGTATATGGATATTAAATGCACAGGATAAATAGTGTGGTTGTAATAATAGATGCATATTTTTGTCCTATATACAGTTATATCAATATATATAATAATTGTTTTAATGTCTCCTTTGGTAATATATATGTATTTTCCAATTTGATAGTAATGTCTTAATTATGGGTGTAATCCTAATATATTAATAGTATTATTTTCAATTTTTGCATATGAATATATATTACTTTATCCATAGTATTATTTGGTTATTAGCCAAATAATTTTTTTTCATAGAATTCAAAGATAAAAGTCTTTTAGTGTACTTTAAATCAACATTTTGTAGACGCACTGAATTATGAAATATAGAAAGTAATTCTTTTACTTTCAAGCAATCCCCAAAAATATGATAGTTTCAATTTCGTTATTACGAAACAGTGGAATCTTATTATCCTGAAATCGGATGAGTCGACATTCCACCGAGTATGTATCTCTACTGGTGGACACCCCCACCCGAGGATAATTGTCGCTCGGTACATACCGTCAATGAAAAATAAAGTACCGAACAACATACTGGCTTACACGGCGCCCAGTACTAAAAAGGTGTCTTTTTGCCGAGTCTACCGGAAAAACAGATTCGCAATGTAGATTGTTTGGTAATCCTCGAGTTGTTGTGACGAGGATTCGTTCCTCACGTATTTCATTTGGACTTGGCTGTGGACTCATGGCGGGTGTGACCTATCGAAATAGGATGCTTGCTCCCCAATGACACCTGATCCCATCTCTCAGTCTTCAGAGACCCGTGTTTGTCCATTTTTGTCGGATTTGTGTCTGTGTCCTGGACATCCTAAAAATTTATAATTTGGTACCTGAGATGTTTCATATTTTTACCACCGAGTATGTATCACTGCTGGTGGAGAGTTTGTCGCTCGGTACATACTAATGAATAATAAAAAAGTACCAAATTGCATACTGGATGACACGGCACCCAGTATAAAAAGGTGTCATTCTGTCGAGTCTACAAGGAGCACTGATTCGCAAGGATTGTTTGGTATTCCTCGGGTTGTCTTAAGCGACATTATCAACTAATCATTTGTACAGTCTAAGGAAAATAAATTCTGGTACAAACATAATAATGCTAATGTGCCCATAAAAAATGTCAGATTCGACTTGATGACAATTTTGAGAGTTCATTTTCAAATAATATACCATCCATTACAAAATGTTCTGTCAATAATTGTAAAACATATCATTTATTAATAACTGATCAGGGGTTTACCAGAAATCTGACAAATAAGCATTACAACAATAGTAGCTGGGATCATCTGGATTGTAAATCATCTAACGTTGTTTGCAATGCATACCCCTATGGATGTAACGATAATATTCAAAGTGTAGGCAATCTATCAAGCCCACTATGTAGTTGGTGTTCATGTGATGGAACGTTTTAATTCATTCTACTATAAGACGTAAGCGAAGTCATGGACATCGTTCATACAACAGATCCAACATACATGGTGTCACTTTTCATTCCCTTTTACCTTACGTTAACAAAAAGTGCGCCGTCATCACATTCGCAGCAAACTTTATTCTGTTCCTTTTACACTACTTAATTAACTTTTTCAGGAATCAAAAATGAACCCCTACACGGATTCTTCAACCCAAGAATACACACTGTACTCCATTATAATGGACATTGCTTATCACGGGCTGTTCAAGCCTACACGCGTTACAAACGATGACTGTTCTGAACAGAAACGTCATTTCCTAAAATTAAATTTAAAAATAAAAATATAGACACAATAAAGATTAGTAATGTTCTAAATCACAAAAAAGTTCAGTCCTGTGTTCCGCCATATTTTAAAATGAAGAACCAGACACTTTGTTTGAATGGCTAAAATCTGTACGATGGTTGATAAAATCTCGTATTCGAAAACTATAAACGGAAACTGTGAAAACACGTCATCCCCTGCTTGATTCTGTTGTATCTTTATATTCCAGTTCGAATGGATATCCCGTTGACATATATTTGAAAATTGTCACTATCATTTGACAAGACGTCGTCGATATATCTAAATGTCAAATCAAAGGACACTTCTAGATTTTTCTTCTTTCTGAATGAAGTATGTTTCGTATATATAACGGATTGGGTCAGCCAAAAAGGGGCACCCCCATAGGACAATTTGTTGAAAGACCGCGTCTCCGAACATGACAAATATATTGTCTATAAGAAATTCAGCATCTTTTTATGTCAACTTCAGTGTATCTATGTGTAGAATCAGAGTGGTGTTTGACAAAATAAGTACCAATTACTAGATATTCAAATTTTCGGGTACCAGCTTTACTGAAAAACAGTTGTATATGATGCTAAAAAGTCTCTCTTTTAATTTTAACCAATCACTAGATATTGAATTTTTGGGTACCAGCTTTAATGAAAAAACAATTGTCTGTGATGCTAAAAAGTCTTTCTTTTAATTTTTTATGTGGAATAGTTGTGTAAAGAGTAGAGAAGTCATTTGTTTTTATACTGTGAATTCGAGGAAAATTGTGTGCCTTCAAATTTTCTAAAAGCTGTTTAGAATTTTCTAGTATACACATCTGGAATAAGCAACTATACAGTATTGTTGAAGTTTCTCCTTAACGGCTGTCAATAAATTGGTAAGGTTGGTAGAACATTTGCTGGATCCTGCTATGTATGTTTGCTTATATGGGGTTTTACGAAGTTTAGGTATCCAATATAGATATGGTAGCTCAAAGTTGGTATCCGTTGTAGATATATCAAATGAGCGTAATACAGACACGTGATTTTGAAGGATCTCGTCCTTTGAAAATGAGCTACGTGTGTATGTAGGATTACCAGAATTCATATTAAACCCAAGTTCTTCTAATAAACAATTATAGTAATGTGCCTTACAAATAAAAACTAAATTATTTGAGGCTTTGTCTGCTTGTACCACTACATATTAGTCATGTAATCTATCCAGTTCAGTTACTACTTCTGGATCACTTCATACAGAGGGATAACATGTTTTCATAGTCCCTTTAAGTTTTCGAATACGATATTTTATCAACCATCGTGTGGTTTTTAGCCATTCATACAAAGTGTGTGGTTCTAAGTCTTCATGTTTGGCCCATCGTCTGACATAATCTTCGACAGAATTCATAACAAAGCTGAAACTGAAACTGAAACGCCAATTAAAGGAACGGGCTTCGCGGTATTTAGGGCCTTACAAATAGAAACGTCGCCGGTGATGACATGTCCGATAGGACTGTATTTGAAAGGAGATGAAGTACATGAACATGTGACAATGTTGTGTAGATGGTTGATGTCCAGGCACTGCAAAACCTGTTTGTAATTAAATAGCTTGGATGCGATGCTAGGTGTATAGCTACATGAAATGCAAGGTGTGTTCTTCAATTTAAAATATGGTGGAACACAGGACTGAACTTTTTTTGATTCAGAACATTGCTAATGTTTAAAGCGTCTATGCCTTTATTTGTAAATTTTAGTTTAAGGAAAAGACGTTTCTGTTCAGAACAGTCATCGTTTGCAACGCGTGTAGGCTTAAACAGTCTGTGATAAGCGATGTCAATTATAACAGAGTTCAGTATGTATTCTCGGGTTGAAGAATCCGTATAGGGGTTCATTCTTGCTTCCTGAAAAAGTTCATTAAGAATTGTAAAAGGAACAGAATAAAGTTTGCTGCGAATGTGATGAATACCTAATTATTTTTAACGTAAGGTAAACGAGATGGAAAAAGTGACACCATGTATGTAGCGTCGGTTGTATGAACGATGTCCGTGACTTCGTTTACGTCTTACGTTAGAATTAAAAAGTTCCATCACATTAACACCATTACACAGTGGGCTTGATAGATTGCCTACACTTTGGATATTATCGTTACATACATACGGGTATGCAGTGCAAAGCTGTTTAATCCAAAATTATTCACGTTGTATACGGAAGGGGGTACTCAAGGTGGGATTGTTGGTCCAGTGGTATATTTTTTCGGTGATACGCACTCTCATAGACAAGATGGAATGGTCATGGGAGTTGAAATGTCGATAGAGTATCTAGTTACCCCATTATTAATCTCAAATCGATGACCAGATACTCTTTTATTTAAGGGCTCCTTAGTTTCGCCAAAATAAATCAAACCACACAAGGTACACTCAATTCCGTAAACAACGTTAGATGATTTTCAATCTAGATAAAAGCAATTTAATCAATGGGTAATTTTTTAGTTGACAGAATTTTGTATGACAAAAGAAAATTTTTAATCATTGTATTTCTGAAAAACGGCACCTTCAAAGTATTTTCTTAAGTGAAAAATATTTCTTATTCTTCTCGTCCAAATGACAAAATCATTCTACAAATTGATACTTTATTTGACATCCCGAAATTTGGTTATAATGTAAGCGTATATAATCCAAAGCGTTGCCAATGCAGTTTAGATCCTGACACATTTGCAGTTACCATCAATACAATGATAACTCTGATCTCTGTCATGACATCTTCCTAATCTTGTGCAGTCATTCAGTGATGAACATCCTGAAATTAAAAAAATATATGTTTTAGATTCTTAATAATTCACAAAGTACAAAAATAACAAATGTAGAGTAACTAAGCTAAATATTCAGGATACAAAAATTATTTTTGTCATGGTACTTACGGAAAGTCAGATAACTAACATGTATAAATGTATAATCTACGTTGGTATTTGATACTCCAAACCACTGAAGTTTGGTATTATTGTCATTTGCTAACTTTAAAATTAGAAAATTTAAAGGTAAGCACATGACTACTTTATGTGCTCACTTTTAAAAGTTAGCAAATGACATTATGTTCATAACATTCCAAATAACTGGTTTTTGGAAACAGATTACTGAATCGTGTTTTTATGATGCAATAAAACATCATGGGTGCATTTTATACGTTCACAGTACAATGTTGGTACAACAACGTCTGAAGACCCATGATGGCATAAAGCAAATATTAATAGAAAATAGTTATGTTCTTCAATAGATTGATAGATCGATGAATAAAAGACGGACAGATATATATATATATAGATAGATAGAGAGAGTTTTCCAATTTACTCACTGACACTGTCTGCGTCACACGTGCAATAATCACGATGACAGGCAATGTGACTGGAACCGGCTGGACATTGTGTAAGTGTACAGTCGTTGATGTCATCACATGTTTCACTTCTTACGAAGGCTGCAAATGATTATCAGTATGTTAACATTTTATGATTATGTCAGTATGTTAACATTTTATGATTATGTCAGTATGTTAACATACGTATGTCGTATTTACATTGTTAGGATATGCTTGTTGCGAAACATGCCAATGTTGTACATCCACATGTATACAAATCTTAAGTACGTGGTACATCCACATGTATAAAAATCTTCATTTCGTGGTACATCCACGTGTATACAAATTTTAAGTACGTGTTACATCCACATGTATACAAATCATAAGTACGTGTTACATCCACATGTATACAAATCATAAGTACGTGTTACATCCACATGTATACAAATCATAAGTACGTGTTACATCCACATGTATACAAATCATAAGTACGTGGTACATCCACATGTATACAAATCATAAGTACGTGGTACATCCACATGTATACAAATCATAAGTACATGGTACATCCACATGTATACAAATCATAAGTACGTGGTACATCCACATGTATACAAATCATAAGTACGTGGTACATCCACATGTATACAAATCATAAGTACGTGTTACATCCACATGTATACAAATCATAAGTACGTGGTACATCCACATGTATACAAATCATAAGTACGTGGTACATCCACATGTATACAAATCATAAGTACGTGGTACATCCACATGTATACAAATCATAAGTACGTGGTACATCCACGTGTATACAAATCATAAGTACGTGTTACATCCACGTGTATACAAATTTTAAGTACGTGGTACATCCACGTGTATACAAATTTTAAGTACGTGTTACATCCACGTGTATACAAATTTTAAGTACGTGTTACATCCACGTGTATACAAATTTTAAGTACGTGTTACATCCACGTGTATACAAATTTTAAGTACGTGTTACATCCACGTGTATACAAATCTTAAGTAAGTGTTACATCTACATCTGATGGAAAATATACGTATGTTGTGTAACTACAAAATTATGTAAACTTACCAATAAGTGATATAAGAACGGCTACTACTAAGAACTTCATTGTCAACTTAAAATCTTGGAGTGAATTTCGTGTCAAGTGACCAAGTTTTATACTGAATGAATGCGTGACATTAATCGCCTTTCGTTATCAGTTTATTGTCCGATTTTACAGAATTAGACTATAAATACATGATTATGATTTTGTTTTGAATTACATAAATGTTTTGTTTTTCAAACCAATATCCACCTGCAAACTGCAATAAGTTGGCCTAATTCAAGTGACTATACAGTACTGCTCTGTTACTCATGGTTGAAGGTTTAATTTGGTTTATACGTAGCCTAGAAAAAAGCATTATTTTTATAGATGTTTTACGCCATACTTAGTATATTTTTTCATTTATAGGTCATTCTCCAAAAATTTCTTTTCTGCTTTGTGAAAAATCAAAGTTGAAGAATTCAATGGATGTTTATCTTATTTAGAACAATGAACCTTTCAGGAATCTTAAGCAACATTTGGACATTAAGAATAATAATTAGTTAAGTTAATGTTAATTAACAAAACTGATGAGCAATCTACCAATGTCCCCGGTGTTACCATAACATTCTGCTTAGAATATTTTATTTTCACTCAAAATGATGTGTCATATAAACATAACATAATTCTTCAATATATTGTGGTTTGAGTAATAAATTAAGTGATTTATAATACTTTAGACAGTTAGATAGACTCCTTTTAAATACAATACTATCGGGCATGTCATTACCGGCGACGTTTCTATTGTTGAAAATGTAAGCCTCAAAAATCTCATTTTAAGGGGCCCTAAATACCGGGAAGCCCGTTCCTTTAATTGGCGTCAGAAATTCAGTTTAGTTTATGGATTCTGTCGAAGATTATGCCAGACGATGGGCCAAACATGAAGACGTAGAACCAGACACTTTGTCTGAATGGCTGAAAGCCATACGATGGTTGATAAAATCTCGTATTCGAAAACTTAAAGGGACTATGAAAACACGTTATTCCTCTGTATTTAGTGAACCAGAAGTAGTAACTGAACTGGTTGCATGACCAATATGTACTGGTACCAGCAGACAAAGCCTCAAATAATATAGTATTTATTTGTAAGGCACATTACTATAAATTGTTTTATAGAAGAACTTGGGTTAAATATGAATTCTGGTAATCCTACATATACACGTAGCTCACTTTCAAAGGAACGAGATCCTTCAAAATCACGTATCCCGCATTAACGCTCATTTGATATATCTACAACGGATACCGATTTCGAGCTGCCATATTTATATTGGATACCGAAACTTCATAAAACCCAATATAAGCAAAGATACATAGCAGGATTCAGTAAATGTTCTACCAAACCTTTATCTTTACTCCTTACCAAGATATTGACAGCCGTTTAGGAGAAACTTCAACAATACTGTACAGTTGCTTATTCCAGAAGCGGTGTAAATCAGATGTACATACTTAAAAATTCTAAAATCAAGCTTTTTAGAAAATTTGAAAGGCACACAATTTTTCCTCGAATTCACAGCATCAAAAACTTATGACTTCTCTACTCTTTACACTACTATATTCCACATAAAAAATTAAAAGAAAGACTTTTCAGCATCATAGACAACTGCTTTTTTCTCACTAAAGGTGGTACCCGAAAATTTAAATATCTAGTGATTGAAACTATCAGGATACTTATTTCTGTCAAACACCACTCTGATTCTACACATAAATATACCGAAGTTGATATAAAAAACATGCTGGAATTTCTAATAGACAATATATTTGTAATGTTCGGAGACGTTGTCTTTCAACAAACTGTCGGCAATCCCATGGGAACAAATTGTGCTCCTTTATTTGGCCGACCTGTTTCCTTTATATTTGAGACATACAACGAGCAGACTTCATTCAGTAACTGCTGAATCAAAAGAAGAAAAAGCTAGCGATGTTGTTTAATTAATTTGGCATTAGATATATCTACGACGTTTTGTGATTTAATAATGACAATTTTTAAAACATATGAATCAATGCGATATATCCCAGCGAACTAGAAAATTAAAGATCCAACAGAATCAAGCACACAAGCTTCATACTTAGACATTTTACTTAATAAAAACACAGACGGGAAATTAGCAACGAAGCTATACGATAAACGCGACGATATTTCGGCTTTCCCCATCGTAAAATTTTTCCACATTTAAGTAGTAATATACCTCAGTATTCAACCTGCATATGGAGTTTTTTTATACTTTCACAAATGATTTCCGATATGAATCAAAACCAGGGCGTGCACAACATATGAAGATTTCATATACAGAGTAAACTACTCACATGACAAATTATTGACACAGGGATATCGAAAACCGCATTTAATGTCAACAGTTCCGCAAGTTTTTACGGTCGGGATATAATAGGCTTCTTTGCGACTACTCTGTTATCTCAACACTAAGTGAAATGTTGAGAGTTGCCTTTTTCGTTGGCGGTTGTTGAGACGTCTGTACCAATTGTGGCGAGGATACAACTCCTCACAGTGTTTCAACTGGACTTGACTGTGGACTCACGGCGGTATGACCGGTCGACAGGGGATGCTGTTACTCCTCCATGGGCACCTGATCCCACCTCTTGGTTTCCAGAGGTCCGTGTTTGTCCATTTTTTATCGGATTTGTATCTATGTCCTGGACATTCTATTGATTTACACTTTGGTATCTGATGTTTTTATATTTATAGTTGTTGTGCAACATGAAATTAGATATCCAATATGATACAAGTGGCGGACCGCAGAAATAAATATACCTCAAGATTGAAAAAATAGGCGGAGGAGAGACAAAATTACAATACATACAGGTCTCTCTTTTTTGAAGGCATGCGATAAAAACTTACCAAGCTCTAACAATACTGAAACCTTTTGTGTTGACAGTAACTGAACCAATTTGAAAACATATGGCAATATAAAAACCTCAGATACCAAAGTGTAAATCAATAGAATGTCCAGTACATAGATACAAATCCGATAAAAAATGGACAAACACGGACCTCTGGATACCAAGAGGTGGGATCAGTGTGCCATGGAGGAGTAAGCATCCCCTGTCGACCGGGTCACAACCCGCCGTAAGTCCACAGTCAAGTCCAGTGAAACACGTGAGGAGTGTATCCTCGTCACAATTGGTACAGACGTCTCAACAACCGCCAACGAAAAGGCAACTCAACATTTCACTTAGTGAAACAGAAGACCATTAAACCGACCGTAAAACTTGCGGAACGTTGACATTAAACGCGGTTTTCGATATCTGACGTAATATGATTTTATATATTCTTTTCGCAAAACGACATAAAGAGGGCATACTAATATAAAGTGGAATTCGTTCTCTATATCATGTTTATTGCAACACTTGTAAATTTTATTTTGACAGACAATATTTTGGTATCTTCCACTTTCAACACAGAGCATGTGACATGACATTTTGCAATTATCTTACAGTATAATTTTGAAATTATCTTACAGTATAATTTTGAAATTATCTTACAGTAATTACTTGGTAAATATTTGTACGCAGATAAAATAGTATACTAAAGTTATCAACTAAATGCTTGTACAGAAAACATTTGGCAGGACCATTAAAAAATTCGTTCCGTTGTTGTAGAAAAAACATTTCACAATCTTTGTTTAAAGACACTGAGAAAAAGAACTTCATTATCAACATGTTACATAACACATATAGAGAGAAAATTACATTTTTAATGGATGACAGAAAAACTTAACTGAATTCACATACAAGAAAAAAAATATTTACAGGACACAAACAATATTTTTATTTCATTTTCCATTAATACATAAAGTTTTATAATGAAAACACTCTCCATATTATATACAATACTATTTATACAAAGACTGCTTTTTCTTGAGAAATATATCGTCGGTAACACAAGGGAATACAAAGTAACAGGAGGGATGCAAATAATAACATCAATGATGAAAATGGTAAAAAGTCTAATTTTGAAATGAGTTCATAGTAAAATTACGATATAGTGGGACAGAAAACTCTAGACAATGGCCATAAGAGATGCTTTCTTTCGAATCATACGGGGATATATACAACAAAAGGTCACTTAGATTTCAAACAGTAACACACAGGACATATTCAGAGAAAATTAAGTAATTTTGGAGAAGCAAGAGCAAAAAATAAGAAAAAAAAAAGTGGAAAACACTTTCAAGCTTTTCTAAAACGACAATATCCATTATGTATATTTGTATTTATTATTCATCACAATGTTTATGAATAAATAAAAAAGTTACGACAATGGCTAAAAAGTAACATGGAGGGCGTTTTGTCATGTTTTATGGGTGTCCTAGATTTGTCTTAATTGCTCATCAGAATAGAAAAATGAATAACAAAGAGTGTACTATGACAATAAATAATCTGAGCTTTGGGCTCCATAATTACAACTTCACCTTTCCTCAAATATAAAAAGTCTCAGATACCAAGGTATAAATCATTAGAATGTCCAGGATATAGGTACAAATATGGTAAAAAAATTGCGGAACGTTGACATCAAACGCGGTTTTCGATATCCCTGTGTCAATAATTTGTCAGTGAGTAGTTTACCTCTGCATATGAAATGTTCACATGTTCAACACGCCCTGGCATATGTGATAATTTGTGAAATATAAACATATGTATAAATTGTCATTATTAATTGACAAAACGTCGTCGATATATCTAAATGTCAAATTAAAGGAAACCGTTGACTTTTTCTTCTTTTGATTCCGCAGTTTCTGAATGAAGTTTGCTTCATATTAATAAAGGAACCGGTCTGCCAATAAAGAAGCACAATTAGTTCCAATAATAATGCCGACAGTTTGTTGAAAGACCACGTCTCCGAACATTAGAAATACATTGTCTATAAAAAAAATCCCAGCATCTTTTGTATATCACCTTCAGTGTATCTATGTGTAGAATCAGAGTGTTGTTGGACAAAATAAGTATCATGATAACCAATCACTAGATATTTAAATTTCCGGGTATCACTTTTAGTGAAAACAAAACCAGTTGTCTATGATGCTAAGAAATCTCTCTTTTAATTTTTATGTGGAATTGTTGTGTAAAGAGTAGAGAAGTCGTGTTTTGATACTGTGAATCTGAGAAAAATTGTGTGCCTTCAAATTTTCTAAAAGTTGTTTAGAATTTTCAAATAATCCACATCTGATTTACACCGCTTCTGGAATAAGCAACTTTACAGTACTGCTGAAGTTGCTTCTAACGGCTGTTAGTATTTTGGTAAGGAGTAAACATAAAGGTTTGGAAGAACATTTTCTAGATCCTGCTATGTACCTCTGTTTTTGTGGGGTTTCGTGAAGTTTAGGTATCTAATATAAATATGGTAGCTCAACATTAGTATCGGCTGTAGGTACATCCAAATTAGACTATAAAATGAGAACATTATCATTACTATTAACTATATTATGCCAAAATAACATGAATAAGTTAAACTTAATTTCTCTAAATTCAACCTAGTAAATGCAAGTTTAACTTATTAATGTGATTTTGGTGGCTTAGAAAAACCAGGTTTGACTACGAAATGTTAGATTTAACTTAACCAAAACCACATTAATATTGATTAATTTATTCATTTATTTATTTTGGGCGTAATTAAACCCTGTTTTTCTCAGTTAAACTAGGTTTAACTCATTCATGTTATTTTGGTGTTGTTATACATGTGTACGTTGTTTTTCTACGGTTAATGTGGATTCTGTCCCGTAAATCCGTACGAAACTACGTTTTTTTATAACTTTTCTACAAAGCGTTAAATTTTTGCGTTACTCTGTTTCATCAAACGTCGTAACTTTTCGCCTAATAAGTTTTTGCTTAAGTTAAGAATTAATTCTAAGGTTGCTCTACCCATCGACTAACTTTTTGCGTTATTGTAAGTGCATGTTTATTCAGGGAGGAAAACGAGAGATATGACTGTATTTGTCTATCTCAGTGTTCGAAGAATGCATATGAAGAAATATAATATCATTGGTAGGCCTAGATGAGCGACATTTCGGGAAATACTTGTAGGTTAATCATGAGTCAAATGCTTTACAATCTTGCCTACAGCATACGTCATTACTATTATGTTTTAGTTATAACTATGATATTCAAGATTGTAAACCAAAAATTAAGGAATGAAACTCACTGAAAGAAATTACAAGGAATTTCTACATTAAGAGAGCAATATTACGCCTTCATTATTTGCCAATGGCGTAATTCAAACCATCCTTTGTGTTACTTTTTAAAAAGTAACATCAAGGACGGTAACATAAAGGATAAATTTGACATCAAATTCACTTTAAGGAATAACTGAATGCTTCCAAGAATGAAAATGATTCCCTGATGTTTACAATAATTTCTTTTGATTCTATTCAACAAAGCAAACATTTTCCATGAAATATTTAAACCATGACCGAAACGCTCCGAATAGCTACAAGCCAAAACTACCAAAAATAATAGTGTTTTGGCAAAACATTTCTTAATTTGTTGTGTTGAATAGATAGAATTCATCACCAGCCTTCAAAATAAATATGCAATTTTTCTCTACATATTTGAACAATTTCATCATAAGTATCATTATATTGCATGTTGTGGTGGCGGCTAAATAACAGGTATAAACAGGGACATTTGCTATGTTTGGAAGAGTCCCGTGTGAACCATGAAGCTTTCTACAGTCACAAGAACATATAATTTCAGAGTTTCAAATGGCAATAATTAACAGTGATATGAAAATACCGGTTAAATTGAGTATTTTTTTTAATTATAGTGAAATAACTGGAATTCGGACATTTTGAGAATGACTCATATATGGTTGCAGGCACTTTTAAAAATGGAAGGGAGAATCAAGTTGCAATATACCCAGGAGAGAACACGGACCTTCCGCAACTAAACGGACAAACGTTCTCACAAAATCAGTTTAGGTTCCAGCGTGACTTGAACCCGCGCTTTTTGGAGAAGAAATACTTCATGACCACTCAGTCATGGAGAATCCCGTGCTTTCTAATATGTGGATAAAATTCTGTTCATTATTTTTCTCTCAGAAAACACGACTTATTACTGAAAATATAATCCACAGTGTTGTTAAAACACAAACATCACAGATACCAATAATCGCCAGGAGGTAGCTTACAAATTAACACGGATTTCCGGAAGATCCATAGGTAGGATCAGGAGTGACGGAGTAGTATGTATCCCTTGTCGACCCGTCACACCCACCGATATATAACTACTTAACCCTTTAAACCCTACGTATTATAATAGACTTGTCTGAACAATAGAAAAGAACATATCATCTAGATACCTAGGGCTGGAAGGGTTAATTAAATGTGGAATGTTGACGATAGAAAAGCCGAAAACATCGCCTTTGTCGTATAGTTTGTTAACTCATGAACCCCTGAAAAACCATGAACTCTTCCGTAAATTAATTACTTAGACCAGTCCAAATGTGTCTTTAGGGGTGGATAAGTTAATATTTCCCCGTATGTGTCTATAATTGTACAAATTGGCTGTGTATGCGTTTGATTGCGTTATGTCTTTAATTTCTAGTTTGCTGCGATATAGTGCATTCACTTATGTATGGAAATTCCCATTATTAATTAACAAAACGTCGTCGATATACATGTATATCTAAATGTCAAATTGAAGGTCTTCTGAATCAAAAGTATCTGAATGAAGCCTTCATCGTATCAATAAAGGAACACGTCGGTCAATAATAGGGCACAATTGGTTCTCCTGGATATGCCAAAGGTTTCCTGAACATACTTTCCTAATCAAAACGTGCGGTAAAAAGAGCTATAACATGTAAGATGCTTGCTTTGCAGATTGCCGAAATATAGTTTTTAATGTTCTATGTTAGTGTTGCTGTGTACAGCATTTCCCAAAATGTAAGCATGAATTTAAGCAAAAAATAATAAATGTTGACCTTACACGTCAGACATTTTGCGAACAAGCACCTTTACATTTTAGAATAATGTTTATTCTGAAAATGTTCTCAACCCCATTATTTTTAGCTATGATTATTATATACAATGTTGTTGAGAATTCTAAGAACGTTACTGTATGGTATTTGTAGGAATATAATATATTTTCCCAAAAGGTCACCACCACAAAGAGGCATTATCAATAATGATATTTCGATACCTTTTTATAATGCTACTTTGTATCTTATGTTACAGTAATGTCTGAATTTAAAGTTGATATTTTAACTTAAATGATCCATTATTTTAAAATCGACAGTAAAATTGTAATATTCAAATTTCATAATGAATTCTAAATCGTTAAACCAATTTAAATCGCACTTCTCTTTGCTCCAAATTGAAAGAGACCATTTAGAGTAATGTTAAACTAACTGACTTTCCAATCAGGAATTTAACTTATTATTTTCAAGTACCAAACTTTCAACTTGTTATATTCAGATAGAAGAAACTGGGGAATCACCTTAACCAATATTTCTACTTGGAATTGTAAACAGAATACGGGCAGGGTGAGAGTCCTGGTTTTAGACATGGCATGTGAAATGGCAAGTGCTCCCAGTCATTATCGTGCATTCTTTTAGGAGTCAACTTCTGGCGATCGTGACAATAATGTAATGATGTATACACTTAACGATGGTCATATAGTCCTCAGAAATAGATATTATTTGTCCAATCTGGTTCAAATTATGTCAGCATTATTTATGTAATACTTCTGAAAGTGAAATCACGTTAACCGTTACAGATCGTGTGCCGACCACGCGGAAAGTAAAAGTTTGCAATCTGTTTGTGATTCACAATTCTCCAAATCTCGTTATGATGTTTAATTTGTTGTATTCTAATGGACTTCAGTTTTGGATATCCTTCATTTTCACTTTGTAATACGGATCGGATCACAAGGACCGATAGACCTTTCTTGGGACAGGGACACCTTTTAATTGGTAATTTTGCGTCGCACTGGGCTAAATTTGGTAAAAAGTAACTATGACCATTTTACAAGTAGAAATAAAGAAACAAATCAAGTTTTAAAATTTTCATTTGTCTCTACTATATACCAAAAGTGAATGGTGAATTGGGAAATGTTTGCACAATATAGGGGGAAATATAGCAGATTTTGCATTGGGAATGGGTCTTTTACAGGACCCATATGTTGGTGATACTAATCCCTGTCTCAGGTCAAGAAAATATCAAACCAGAAACCAAAGTCTACTTGTAATACGTATTTAGACATTTAAGGTCACGAGAGCCAAGGCTCAGGGTGACCTATTGCGATCGTCTTTTGTCTGTCACCGTGCGTCGTATGAGTTTTAGGCATTTTCAACTTCTCAAGAAGGGCCAATTTCAACTAAACTTGGCAGGAAGTATCCCCATGTGAGGCCGTATACATTCTTCGAAAGAAAAGGGACTGGGACACATAGAGGCCTCAAAAAGGGCCAAAACTTGGAACCAATGATCAGATGACTTCCAAATTTTGTATGCATGACTGAAAAGTCAATATATACAAAGTTTGCAAACGAACATGAAATCTGTCCATAAACGAGTCACAAGGGGCGCTTCAGTAACGCAAGGTACAATTGTATTACAAATTGTTTAATAACTCAAAACTGATCGACTTTTTGTATACAAAGATATTTGAGAAAAATGTTAGGAATTATCTGAAAAGATCTACAAAAAGTCAACAGGGACGAAATTGTCAGGTTGATGCTTATAAAATTTATTTCCCCTTTATGTGAAATGTTCATGTTTTGAATATTATCTTCAAAAGTAAAATAGACAGAGAGAAAGTTAAAAGGCAAAAGTGTTTGGCATACTAAGATCTATAACAAAATTAAACACCCAATGCTAATGGATTTATATTCACTTTTGAGTGACTTTTTATGATTTCGGCCATTATATTGAAAAGTATAATAGCAAAAACGTTAAGAAAGAAATTTCCTTTCTAAGTAGGCTTTTTGTTAAAGGTGAGCAGTTCAGGCCTTGTGCAGCTTCTGGTTTACTTCTGAACATTCCATGGTTCAATTTTTTCATGGGAAGCCATATACTGTATACAGGGGAATTTCCGCCCCCGTTTTATTTTCGCCCTTATCATTAATGAGCGAATTCAAAACCAGGTGAATTCAAAAGGGTAAATTCATCTATTTTTATTAATTGCAGACAACACACAGAATTGTTTAAAAAACGTTAATGTAACCATGCAAAGTAGATATGCACAAGTATTGATTGTTAAATAAAACTTCACAATAAAATCATATATTTAATCAATGATAAATTTCCCTGACTGTTAAACACGTTACACGTGCATTTCTTGAATGGAATTGTTAACAGTTTGGGCGAGTTTAAAATGGGGCGAAACTGTTTGCAAGTGTAGTAGGGTGAAAATAACAGGGGACTAAAATAACCCTGTATACAATGTTTGCAAATGAGAATTTGCTACTACCCATAGGGACTCTAAAAGCTGCCAAATCTGGTCACACATGTGACCGTTAAGGCCCAAAGGGCATCTTATAATAAATATTAAGACCATCCATCAAGTAACTGACAATATGACAACTGTGGTAAGGTTTACTTTAATCTCCAATGGAGAATTCCCAGCTTAGTTGTCATATTTTATCAAGATAAATCTAAACTTACACAAAAACGTGACGATTCATATTTTCCAATTGTCAATTTCCAACATACAAATATCTATGTGGTCTGTCAAAGGATCTGTCATGCTAGCATGATTCTGAACAACTTATAATATATCAGTAGGCCTAAAATAGATATAACTAACCATTAATCTCTTCAAGCAATGTGGTATTTTTCAATCATGGGAAAGTTTTGTTCAGTTATTCAGCATATTGTCCGATTCACATAATTTGGCGGGGTTTTGATTATTATACTGTAAATTTTCCCTACTTTACCGTTATGATAGGCTTTACTAGAAATGCAGTTTCTTACCAAATGGATAACGGAAGTGTGTAGGATGACAAGTAGGAAGGAATACTCTGGTCAGTTTATAGTAAAATACAAATAACCTGGCGGGGTGGAGTCTTGTCAACCCTTTCTTTACCTGAACGAGTTTAAATTTTAGGTAATAAAGCAAGACGTTAAAATTACACTGACTTAAGTAATTGTTCCTGCTTGTCACCATACATAAGAGAGTATCCAATGAGGAATAGAACGTTTTTCCCATGGAACTTGTCATAACCGAAAATTGAGTAGAATTATCCATATGATAATCAAAAGGTTACTCCACCCCCGCCATTTTATGTGAATCGGACAATAATTATAAAGTATTACCTAAAATTTTGACTTTCCTTTGTACTGATGCCCATATAAGTCACCAGCTATAAAGTGTCACAAATATTGACTATCCTGTGTACTGATGCCCATATAAGACACAAATCTTGACTTTTTTTTTGTACATTTCCATACTTAAGTCAAGCCACCAGCTATAAATGGTCACAAATATTGACTATCCCGTGTACTGATGCCCATATAAGACACAAATCTTGACTTTCCTTTGTACTGATGCCCATATAAGTCACCAGCTATAAATGGTCACAAATATTGACTATCCCGTGTACTGATGCCCATATAAGACACAAATCTTGACTTTCCTTTGTACTGATGCCCATATAAGTCACCAGCTATTAAGTGTCATGGATATTGACTATCCTGTGTACTGATGCCCATATAAGACACAAATCTTGACATTCCTTTGTACTGATGCCCATACAAGTCACCAGCTATAAAGTGTCACAAATATTGACTATCCTGTGTACTGATGCCCATATAAGGCACAAATCTTGACTTTCCTTTGTACTGATGCCCATTAAAGTCACCAGCTATAAAGTGTCACAGATATTGACTATCCTATGTACTGATGCCCATATAAGACACAAATCTTGACTTTCCTTTGTACTGATGCCCATATAAGTCACCAGCTATAAAGTGTCACAGATATTGACTATCCTATGTACTGATGCCCATATAAGACACAAATCTTGACTTTCCTTTGTACTGATGCCCATATAAGTCACCAGCTATAAAGTGTCACAGATATTGACTCTCCTATGTACTGATGCCCATATAAGACACAAATCTTGACTTTCCTTTGTACTGATGCCCATATAAGTCACCAGCTATAAAGTGTCACAAATATTGACTATCCTGTGTACTGATGCCCATATAAGACACAAATCTTGACTTTCCTTTGTACTGATGCCATATAAGTCACCAGCTTATAAAGTGTCACAAATCTTGACTATCCTATGTACTGATGCCCATATAAGTCACACAAATCTTGACTTTCCTTTGTACTGATGCCCATATAAGTCACCACTATAAAGTGTCACAGATATTGACTATCCTATGTACTGATGCCCATATAGGACACAAATCTTGACTTTCCTTTGTACTGATGCCCATATAAGTCACCAGCTATAAAGTGTCACAGATATTGACTATCCTATGTACTGATGCCCATATAAGACACAAATCTTGACTTTCCTTTGTACTGATGCCCATATAAGTCACCAGCTATACAGTGTCACGGATATTGACTATCCTATGTACTGATGCCCATATAAGACACAAATCTGGACTTGTATCTTTGTACTGATGCCCATATAAGTCACCAGCTATAAAGTGTCACAGATATGCATCCTCTCCTATGTACTGATGCCCATATAAGACACAAATCTTGACTTCCCTTTGTACTGATGCCCATATAAGTCACCAGCTACAAAGTGTCACAAATATTGACTATCCTGTGTACTGATGCCCATATAAGACACAAATCTTGACTTTCCTATGTACTGATGCCCATATAAGACACAAAGCTTGACTTCCCTTTGTACTGATGCCCATATAAGTCACCAGCAGTGTCACAAATCTTGACTTTCCTATGTACTGATGCCCATATAAGCCACTACCTATAAAGTGTCACAAATTTTAATTTTGCTATGTACTGATGCCCATACAGGCCACCAGTTATAAAAAGTCAAAGATATTGACTTTGCTATGGAGTGATGCCCATACAAGCCACCAGCTATAAAGTGTCACAAATTTTTACTTTACTAAGGAGTGATGCCCATAAAAGCCACCAACTTTAGTTAAAGTGTCACAAATTTTGACTTTGCTATGGAGTGTTACACATTTTAACTATGCTATGGACTGGTCAATGCAGAGTTCTTTGAAATGCCAATTATGACCTAGTACCAAAATCTAACCACCAACCCCGTTTGTAAATTGAACATTACACCACTGATTTACATGCACATTGTTTAAGAGTCCTCAAGTAAAAACGATATAAAGCAAATAAATAAATAAACAATAACAGAGATATAAATGCTCTTTTAGTCCATATACATATAAAATATTTGCAAACATTGTATCATTGCTATAAAAATATTTAGATAAAAAGTAATTAAACAAGGCATCACAAGTCATATGCATCCACTCACAATGTAAAAATTACACAACAAAAGTCAATAACTCTGTAAAAAGGGCAATAACTCTATAGAAAAGGGGTCAAGCACCACCAAGTGTGATTTTGTCAGAGATATTGTCATTCTAAACACTTGTACCAAGTTTTGTAAAATTCTGTTGACATATGTAGAAAAGAAAGTACTAACAATGAGAAAACTGGACACAACAAAAGCCAATAACTCTATGAGTAACTGGAGCAAACAGTAACAAACATGATTTTGTCTTAGATATCATCATACTTCACACATGTATAATGTTTCATCACTTTTAGAAATGTAGAAACCAAGAGACAGTTCTGGAAAAAAGTGTAGTGTAAATGATGTATGTACAGGTCAAACGTTGTATATACCCTCATATCTTTATTTGTTAGAGGATACAAAATATCTGCCTTGTGATCCTTCAAGTAATCATATACCCATACAATATTATTAGAATTTTGTTTGATATTTCATGTTGATTACATATTTTTCTATAAATATTTATCCTGTTCAAAATCTAGACTTTGCCTCATAGTCCTTTTGCACATTTTCAAATTGTGTTGTACCTGAAAAAAGAAAAAATTATCTGTTATATATAAATATATGCAACACGTTACAGCTCATCAAGAAACAAAGTTCTAACAAGGGTGTTAACAGTTAACAGCATCTGTAATTGTTTCAATAATTTGTACAAGGAAATAATGCAGATTCTTAAGAGAAATGATGCAGTTATGGATGTAAACATGGCTGAACAAAAGGTAAAACAGTAGGTAAACCTAATAAATGAACTGCCAATTTTGAAGCAGGGAAGAAAGACCAAATGAATGAACCACCGACTCTGAAGCAGAGAAGAAAGACCTATTGAATGAACCACAAACTCTGAAGCAGGGAAGAAAGACCTAATGAATGAACCACCGACTCTGAAGCAGGGAAGAAAGATTAATGAATGAACCACCAACTCTGAAGCAGGGAAGAAAGACTTAATAAATGAACCACCAACTCTGAAGCAAGGAAGAAAGACCTAATGAATGAACCACCGACTCTGAAGTAGGGAAGAAAGACCTAATAAATGAACCACCAACTCTGAAGCAAGGACGAAAGACCTAATGAATGAACCATCAACTCTGAAGCAGGGAAGAAAGACCTAATGAATGAACCACAAACTCTGAAGCAGGGAAGAAAGACCAAATGAATGAACCATCAACTCTGAAGCAGAGAAGAAAGACCTAATGAATGAACCACAAACTCTGAAGCAGGGAAGAAAGACCTAATAAATGAACCACAAACTCTGAAGCAGGGAAGAAAGACCTAATGAATGAACCACAAACTCTGAAGCAGGGAAGAAAGACCTAATGAATGAACCATCAACTCTGAAGCAAGGAAAAAAGATCTAATGAATGAACCACAAACTCTGAAGCAGGGAAGAAAGACCTACTGAATGAACCATCAACTCTGAAGCAAGGAAGAAAGATCTAATGAATGAACCACAAACTCTGAAGCAGGGAAGAAAGACCTAATGAATGAACCACACAAACTCTGAAGCAGAGAAGAAAGACCTAATAAATACTCTGAAGCAGGGAAAAAAGACCTAATAAATGAACCATAAACTCTGAAGCAAGGAAGAAAGACCTAATGAATGAACCACAAACTCTGAAGCAGGGAAGAAAGACCAAATGAATGAACCACCGACTCTGAAGCAGAGAAAAAAGACCTAATGAATGAACCACAAACTCTGAAGCAAGGACGAAAGACCTAATGAATGAACCACAAACTCTGAAGCAGGGAAGAAAGACCTACTGAATGAACCACAAACTCTGAAGCAGAGAAGAAAGACCTAATACTCTGAAGCAGGGAAAAAAGACCTAATAAATGAACCATAAACTCTGAAGCAAGGAAGAAAGACCTAATGAATGAACCATCAACTCTGAAGCAGGGAAGAAAGACCTAATGAATGAACCATAAACTCTGAAGCAGGGAAGAAAGACCTAATGAATGAACCATCAACTCTGAAGCAGGGAAGAAAGACCTAATGAATGAACCACAAACTCTGAAGCAGGGAAGAAAGACCTAATGAATGAACCACAAACTCTGAAGCAGAGAAGAAAGACCTAATGAATGAACCACAAACTCTGAAGCAGGGAAGAAAGACCTAATGAATGAACCATCAACTCTGAAGCAGGGAAGAAAGACCTAATGAATGAACCACAAACTCTGAAGCAGGGAAGAAAGACCAAATGAATGAACCATCAACTCTGAAGCAGAGAAGAGAGACCTACTGAATGAACCATCAACTCTGAAGCAAGGAAGAAAGATCTAATGAATGAACCATTAACTCTGAAGCAAGGATGAAAGACCTAATGAATGTACCACCACTTCTGAAGCTTGGTCTGGGGAGAAATATCTTATAAATGAAAAATCAATTCTGTAGCAGAGTCTGAGGAGAAAGATCTAATAAATAAACTAGCAAATCTGTAGCAAGGTCTTGGGGAAGACCTAATAAATGATCAAGTAATTCTACATCAAAGTCTGGGGAGAGATATCTATAATTGAACCACCAATTTTGTAGCAGAGTCTGGGGTGAGAGATCTCAAAATAAACTAGCATTACTGCAACAGAGTCTGGGGCCCGTTTTACGAAAGGTCCTAAGTCCTAAATCCTAACTTTTAGTCCTAACTACAATGGCAATGCATCGCTGATTGGTCAATCCCATGACAATTAGGACTTTGACTTAGAATTTAGTACTTAAGACTTTTTGTAAAACGAGTCCCTGATGAGAAAGACCTGATAAATGAACTAACGATTCTGCATCCCCTTCTTCCCCAAAAGACAGAAGACAATAATTATGCAAAAACATTCATCACATTGAGCATATAATACCAGATACTTGTACCAATAATAACCTAAAACAAATAGTAACATTAATTTAATTATTCAAGCATATTACAGCATCCATGACTTAATAAAATTCAATCATTTACTTTTCTTTAGTTGCAGTATTAGAGCTTTTATGAAATTCCACATTATGCCTTCATAACTTACCGCTTTTCTTGTTTATCCATTATTTCTTTGAAATTCTCTAATGATGGTGCTCTTCCAATGAAGTGAAGAAATCGTAAATACATTAATGATAACCAAAAAATCCACTTTTCTGATACTATACTGTAGTCATACACAAAACGTTCCCAGGATGCCTGTATTCGTCCAACTAAACTCAAGTCTTGTACTCCATATTTTCTTGCACCAGTAATAGCACTGTAAAATATAAGAGTAATAAAAAAAATTATAAATCTTACTGCACAGGAAAATTTTATATCCCTCACATGGCTGTCCATGTGCTTTTTCGACATCATTCGATAGTGATGTCATAATCACACAAGTGTTTGACGGGCCATTTAACTGTTACATCATAATGGAAAAGTTTGCCAAAAGGTGCCGTGTCGGCCATTTTGGCCATAGGTCAATCAATCTAATCCCAACCAGACTTCCCAACCAAAGCATGAGAATGGGTAATCTATATAAAATATCAGTAATACACAATCAACCAAACATCTGATGCAAAGCATATGCCAAGAACCACAAGATTTATATGCTAGTAGTGTAACAATACATTGATACAATCATATATTTTGATTTTATTTCTGATGATACAATAAATCGGGCCCTGCACATCTGACAAATATTCCCAAATCAAACTAAGCTCATCCTAGATTTAATCAATTAAAAAGCAATATACCACATTTTGTTAAATTCTGAGGAAAGAAACTCAAATTATTTGATGGAAAACAAAAATTTGTTAACATACAAATGGACAATTGAAAAGAACAAATTGATGATCAAACATAATATGCCCCCTGATGTTTGGTCTTGGATAATTTTCACACACCTGTCACTGTAAGATAAATAGTTAATATAGGGAAAATAGCCATTTCAAGTCACAATAAGTAATTATTGGACAGAAATGAAAGATCACTTTAGTGTATGTTATCTGATTTTTAATTTTTATCTTGGACCCAACTAAGATTTTTTTCTAGTCCACATTTTTCTAACCTTAAAAAGGCTTAGCTGTGTGTTTTCAAAATTTTATTTTATACAATAACAAAAGAGATATATACACAGGCATAAAAACTCTTAAACTCCTATATATTTTGTGAAAATTGTTAGAGAAACCCAGGTTTGACACTTTTTCACTTGCAATTGATTAACTCAACCTTACTATTTGTATATGAATACCACACTGGACTTGACCTTATTTTCACAAAATATATATACCACACTGGACCTGACCTTATTTTCACAAAATATATATAACTTACCTCTTTGCCATTATCCCATATCTGTCAACTAGATCACCATGCTCTCTACAAATAGCCCTAATTGTATTCATGTTCCTGAAAAAACAAAATCACTATATATATATATATATAGAGAGAGAGAGAGAGAGAGAGAAACAGAGAGAGAGAGAGAGAGAGAGAGAGAGAGAGAGAGAGAGAGAGAGAGAGAGAGACAGAGAGAGAGAGAGAGAGAGAGAGAGAGAGAGACAGACAGACAGACAGACAGAGACAGAGACAGACTGACAGACAGAGAGAGAGAATATCAAACTGGATTACTTTCACAATAATGTTATGTTTGGGATTATTGTCATAATATTTACAATACAATGTATAATAAAGAACTATTTATAATCTATCAATCCCTACTATACATCCTCCTTTTCATTGGTTAGGATATCAGGTATCTGCAGCCAAAAATATATTACACTGATCCTCTATAATTGATGATTAAGCCCAGGAATTCTATAATGCTTCTCAATAACATCAAGTTACACATGGTAAATAAGGATGTCAGAAGCTCACAATGCTAACTAGCACTACTGTATATTAGTATGGGGATGTATTTGTGGTAATCACCCTTAGAATTTCAAATGTTGTGTCTTTATAGATTATATGTACAGAAACTCTTCATATTTGCAATTTATCATAACTTGAAAGTTGTCTTGAAACCTACAAGTTTTATACCATACTTAAAAATTTTACCCTGGTAATTAACATTGTCGAAAGCTAACTAGCACCATTGTATATGAGTATGGGGATGTATTTGTGGTAATCATCCTTAAAATTTCAAATGTTGTGTCTTTATAGATTAAATGTAAAGAAAGCCTTCAGATTTGCATTTTATTATGACTTGAAAGTTGTCTTGATACTTAAAAATTTTACCCTTAAATGAAGATGACAATTTCTAATAGTAAGATTCTGGTTACCCAGGAAAAGAAAAGTGACATTTAGATAAAGAACAAAAATTATATGTATAAAGAAATACACAAAATGGCTTCCAAAACATGAATCTGAATCAGTGAATTCTTGTAACATCTGCTACAGATGAAAATATGCATTACGCATACATATGATGTAACTGACCCACTTCATATGTATGATCATCCACAATGGTTGGAAGATCTAATTAACTCATCAACCCCTGAAAAACAATGGACTCTTCTGTAAATCAATGACTTAGACGAGTCTAAATGTGTCTTAAGAGTGAATGGGTTAACTAGATCCATTACTTATCAAATAAATGTATCCCCTATTTATAAACTATTAAGAAAATTGTATATACCGTAATTTATCTAATTAAGGCTTCCTTTTTGGGGTATTCCAGATTTATGGGCACCTTAATTTGTGTCAAAAAACTAACTTTCACTTGACAAGGTGCCTTAATTGGAGTTTCATCGATCTGGGGTTTGAAATCAACCTCAAGTATCCATGCAACATGTCGATGATAAGAACGGTCTAAATGTTGTTTATTTATTTTTATTAGTTCATTCAGATCATTATCAGCTACACACATCTATAAAAGTGAAAGATTTCTGTGAACAAACATTCCTTTTATGTTGTTTATTTAGTCTACTGCATGATGAAAACGACTCATGAGTCCACACTGTCACTCGGAATTATTCTCTGTTCATAATAAGTAATGATCCATAATCAATCAAGTTTGTCATATTAAATACACTTCTTTATCATCATGCTGGTGTAATTAATATAGCAAGTCTTTAAATTCAAATTGTTATAAATTATATCAAGAGCAAAACTGATTTCAAATTGAAAATGAAATCCTGGTAATGTACGAAATTATTTGTCCGACATTCAAGAAACAGACTTTAACCTGTGCTGCCATCTCCTAACTGCTTAGACGTTCTTGTTAGTTTGTAAATCAGCCAGTTACTAATTAGGCATGCCCTAAACAAACAATCCATGATGACTGTTGGTATCAATTATGTAACTGACAATGCTGAATTCAAAATGCCAATACAATAATGCCAAAACATGTGGTTTTTGAAAATTGGGATCAAGGTACCGACTAAAGTGTATTGCCTAATGTCTGCTGATTCACACCGACACAAAGTTTAGAAATCTATATATCAAATACCAAGGCAAATAAATAAATGTCTGAAACCAGTACAAAGTCAAGAAAGTATTACAAAAAGATTACGATGGAAGCTTTAACACCACAACTCCAATGAAACTAAGTGACTACTCTTCAATCACATAACTGCCGCAGGCAAAATAGGTTCTGCTTTCAAGCTGAAGCCTGAAGTGAAGATGTTGTGAGTCAATCTAATCAGTCTCTGTTTGTATCTAAAATCTATTTGGTAATGATTTAATCGACCCGAGATTAAAAGATCATCTTATTTATTTACTGTATGTTATCATTAAAGCTGTCAAAAAATGTTTCTTTTTCATTAATTTTTTGGGGGGAGTGTATTTTTTTTTTTTTCATTTCAAAGGGCGCCTTTATTAAAATAAATAAACTTTTGGTCTTGGTGGGGTCTTAATTACTTAATTACTCCTTGATTAGATAAATTACGGTAATTGTATTTTCAGATATGTTTATGGTACATGAGTCTTCTTAGCTGTTAACAATTTCATCACACAGTGTTGAGTATCTGGTTACAATTCAAATGAAGCAATACAAGAAAAACCAACCTGATTATCAATAAAATTGGCCTTGGCATATCCTTAAGAACTTTCATAATTTGATCAAACCGTTTCTGTGCCATAACTCTCATGTATTCTAAATCCTGATTGGTCATTCTACTGGGCAAATGAATTGTAGACCGAATTATTGGCCTCTGAACAAGAATTTCACAATAAACTTGCCAATCTGTGGATGAAGGTAAATACACATATTTATTCCATATGATATTTTAATATATAAAAAGTCTGAAGCCAAATTTTGATAATACAATATTCTGGACACATCGATTACCACCTGAAATCTAACCAAAAAGCCAGAGCATCAAATGAAGAGCTGTAAGTGCACTGATTGAAATGTTACAAGCTTCACAGTGATCCGGATTTCATGTTTTGGATTTTGTCTTGATTAAAGTTTATGTTGGACTTTAACAGTTTAAAATTCAAAAAGTGGTCACATCATTTTCATAAACAATGTTGTGACAATTCATATTAATTAAAAATTTTGTTTATGTTACTGATTACAAATTATAGTTGACATCTCAGGTGAAGAACCCTGAAGACAAATCTGTTATGGACATTTATTTTGCAACACACAAGCACTGCACTCACACTATGTGCATATTGTATAGCTATATGGTGATTAATTTTTGTTTTATTAACCACTTTTAGAGATAAAAAAGTTGGTTAGTACGTCAATTATCTTTTATAAAACGATCATCTGACTATCCCAATCCCAACCTCTTATGACAACTAAACTCATTATCAATACGGTTGCTATGTACCAAAACAATCTCTCAAGTTAAAATATTGTTATAGGTCAAGTTTGACAGTGATCCTGTGTGTAAATCCAAAATAAAGGTCCCATCTTAGTTGTTGTGTATCCTGAATTTAATCTCTGATTGCTAAAATTCAAATTTGTTTTCAAATTTATAGCATTCCTATCCCGTTAAAGAGATCAATAGTCCCTAACTACCAGCAGAGAATTAGATTAGCGGTCGCCCAGTTGCCAATGCGAGTAAAAATTGTGCTGGGCGACATAAAATAGTCATTATTGTTCCCAGCTGGTGAGAGTTTAAAGTTTATTATCATACCAGAATCTTGGCCATGTATCTAGACAATGGTAAGAGTATTCTTCAGGCAAAGAATTTAGATAAAAGTAGATTATTTGTAGTTAAAAATCCATTTCTAAAAACCAGTTAGAAAGTACATGTAAAATAATTATTTCATTGACAATTAAACATGTTAGTCTTTACCTCATGGCCGAAAATGTCAAAGAACACATCGTGTGTTGACTACTGTTACTTGCAGTTAATGGAGGATGGATATGGATGTTAAGTTTACAAGAAAAGAACCGATACGGAACAGAACTGAATTTCAGGATTAGTTAAAATGAGGAAAACACTTTACATTTGCATAAAAGTTGTAAAAATGAAATGTAGGTGAATAATAAAAGTAAAAACAATTACTGTAAAGAAGTTCTAATGAAATACATAACAATGGATGGCTATTGTATCCATTTAACAAATGTGAAAACTTATAATTACTTTTGTACTGATAGACAATAATAAAAATGATGCACTAACAATTGATTTAAATGTACATTGTATATACATGTATAAGGTATCTATCAAAATAACAATAAATTAATAAATTAAAAACTGAATAAAAATTATTTTCTTTTCGGTCAACCAGATTTTCATGGCGGCCAACCAAAATTTCAGTAGCACTTTGTTCAAAATGTTAATTTTGAGGCCTGGTAGTAACAGTTAGTTTGTTGATTTTTATTTAAAGAAATGAAAAATCAATTATTCTGTTTTGTCTTTTTTTTTTATTAACAGCCATTTTTCAAAATAATATTTCTCTTTGTTAAACCCGAAAATATTAGTCTGGCCAGTTCCCATGAGTAACATCATGGTGCAATTTATTTAATCTTCCTCTCTTCAGAATTTGAAAAATGTGGTGAATTTTTAAAATCAAGAAAAAAAAATTTATCATATTAGTGGAAAAAATCACTGTTTTATTTCTATCAAAAGATCTCTAAAATGCAATATTTGGCTTTAAAAGTTTCACATTTTTCTTGGGGAGGGGGCATGCCCCTAAATCCCCCTAGCATATTCCGATCCCTTTCGCCATTCTCAACTTAAGTTGGGCTAATGCTTTTCTAGCTGGGCTACCAGTTTTTAAACTTCAGAAGCCCAGCTAGAGAAGCAATACAAGAACAGTAAGTCTTATTCCCTGACCAAGGTAGATAATTTCAGAGAAGAAGCTAATTAAAGCATGTGCAAACTAAAGATACATTCCTAATGTCATTGTAAGTTTAGTTCTAGACAAAATCTCTAAAATCAGATAAATGGCTTTAGACTAAAGTAAAGCTTATTGATTTCACAAGATTATCGATTCGCAAACCCAGGAATTTCACTCATCTTGCTTAAGACTGTAAGATGATGTTAGATTGTACCTAAAAATAAATATCAAAGCACTCGGCATATCTCTCATTACGATATAGGTTCTGTCCCATAGCTGATGATAATCTTCCAGCCATTCTTTCTGTTGATCTTTTGGGAGATTGTAAAATTCCTCCTTGGATTTTATTTTGTGTCTAAATAAAGGTGGCGCTTTAGTAAACTTTACTGGGCCTTGTTTTACGAAGAATGAAAATATCTGATAGTCTGAAAATAAATTCAATAGAAACAATATTAACAAGATCTGATAGTTTGAAAATAAATTAAACACAGAATGATATTAGCAAGATTTGGTAATCTGAAAATAAAGTCAATTGTAAACAATATTAACACTATCTGGTAGTCTGAAAATAAAGTCAATAGGAAACAACATTAACATGATTTGATAGTCTGAAAATAAAGTCATTAGCAAACAATATTAGCAAGATCTAATAATCTGAAAATAAAGTAAACAGGGATTATTATTAACCAAATCTGATAGTCTGAAAATAAATTCAATAGAAACAATATATAAATGCTGTTAAACTGAATATATATTTGAATGACCATGATTTAAATACATGAGACTGAAAAGACCATATCAACAACATGAGGCTCTGTCTACAAAATACATGATCAGTGACCAGAGGTCAATAAAGTCACAACAGCCATTACCCTTAAGCCAAAGATGTTAAATGACAAATTCAAGAAAACTGATCCATTAGTTTCAAGAAAAATTCTTAAATTTTCAAATCCTCATGAACAATTCACATTTTTCAAACTGTCAGTCTGCAAGTGATCACAATAGGTCACTTCTGGGTCACTCAGATGACATAAAAACAATGTTCAGCTGTCTGAGAATAAGAAATATGAGCTTGTAGGTTTGAAGAGGTTTAAAATGTTCAAAAGTCTTTGCATAAGCATAATGCTTTATCATGTATAATAGTAAGATGCAATGACTGACTCATGATGACCTAAAAATATACTGACCTTTGACACCTAACTCATTGGAATATTTTTCCATGTCATCTTCATTTTTCATCACAATTGCCTTATAAAGTGAACACAATGATTGCCTGTTAGCAGGAGTGAGTTTGTCATATAATCCATGGTCTAGTAAAACCACCTGAGCTTGACCTTTCTTGTCTTTTCTTATGAACACTGGAAAAGAATGATAATATCCTCTGACAACATAATTAATAGAATCAACTCCTACCTTGAGGGTATGACAAAAGAATCTCAATCTGAGGGTAAGATTCTGGAATGACAAACCCTAGGGTTGACCAGAAAACCATTCCCCGTAAAAAGTAGGGAAAAAATCGGTGAACCATGGGAGAGTAATGGAATCTTACATGGGTTTGTTGAGTGGATAACAAAAATCTCCATCTGAGTGGTAAAAATCTTGTTGTCAAATCCCAGGGACTCCCCTGAAGATTGGACTTACAGATTCTAGCCAAAAGAACCAAGTTTCCATTTCCACTCAACACATCATGATCTTTTTCTCCCTTGCTTCAACTACATGTTTAAATACACAAATAAATTCAGAAATTACTTTTTATGCACTACATTCTTATTATGCCATAGGGTTGACAAGGAAATCTAACAAAAGAGCTCCAAGGAGTTGTATGTCTTTCCTGCGGTGACATACGATCAATAACAACAGTAAATAAGACTCCCAGAAGTAGATAGGACTGACCAGCTCAATGTCTCAACTCTGGTACCCAAAAAGGTACATCTAGGGTATATGAGGATCATTTGTGTGAAGAACAGTTCCAATCCACCCGGTAGTTTAGGAATTCTGTTCCAGAAACAGTTTTTAGTAACCGTGACCTATTTTCCAGAAAGTGACCCTAGAACCCCGAAAGGCACATCTAGGACATATGGGATCATTTGTGTGAAGTATGGTTCCAATCAATCCAGCACTTTAGAGTCCTATTCCAGAAATGACTTTTTATTGACCATAACCTAGTTCACAGAAAGTAGGTCAGACTGACCTTAGTACCCTGAAAGGCACACTTAGGGTACATGAGGTTCATTTGTGTGAAGTATGGTCCAAATCCACCCAACAGTTTATAAGTTCTGCTTAGTCGGTCATATGGTTATGACTATTTAGTCAAATATATGATTGTAACTATTATTCAATTTCAATTCATTTTATTTCGAGACATACGTCTCATCAATGCCATATATAATGACTACACAAAGAGTTTACAAAAGCATATATAAATATACATAATATTAAATGTTGCAAGTGACGATGTCACATTGGTACTAGTGTGATGGAGGTAATAGTGTAATTACTGATACAAGACTGGATATAAGTCAACTTACCATTGCCAGGATGTGGATCAGCATGAACAAAGCCTGTTACAAATATCTGATCAGAAAATGCCCGTACAAGTTTTGTATTGACCTGAAACAAAAAAAAGAAACCAATGACAACTTAGAGACATACACAGACTGACAAAGAATGACACACACACACACGATTCTGTGAATGTGTACCTTTATATGAGGGGTACAATGTGTCAATGTTGAGTCATTATCTCTCATTTACAGTCATTTTAATTCAAGTCAACTTCAACCACACTGGATAAATACTGTATTATATTTTATGGCCTATAGGTTGGTGTGGGGGATAGGTCAAATGGCCGATTTTTGGTGAAAGTTCAGATTTAAGTAATAGATAGGTTGAAGTGGAAATAGGTTGGTGTCGGCAGAGATGAAAACATGAATAGGTGAACACAAAAATACATCGTTAATGTTTAATTACCGGTGCTAAAACAATAGTACCAAATAATCAGAGTAATATTTGACTGTACATTATTAGATAGATTTGCGTATGTGTTGCATTTGATCATACTTAACATCATCAATATCTCTTGTGTGTACTGATAATGTACACATACATCGCTACTATGTTACTTATCAAATCAACATTAAATTCATTATGCTGTTATAACTGTAACACCAGCATCCCCAATCCTTGTCTTATCCTTAAAATTGGCCTAAATTATTCTGTAGCTGCAATCGTCAAACCCATGTGAAAATGCAGACATATAAATTAGATATTTGACTGAGATAGGTTGATGCGAGAGATAGGTTGAGGTCACAACTGTGAAGAAAAAAATATCGACCAATAGGCCGTAAAATATGATACATATTAACTCATCAACCCCTGAAAAACAATGGACTCTTCTGTAAAATCACTGATTTAAAACTAGTCCAAATATGTCTTTAGGGATAAATGGATTAAGATACAAAAATAAAAGATCAATCATATTAGAAAGATATTTATATTGAATGGGGGGAAAATATTAACCAAATTTTTGGGAAACTTAAGGTAAACATTTGTAATCCAAGAAGGAAGACTTACATCATGAAGGACTAGTCCCATTTTTTTTATAGCCTCCATATCACTAACTTTACATCCATTTATAAATTCTGTCGTCAGCACTCTCTGCAAAGAAACACTAAAAAAATGACATATTCTTTGGCATCGAAAAATTGAGATAATCTACAAATTCCCATTGTTTTAAAATCAATACAAAAAAATCTAACTATATAAACTTTTACATTATAGAGAAATCAATTTCTAGTGGAAATATTTAACTCATGACCTAAAGGTATTTATAGATCTACTCACTGTTGATGTTTTATTCCAATGAATTTTTGGCACATAAACATATTTCAAATGACTTAGATCTTTAGCACATCTTTCTCCATTCTTTCCCTCATTAATAAAATCAAGTTCCTGAGCTAGAGTTTCTTTTAAATCCTGAAAAAAAGAGCCTTGGATATTGAACACATTACAATGAGAGAGTTTGAGAGAGTAAGTTAGTTTGCCAAAAATTAATTAATCAGTAAAAAATCAGCGAGTCATCATTAAAATACAGTGGAATCTTGTTATGTCGAAATCAAATGAGTCGAAATTCTGGTTATGTCAAAGTAAATTGACTGGTCCTGATTTTTATGGATATAATGTAGATCAATATATTAGTATTTCGCTTATCTCGAATTTTGGATATCTCAAAGTGATCAGAGTGGTTCTTGGAATTTCAAGATAACAAGATTTCATTGCATTAACTTAACTAAGCCATTAACATTCACTTAAAAAATCTGCTGCAAAAGTTATGAGACAAGAGAATGTGAATTTCCTTAACAAACTACAGTGAAATATGTCGAAAAAGACCACATATTCTGCCAGGTTTATTTATTTGTTTGTTTGTTCCATCAATGGACACTTTACCAACACAGGGAAGAGTGCCACAATTTTTTACAATGCAATGAGAGTGCTGAGTGAATTTGTCTCAGGTATGACAGAGAGCATAAGTTACATCCAAGGACTCCCACTTGACAGGTTAACATTATAACCATTTGAGCCACAGTAAGTGGTCCGTCTGCCAAGGATCAGTGGTTTCTCAAGACAGGTAATCTTACAAGAGATGTTAGTTTTCAAAATATGTTATTTTCAAGACAGATTCAACTTTATATTCTTAACAGTGTTGTTGGAAATATCCTTATTCCATATTTTCTTTAAAAAAAATATCACATAATAGGATTGATAAGAGATTAAAAGCTTCAGAAAGGTAGATTAAGACTAGATATAAAAACAGAAATGAACAGAAAACTTATCTCAATTAATGATTCTAATTATCAGTCAATAAATACAAAATATCTAAATAAAAACCTGTAAAACCCAGGCGAATCCAAATTTGGGGTGGATCCATTCAATCAGCTGCAGCAGTATTTCGCATGTTCGGATGTCACCAGCAAACCTGTCCTGCAAGTCTATGTACTGGACCTATTATCAAACACAAATTTCAAAATTTTGCAGAACAAATATATATGTATGCGAGTACTATATACAAAGACTGAAAATACACAATGACATGCTAACTCAGAAATATTGATTCAGAAACAGTACATGTAAGTAAGTATTTCAGACCCAGAAACAAAAACAATTCAGAATTTCTTACTTTGATGCAACAAATTTTGCATGTCGCAAATCAAAATTATTATACACCTTGAATATTCTGTAACAAAATAATAATGTTAATAATATATAGTTGTACAGCTTCTGGAACCATCTGTTAAATTAAACTATGATAATATACATAAAAAGTTAGAGATTTCTTATTTTTTATAACATGGTCCACACATACCTTGTTACATTTTACATTTGGTGTTCAATGATTAATATCTTGTAACACTTTTGTTTTTTAAGAACCATATTTTACCCAATAAGAACCTACATGTATGACCCTATAAGCCCCCATTTATATTTACTGAACTTTTTTATACATGAACGAACCGAGAATCTTTTCTAGATGGTTATCAAAGAGATGACCAAGCAAATGAAGAATGTTGATAGGTGTCCTCGGTAATAATTACATGTACAACAACTTAACCATTATGCCTTATCAAAATATAAAAATATCAACTGTTCACGTCAAGCATCCTATTGGGTCAAATATGGTGTGTGATTTTGTCTATGATTTCAGTTTTGTATCCTTATATGTATATATAAACCAGGTCTAAACTGCAACACTGGAATTTTATATACATTAGTAGTTATTATTACATATTTACTGATTTATTGTTTGTAACAAGACCTTCCTTAACTTGTACATCCCTAAAGACCAATTTGGACTGGGCAATGTTATTGATTTTCGGTAGAGTCCATTATAATCAGAGGTAGATACGTTACTTGTCTTGTGATCATACAAAATACTGATATTTATATATATATATATATATATATATATATATATCAAGAGTTTTTGAAATTCACCGGTCTTGCCAAAAAACTCTTAAATTTTACAAAAGTTTGGTGAAATCTATTTGATAACTGGTCCAAATGACCAGTAATTTTCCATTTCTTTTCAATTGTATATATATACAGACCAGTATAAAATTTCTTTGACCAGTGAAATTCCTTTATTCACTGGTCTGGTTGACCAGTAATCTTTATTATTTCAAAATGTCTGTTTTATATATATATATATGTATATATATATATATATATATATATATATATCACTTTGACAGTCATATTTCTCTGCCAATCACTCATCAAAAAGTTTGTAATTTCAAAATTTAATTTTTCATTTTATTTCTTTTGGGATTTAAGTTGCTAGTAACTTTAAGAAATCGATATCATAATAGCATATTTTGTTGGCAGCGGTCAAGAATTTGATCATTTTTGTTTGTTGGATTTTAACCATCACACCACACTCATACATACTAACATTTACAGCCACAACATCTCCATCATATAGCATATTTTGTTGGCAGCAGTCCAGAATTTGATCATTTTTGTTTGTTTGATTTTAGCCACCACACCACACTCATACATACTAACTTTTACAGCCACAACATCTCCATCATATAGCATATTTTGTTGGCAGCGGTCAAGAATTTGATCATTTTTGTTTGTTGGATTTTAACCACCACACTCATACATACTAACTTTTACAGCCACAACATCTCCATCATATAGCATATTTTGTTGGCAGCGGTCAAGAATTTGATCATTTTTGTTTGTTGGATTTTAACCACCACACTCATACATACTAACTTTTACAGCCACAACATCTCCATCATATAGCATATTTTGTTGGCAGCAGTCAGAATTTGATCATTTTTGTTTGTTGGATTTTAACCACCACATCATACATACTAACTTTTTACAGCCACAACATCTCCATCATATAGCATATTTTGTTGGCAGCAATCCAGAATTTGATCATTTTTGTTTGTTGGATTTTAACCACCACACTCATACGTACTAACTTTTACAGCCACAACATCTCCATCATATAGCATATTTTGTTGGCAGCAGTCCAGAATTTGATCATTTTTGTTTGTTGGATTTTAACCACCACACTCATACATTCTAACTTTTACAGCCACAACATCTCCATCATATAGCATATTTTGTTGGCAGCGGTCCAGAATTTGATCATTTTTGTTTGTTGGATTTTAACCACCACATTCATACATACTAACTTTTCATCTCCATCATATAGCATATTTTGTTGGCAGCGGTCCAGAATTTGATCATTTTTGTTTGTTGGATTTTAACCACCACACTCATACATACTAACTTTTACAGCCACAACATCTCCATCATATAGCATATTTTGTTGGCAGCAGTCCAGAATTTGATCATTTTTGTTTGTTGGATTTTAACCACCACACTCATACATACTAACTTTTACAGCCACAACATCTCCATCATGAGTCACAGCTTTATGTACTTGTGCTAAGCTGGCAGCTGCTAGAGGGGTTTCGTCAAATTCCTTAAAAAATTCCTGAGGAGTTTCACCAAAGTCTTCTTTGAATAACTGTTCCACCTGAATTGAAAAAAAAAATCTGATAGATTCTTATTTGAATGTGTACATGTACCTGAACTAAAAGGTCACATCAGCAACAACATGGCAATATTCTCTCATCTTTAATTACATCTAAGTAAAATTAGAAAATTAATTCCTTCATTATTTATCTTTAAACTGTAAAAGCAGTTATGTATGTTGGGAATTATGACCCTTTGTGGACTTCATTATATGAAGAGGATAAAAAATTCTTATCTGAAACAGGGGCTAAATTTTTTTTTAAGTTTGAGGTCTTGAACCATCATATTTTACTTTCACCTTTTACTAGTGAGGCCAGTGCTCAGGGGGACAAATTTTTGTACTTACTTCAAGTCACATGACAGACCTACCTCATGAGGTTCCCGAGATAATGCTTTATCTTGTAAACACACTAAAGTTTCCACATATTCTCGAGGTAAAATATGATTCATAGAAACTAATCCTTGACCCAGTTTGATGTACAGTCCTCCATTAAGTAAACAACCAATCAGAAGTCTCTCTGCTGCTCGTTTATGACATGGCTTAATTGCTTCGTTATATTCTTTGGAATCCTCCTCAAGTCCCCAGAGGCTATATTTGTAATCTAGGGAAATCCGTAGTCCAATAATAAGAGATCTGAAATACATGTGGAGCAATTCAATGGCTGTGCTTTTAACTCATTACAAATAGCTAGTTCATATTATATATATATATATATATATATATATATATATATAGTAAAATCTGCTATAGCAGCCACCTCTATATAAGGATTATCTGTTTATAAAGGCCAGTTTTTTCAAGTCCCTTGACTGCATACTTCAACTAAACTGAACCTCTGTATGTGTGTGTGTGTGTGTGTGTGTGTGTGTGTGTGTGTGTGATGTGAAAGAATCAATGTGCACAATCAATATATAAGTAATAAAAAAAGTTCTTACCAGTAAGCAATGTATTAGGTACCGGGTATGTACATTTGTACATGTAAAGTGATAGTGGAACCAGTATTGTGAGACCACTCTCATGAAAGACCACCTGTTTTTTGAGATCACATTTTGAAAACCACACGGTTAAATAACCATTTAAAAAAACTATTTTGAGAGACCACCTGTCTTGAGAGACCAAATATCAGAGGCAGATGTGGTGGTCTCTCAAGACAGTTCCACTGTATTAAGATCTGTCTTACAAATTTGCATATGAACATGTACACTACATTTGAACTTCCAGTATGAAAGTATCTAAATTGTGTACTTGAAGATTTTTAGACTCCATAAATGTGAAAGATGGACTGGATCTAAAATGTTCTAATTAAGATTTAAGAAATCTCCCTTTGAGTAACAAGATCTTCAACAGAAAATTAATAAACCTGCATTTTGGATATCAAAAACGTTCTTTAATACATGTATATGTATATATATAAATGTATGTCTTAATACTCTTATGTATTTCTTTCATAACATTAGAAGTTATCAATGATTTTTAACTTTAGTTTAAACACCTTCATCTTAATCAGAGCACTGTACATTGTACTTCTAGTTCTAAAGATAATTTCTCCATACCTTACAAACCTCTGGACTCCTCCAACTAATACTCGGACTTTTCTCCTGGATGGTTCACTAGCAGCCCCATAAGCACATGCTCCACCGACTGAAAGACCCAATAAGCCATACAAGAGAATCCGCCTCACTCTTTTAACTTTTTTTGGTGGACTAGCAATTGATGATTTTGAGCAAAAGAGAGGAGGTGATTTGTAGAAACTTCGTACATTTATCTTTATGTCTGCATTCCGCTGCAGTAGCTGACACTTTTCACAAAGTCTCACCAGTGAAAGTGATTGTCGCCACATCTTTCCACAATCTTAATTGTCAGGTAGATATCAGGTTGTTTATCAGCAGGTACATGTATCCATTCCTCTGATGAAGAAAATGTTTTAAAAAGGATAAATTAATCTAAACAGAAGTAAAGGAATAACAAAAGATATCATCTAAAGACTTAAAAGTTCCCTCATTTGGTTGCAATCTAAAAACCACCCATATATAAAAACATTTCAACAATTGTTCACTTTTAAATATACAGTATTTTATGTTTTGCAAACATTCTTAGATATATATGTAGATGATGATTACATGTAAATATATCTTGACGCCAAACTTCATAAAAATAAATCAACATCAGCATTAGCCCTGGATCTAAAAATGTATTGACAATTTAAAAAATTAATTAAAATCTACATCCTAATTAATATTTGACACAGGTCCGAGCTCACATAGAAAATCCTATCACTTTTTTATTGCCAATTATTTACATCCAGCTTAATTAGTTACATGTATATATTCACTAGTATTGAAGGGAATGGTCCTTAAGCTTATAATATGAATAATTTTTTTATGGCTTGCATTATTCCAAATATTCTTAACCCAAGAGGTCATAAAAAAGCAAAAAAAAAAAACAATGTTAAGACTTAAGTGTTAATTTGGTTGATTAGAAATGACAAGTACCACTACATAGACACATTCAGGTTCGTAATTTACTAATCCCATTTTCTAACCTACAATAAATACAAAAGTCTACCAAATATTCCCATGGAGTTATGTTAAAAATTTTCTGTATGCACCTGATATCTACAATGTATTTGCATATACTTCTGTCCATCACAGTTACTTAGTTAATGAATTAGTTAATTCTGAAACATCCAGAATGAAAATCTCATAATCAATAAACTCTTAAAGTCCCACTCAAGAATTTTTCACCGATATGGAGATGTCACCAAACGTCGATGAAGAGCTTCAAATTTGGCCTATGCTCAGCAATTACAGCCATTAAGCAGTGAGGGTTCTTTAACATTCAGACACCTACTGTGACAGGACCTATGTTTTTAACTCCCATCCAAAGGACAGGAAAAGCCAGCTGCCCTCCCCAACAACCCTCTGGATGCGAATCGAGCACTCTACCATGGGGCCATGACGGCTTTCCATAGCATATTAACCTTCAATGCATTGGCATAGTTCAATGCCCCAGCCTGAGAGTGAGACATATTAAAATTCTCCGATTTTACCCAGCGCTTCCACAGAAATTAGTCATACCCATGTTACTGGCTTACATAACTTGAAATGGATAATATCTATGTTTTACCACACGAGCTAGAAACACCCGATCGTCGTACAAACACTCTTTTTAATAGCTTTTTTCCAGCTCCTGTGGTTTAATTTTATAATGGCCGTTTTATAATTATATAACTACTGAGCAGTAAGGTCGTTTATATAATAATGTGCATCCTTTATGCCCGCACCCTTTACTTTAGCTTTTTCACATAATTTAACAATACAGAACGAATATTACACATTTGCAACGTGCAAAATATGACATATATCCAACTATACAAACCTTTGTTTACATATATACGAATAGCAATAGCTCAATGTCTTTAACCTAACTAAGTTTAGCAACTTTATTCCCAATCGGGACGATGCCTTATGTCAATATCAACGTCCCCCTGGCTTAATGCTGACAGTTGTGAATCGCGAGGTCGAACCCGATTATTTATAAGCTAGTCAACTCGCACGTATCGTAACTCACACCCATGGCAACTCGTAACAACTTTGACTGAGTCGAACCGAAGCTAGGTTGACTCGTGAGTCGTATCAAACTAACATTAAATACACTGAAATCCCATAAACTTAACGTAAACAAATTTCAATTAATTTCATTTCAACAAATCGAACCAATCGATGGAGAGTATCCATTGTATAAAGTTAAGCATAAGCACAACTAGCGTTATACATTTACAAAGCGTTATATTTCGCTGATACAACATTGATACCAGCCGTCAATACTAGCCTTCAATACAAGCCGTCAATAATATTCATGAGATAAGACGCGTTCGTTTTCAAAAATTATCCGGCGTGTTCCTAATACATTTCTGTTATTATTTTCTGCTGTTATAAATTATTCTTTATGTTGTACAGTTTGAGTGTATAACTTTTATGGCATTATTCTTGATTTTTGTTATGTTGTACGTGGATTGCACGATTGATTTGCAATGAAGTCGCTTCTTATGTAGACTTCATACTATGTAACTAATATAGATATTGTCGTATTTCACTTGATAAAGGCCGGGGGCCGAACATTTGTGAATATTGAGTGTTGTTGTTTTTTTTTCATAACAATACTTTCATTAGGAAGACATTGGATTTTGTTGGAATCATATGGATAACTTGACAAGAAAATTTTTAAAAAGACCGCGACATAAGCATAGACTTCAATGTAATTGAAATCGATTATGGTGTTGACTAATAGTATCAACATAGTTATATTGTTAGCGAAAAGATATATTTAGATATCAAAATGTATCTTCTCCCTTTTTATTGAAATATTTACGATGAATTTTCTCTCCACAGACACCAGTGTTGTCTGTGTACATGATGTTGCAATGATGGAAAAAATATTTAGTTTCAGTTGTCAATAATATAAAAAATCTCAGATACCAAAGTATAAATCATTAGGATGTCTAGGATATAGATACAAATCTGGTAAAAATGGACAAACAATGACATCTGGAAACCAAGAGGTGGGATCAGGTGCCACGGAGGAGTAAGCAATCCCTATCGACCTTTCACACCCGCGTGAGTCCACAGTCAACCCAAATGAAATACGTGAGGAGTGAATCCTCGTCACAATCGGTACAGACGTCTCAAAAAACCGCTTACGAAAAGGCAACTCGACATTTCACTTAGTGAAACAGCGTAATCGCAATTAAGGCTATTATACCTACTGACAAATTTGAGGAACGTTCACATCAAACGCGGTTTTCGTTATCTCTGTGTCAATAATTTGTCAATAAGTAGTTTTCATCTGTATATGAAATGTTCATAAGTTGAACACGCTCTGGCATATCGGATCATTTGTGAATTATAAACTCTATATGCGGGTGACTGTGGGATATTACTACTTAAATGTGGAACATGTATGATAGGAAAGCCGATACCATCGCGTTTTTCTTATAGCTTAGTTGCCAATTTCCCGTCTGTGTCTATAGTAAGTAAAATGTCTAAGTATGAAGTGTGTGTGCTTGATTCTGTTGTATCTTTAATTTCTATTTCGCTTGGATATATCACATTGACATATGTATAAAAATTGTCATTATTAATTGACAAAACAAACGTCGTCGATATATCTAATTTCTAAATGTCAAACTAAAGGACACCGCTAGCTTTTTCTTCTTTTGATTCAACAGTTTCTGAATGAAGTCTGCTTCGTATGAATAAAGGAACAGGTCAGCCAATGAAGGGACACAATTGGTTCCCATAGGAATGCCAACAGTTTGTTGAAAGACCGACTTTCAAACTAAAATATTTAACTAAGAAGCAGAAGACAAAAGTAAAACATTTCAAATTTGAAGAAAAACCAACCAAATAATTTTAAGTAAATATCATGACAATTTCGACTTCAGTTTTAACCACTTCATGTTCATGGTATCTCATTTGCTCTAAAGATTATCATTTGTCATTTTGGTGAGCACACACTTAAGTGTCATTCACAACTGACGTTGTTGTAATTATCAATGGACATCATTTTCGATCAACATCTGATTTTACGGTCGTTATATTGTCCTCGCTTGCAATCACCATCATTCACTAACTGAAATGTTGAATTACTTGTTAGAAGGAAGCTTTTGAATTCTTTATACCAACTGCAGTGAGGACTTTTCCTATCTTTTTATCTATGTAGTTTTACCTTGGCCTGGCACCATAAGACTTAAGAATTATCTAAGTCTAAAATGTTACTCAACTTTGGCTAATCCTGAAATTTGATTGCCTGAGCAGACCTAGTTGAGAATATTCTCAGACTTAAGTAAATTCTTAAGTTATATGGTACTGACTCCTAACTATGGACTCTCGAGGTTGTGACCGGTCGACAGGGGATGGTGGCTCCTCCATGGATAATATACTTAAATCTGAGAATATACCTAACATGCCTGATCAGCCAATAAGATCTCACGATTAACTGAAGTTGAGTAAAATACTCAGTCTTGAGTAATAATACTCAAGTTTTGAGCAGTGGATCCTGATCCATGGCCACCGCCGAATATTTCAGGGCTCGAAGTCATCAAATTTACCCAATACTCAAGCTCAGCTAATTTTTCATAGTGTTAAAGCAAATAAAAGCCAGGATTTATTCTGTAATTATATACATTTGTATATTGGAGGCATACAATTGTAAATAATGTAAATTCAAATTTATTGCTCATTTGAAGAAACTTCAGAAATATTGAAAATGTGTTTGAGTATGCATCTAAGAATGTTTTTATTCATTTCTACAAGAAAAATATAAGTGTGAATATAATGTGAATGATGAAACATGATATGTTTCATAATCACTTAAATCCAAAAGTTTTTACAAACGATTATATAGTCAAAATAATGAAATAAATGGTGAGCTTGAGTATTGGGTAAATTTTGTGACTTTGGTCCTTTAGGTCCTTTTTGTCCAATGGTAACCCTACTTGTTGAACTTATTGTCATCTGGACGTCATCACAGGTAACATTGGCATTTGTACTTTCTATATATTTACATCGAAAAGCAATTTTGAGACCGTAAAAACCGAGGTCCGGTGTCAGAGTAGGTTTCGGCACGTTTAAGAACAATCACTGCTCCAAGGCCGCAAGTGCTGAGCATAGGCCAACATTTGAAGCCCTTCACCGGCAGTTGGCGATGTCTCCATATGAGTAAAAGATTCTCGAGTGGGACGTTAAACAACAATACAACAACAACAACAATAACAACAACAATTGAAGAGCGAGGACGAAATATTGATCTATAACGAAATAGCAGAAAGGAAAAGACTTGTACATGTCCATGGGTAGCTGCGTCTCTTACAGGCTTCATTTTTACGCCCAGTTTGATTTATATTATGATATTGTATAAAGATAATGCTTAACAAATAAATGAATAACTAAATCAATAATTGTGATGTGAATATTGTGACGTAGTTTTCTTTATTTTATCAAAATAAAATACATTGTACATGTATTTCCATAAAATCAGATTATGAAATAACAGGTGATAAAAATGATGAAAGATACGACATGTTGAATTTAATAATGGTCTCAACATGAAGAACAATTGCGAATCCCAAACGGAATGGGACCAAGTGTCCGGAAATGAGATTACATGTGTATAGTTATCATACATGTATAGAAATATTTTGATGACTTTATACAAATTTCTCATGTTTTTTATTGCATACACAAAACAATAACACAGATATGCGTATACATTATCTAATACATCAATGACAGTTTTTGCTTATAATGTTTTTTCATTAATCTTATTAATCAAGACCAGACTTGATTACAGGTTTGCCTTTGCCTGTCGGACAGGTACTTTGCCACCTGTATCATTATACATTTTAGGTATCCAATTAGGGTCCATAATTGCATCTCTGTCGATATTAAATTTGGAGATGTCATATTCCGTCCGATTATCTATCGCCATCTGACTCAAAATCTTCCCGAGAAGGCAAGCGAACCTAAATAAACAATGAAGAAAACGTGTCCTTATACTTTGTAAATAGTCAGGATAATGATTGATATTCAAAGTAATGTAATTATCGATTAATTAAATTGAATGATATTAGTTATAAATCATAAATTAATGGTTACTGCACAAGATTGATTCGATCACGATAATTTACATGACAATACGTTATCATCTTGAAATATAACTTTTATCAATATCGTTCATTTGTTTGTTTTTGTTTTTGAGGGGTTTTCTGTGCGTTGTTGTTTGTTGTATATAATTGGGTGTTGCTAGTCTTTTTGAAACACATTCATTGATTTGTAAGAATAGATGGCACAATGCCACGTAGCGCCTGTTATACATACTTGAAGCAGTGACCAGCTCCACAGCAGACGATCACGTTATCCCAGCCTTTTTGGATTTTCCCACAGTTATCTACTACAAAATGGCGATCGGGAGGCATCGTGTAGAGGCAGGTTTTGGTGTACATTTTAGGACCCAGAGACTTGAAGAAGAAGGGAAAGAATATTGACTACAGACTCTAAGAAAATTATTTTCAACTAAAAACGAGAAATATCACCGTCTTTAGACATAGAGAAAAATATATATTCACTCAAAAGTATTTTGTAGACAAAATTTATCCGAAACTTGAAGAAAATATTATTACATCAACTTCAAACTGAAAACAATAATAAAGATTAAGACTTCTTAGTGCACCACAATGAATCAGATCAATATGTTATTACATAAAATATGAACCGATATAAACCAAATTGCAAGAATAGAAGAGATCTCTTGAAAATTGACAGAAAAGGTGAGTATATGCTGCTTTATCTTGTAGAAAAATGTTTTCTTAAACGAATTAAACTATAGTATAATATATCAATATTTCAGAGGATGTTTACTCCGTCATGGCACCTGATCCAAGGTCTGGATTTCAAGAGATGTGTGTTTGTCCAGTGGTCACAAGATTTGTATATGTATCCTAGACATCCTGACGTTTTATACTTTGGTATCTGTGATTTATATATTAAACACAAGTAGGTTACGCTTACCCTAGGGATGGTTTTTGTTAGAAAATCAAAACATAGTTTTTCTTGGACTGCATCAGGAACATATGTCCGCGTGTCAGCAGTGACAACTTTTCCTCCCATTTCTATTCCTATCTTACTTCCAGAATTGCCATGCATTGGAAGGCCATAGAAATCGGGTCCAGAGGAATGGTAGATCCAAATAGGGTACCTGATAAAGATAACATTTAATTATTCATTTTACTTTTATATGATACGAATGATGTAGGTATTCTTAACACAGACAAATGGAACAATGCATACGTGTAATACGACACATCGTATTGCAATGCAGTTCGATATAGGCATTCCGCCGAACTATTTTCTAAATGGAATTTCATTCATCCAAAATAATTTATGAAACCGTTGAAAGAGGAATTTGAATTTATGAACATAATTAGATAAATAGGGGGCATATGATAAATACAAAACCATACAAATGGTCGTATCTGTATCATCAGACTAGCGGAAGGATTCAACTCGAGCTACAACGATCTCGTGCAGTCTAACGATACAGATAGAACCCTGTAGTTTTGTTTAGTTTTTTAGAATGCTTGGCGCAAGAATATCCATTTTTCTGTTCGAAAAGTCTCAAATATGTCCTTTCACTGCTGCTTGCGGTATAAGAAAATACCTACTAGTAAATATCATTTATAAAGATTAACGTTATTAAAGTTATTACTAAAACTTGTCTTAACCTTTCCTTTGTGAATTCTTTCACATAAGGTGTTGCATAATAATTGACTTGTTCTTGTGTAACAAAGACTGGTACATTGACTCCTGTAGAACCGATGACCTTGTTGATCCAAGCACCTGCTGTCACCAAAAGACGTCGACACTGGAATACGCCTTTCCTTGTGTGCACCTGATAAGTTTTAAAAGTGGTTAGATTGTACGCGAAACTCGTGGAAAATTAAATATGTTTTTAGTAAAAAAAATAATATTCTCATCAAATGCTAAATTGAGTTTTCATTTCACGTTCAATGTATTTAAAACTGTTGCTATCTGTCACGTTTAGATAAGTTATATAAAACATGCATTTGTATTTCTGACTTTAATAACTATTCAAAACATTTTTGAAAACAGAACTGAAAAGTAATTCTCTCGTTGCTAATTAGCAGCAAATAATATTTTACCAAATGAATTATAAAGTGGAAAAAATATATTCAAAATAAGCAATGTTTTGGGGTGGTATTGTACTTGCATACAAATGTTGTAAAATCAGAGTTTGGTACTGTGAAATAATTATTAGCATGCTTTTAAAAAGGAGTTTGCTCTTGTAAAATCAGAGTTTGGTATTGTGAAATAATTATTAGCATGCTTTTAAAAAGGAGTTTGCTCTCTCTGTTTGCATTTGAAAGATACGCCATTTAAAATTCGTATAATTTGCTGTTCTACATGTATATGTACATATGTCTTTATTTCATCAATTCTACTTAAGTAATATTTCGCAATGATAACACCACTTAAATTCTAAATTCTTCACAAGCTAAGATAGTCATATTTTTATAGTGGTTACTCTTAGAGGGGTTTGGCTATGTATTTAGATTTATTATTTAACCTGGTATTATACCACTTTCCCATTAGAAAATCTATTTTAAACTGGAGCTCAACTGACGAAATGTAATTGACAGAAACGATCGACTTCGGCATTATAACTCTGGTATTATGTTTATAATATTTCTTAAGTTTTAAACAATTGTAAACATAATTTTCATTTGAATATTAATATTTTGAATCAATATTTTTAAAACCTTAAAAACCATAGGTATTACCTGTGCGGTTGTATTTACAATTTAAAGAGATTTAGTAGATTTCTAGAATCCGATTGTTTATGAAACATTGTTGTCATAGTAATAAGTATGAAATAGAATTCTCCATTGATAGAGAAGTTAAATATTTACAATTATTTGTCCATTTTGTGTTTTGTCAAGACGTAGAACAGGACAGTTATCTATTACTGTGGCTCCATGGTAACGAGCAAGCTGAATGTGAACAGAGTTGGCCATTGCGGCATCAACCAGACCAGCTGTTGGTTCATATATTGCAGTGTACTCGTCATCAACTTCAAACTGTGGAAATTTCCGGTTCAGTTGACTACCAGTAAGTCGCTCGTAACTGATAAAAATATAAGTGATACTGAATAAGAATTAGACGGTTTTAAATACGTACTTATTTTGAATGAAAAGCGAAACTATTACTCTTTTATAAAAAAATGTAGATCAAACTCGCAAAGATAAGAAAACAAAAATTGTAATATTTTTTCTGTTAATCTTTAGGTCATTGTTTAGTTCATCAGTGCTGAAATTGACAGGAGTTGTCTTCCTTTATTATAACAGTTATGATAGATGAATAGGGAATATTTACTCCTCCTTGACACCTTATCCTACATCTGAATTTTCGTGTATCTGTCCTAGGTACATAGATAGATCGATAGATAGATAGATAGATAGATAGATAGAGAAATAAATAGATAGATTGATAGATGGATGGACGGACAGGCGGGCGGGCAGATAGATAAATAGATACATAGACAGCCATTCAATAAGTGGGTGTTTTTTATTTTCATCATATAATTATATAACTTGTCTTATCCAATATCAAGGATATCATAAACCGGATATGTGAATATAAAAATATCCAGAAATTATTTCTGTCGATGACCACATACAAAAGAAAAGTGGATTTGTATTGCATGTGATGAAATATGAAAAAAGGATACTAAACAGATCGCTCATATTAAAACAGACAAAAAAGTTAAACAACCTACCGTATGCCATGTGCGTCCATGGCTGTAGCATACTGATCTATGACATATCCCATTTCATCTTTCTTAGCCCACTTTATTCCTCCCGTCTTGTACACTAACTGTACACCAGATTCCCTCTCCACTTCTTCCCATCTAATGAAATAAGCAACAGTTTTATATTCAATTTCAATTCTCTTAAATCGTATATATATATATATATATATATATATATATATATATATATATATATATATATATATATATATATATATATATATATATATATATATATATATATATATATATATGAGAAATACCACATAAAAAAACTACATAGCAATAAAAATGAATACCAGTAATAGGACACTCGTCTTACTTTAAAAATACAATACAAAACTTCTTATTAAATTTAATTTTATTTTACAACAATTTAGAACAAGTTTCGAAAGGTTATATTAATGACTCTTTATGACTTTAATGTTTGTGCGAGAAGTGCATACTATGAAATGAAACCGGAGTATTCGGAGAAAAAACCACATATCCAAGACGGCAAACGTCATCTCACATACTTCCCCGCCTAATCCGAGGGTGAAACAGAGTGACGTTGATGTAAAGTAAGTGCACTAACCACCACAGAAGTACCCGGACGCCAAAATACACTTTTTATCTCAGAAAAATAAAATACTTACGCTCTGTATGTATCTGGTGTCAGTTTTGTGTATCTATCGTCATGATAAGCCAAACGGCTGAAATGAAAATCAATAAAAATCGCATATATTTTGTAATCATATTGTAAAAATACCCGTTATAGGTCTACTAAGGTAAAATGCCACATGTTTACAAATGTAACGTGTCTAAATTGAATCTTAACAGGGGTTTTCCTTAACAAAAAAATCAAAGCTACAGAAATATATGGAGTCGCGTTTTACCCATGTATTCCTATTTTGGGGAAAATAGACCTTATTGGTTTTGTGTTTTGACAGACCCCGGATGTGCCAATTTACTTTGGTAGACCTGTACTTATGTTACCGAGATATGTAATATTACGCCTATCAGTAATCGAGTGAGGCAAGCTTACACAAAAAACGCCCTGCTGCTTCAAATAACACACAAAACTGGTTCAGTCAGATTTATGCAGTTAACTTATGTCAAATCATGTACTCTGCAGCATTACTTTGATACTGATCAATCATATTTATTTAATACATTAACCATATAAAGGTTATACCTATCGGTAACTGAAATATCTTCTTCTGTAATATTTACAAATGAAACTACTATCTATACCTTTGATGGCCTTGAGTTGAGACAGCCCTTTGTAAACCTGCCCTAGATCTATATGATAAAAGGTGATGTTTGTCTGTGATACTAATGTGCACTCGAGTTTTATTTATATTCTGCATGTCTCGTTCACAGTGATTAATACATGATATTAGTTTTAATGCATTTAAGCATCGGTAACGGGATGTTTAATAGGTGAAAATTATCTAATCCAATACTGAACTTGTTGAATTAATCTGCAGAGTGTAGAAATCGTGTGTATATATATATATATATATATATATATATATATATATATATATATATATATATATATATATATATATATATATATATATAATGCACAGACAGACGGATACATACATACATACATACATACATACATACATACATACATACATGCATAGATAGATAGATAGATAGATAGATAGATAGATAGATAGATAGATAGATAGATAGATAGATTGATAGATTGATTGATTGATTGGAGCATTTCATTAATATCATTTTACATTGAATTCGTTCATTGTACGGATACGAATACATGCCGTTGGTTTAGCAAATTATGTATGATAAACATAGTTACTATAGATAATTACAAATTATGTCAAGATTGTCATCATATGATTCTTTTTAAACATTTAGAAATTATAATTGTATACTCACATGATTCTAGAATGGTCTTGTGATCCACCATTGTCATGTCCCAAGTGGAACTGTTCAATACCTAACACATCTGGAAAACGAAGGTTTAAAGTACATAATGCCTTATCTTTTGTAAGATTACTGTAATTTTGTAATATATCAAGCATAAACAATTCTATCGTCTGACAAATATTTGCCTTAAAGGGTTCTTTAACTACTTACATAGACGACATATACAGACATAAATTCTTATATTCCTATATATTTTGTGAAAATTGTTTGGGAATGATTCGTTTACAAATGATTAATTTAACCTTACTATTTGTATATATATCCAACACTAGACCTGACCTTATTTCCCCAAAATATTTGGGAATGTGAGAATTTCAATGCTGATGTATACCTCTTATTTGTTTTTGTCCATCAATCTAAGAAGTGAAATACGAAATTTATTTTGGAAAACACAGCTTATGCCCCTTTAATGGGACTTATTCGTGTATCACGTCATACCCGAACACGTTTGTGCGGGACTGTTGTTTCTATTAGTGATGGAATGACGCTAGCAGACAATATCCCGCGGTAACGTCATTTCAGCGGGACGATTACGTTAAGTTACGTTACGTTATAAGAAGCAAATAGAGTTTAACGTGGAATTTGTTTTATATCCATTAGGTGGAATAATCTATTTTTTTTATAACTGAATTGCCTATTGGTCAAACATTTCATTTTGATTATAAACAATTACATATAACATATAAGAGTTCATTCAATTTTGCGTGCACGAAAAGCTCTGAAAAAGTACCTTTTTGTATACATGCAGTAGAAAACTGGAAAGATTTACTCAAATTCATTACAGCAAATGAAAGACAAAAATATCTTAGAAATATTTACCAATTAGATTGACTTATATTCTCTTGTGCTACAGTTTTACCTTTTCCAGCTCGTTTGGACAGCCAGTAAACTGTTGCGCTTCCAACGCCACCACAACCCACCACTATGTACTCGTAATATTTCCTCTCTGATTCCATTGGCATATGTATTTGGGTTACACTTGTGAATTAACTTGGAGTTAATGCACCCTTATATGTGTGTTTTTATCTTTTCCTTAGGGACTGTATCAAACAAATTGACACGAAAAAATCTTTTTTCTGCAATATCTCAGAAATAGATATATAGATATATACTATTTCTGTTATTTACATTTCGTCTTCTTTTTATATACATTCTATTGTTTATTTTGAAAAACAAATATTGGTATAGAGACACATGTCTAATGTGTATTTTATACTTTAGTACTTCCCTGTCTATTCTAAATTAAGTTAGAAAGATAATGTCGATTTTAAACAACAGGACTATACAGAACCGATCCAGTTTCATCCAGACACAAGTATTCGGAAATATTTTTGTTGACTGCACTAAATCTTTTGTTTGTATAATGCATACTTATCTTATTATGTACCTTATATCGGACAGGTATAGCAGAAACTAATACCAAGACGATATAGACAGACATACAGATATATATATATATATATATTTATATATATATATATATATATATATATATATATATATATATATATATATATATATATATATATATATAAGACGGTTGAGTGTACAAAAGTTATATTATATATGCTGTAATCTCGTCATATTTGTGAAATCTTCTCCACTTGTCTCCCACGGAGTAAAAAGATCCCAGATGTAACTTATGATTGTTTAGGTTGATATATAACAGACGTTTGTGAGAGGTATGTTTTAGAATTCATGCCAATTCACACGAGAATTTAATTAAATGTTCCTGTTTTCATAAGTTTTCATATGATTTATGGTCACACTACGAATATGTATCATTCAGGACTTGAAGCGAGGGCAAGTAATTGACTACATGTTTTCATTGCAAAATTAGTTCATATATAAATTTCCTAGTCACAAAAGTTTACATTTACATTTTTTACTTCAGCTACAAAATGTATTTGGCTATTTCGGTTCTAATATAACTTAACCCCGTCTAACTTTAATAGTTCACAACTTTTTCCGACTTTTAATACAGCACTTTTCTATAATTTAGCCCTCCCAGACTCTAGTGTCATAAAGAGGTTTTCATGTTTCGTTTCACCTGGGTCCGGCACCATAAAACTTGAGAATTCACTTCTTAAGTCTTACAATATTTTCAACTTGTCCTGCTCACCCATCAGATTTCAGGATTAGCCAAAGTTGAGTAAACATTTCAGATTTAAGTATTTCTTACGTTTTACGTTTAATGGTGCGAGGCCCATGGTGCTGTGAAATTTGTTTCTAAGTTCTTTTATGTACAAACTGTTTTGCTCAATTTTGGGAAAAATGTGCGTGTGTAAACAATTAAGAAACATTCCATCTACTCATTGATTCTGCTAATAATTACGTTGTAATAACTCCTCAGTCGGAATTTAAAAAAGTTAAAGTTAGTTTAACCCTGTACCAAGGATTTTGGTCAAAGTATATATATATAATATATATATATATGTGTGTGTGTGTGTGTGTGTGTGTGTGTGTGTGTGTGTGTGTGTGTGTGTGTGCAAGTGGCAGATCTATGCAATAGATGCAAGAACTAAATACTCAAATAAAGCACTTAAATTTGTGGCGACCTTCACTTTCATCAAATTTTGTCCTCAAGAGACCATCACGCTAATCAGACCGCTCAGAGTCAGTCAGATGGTCTAAACAGCGAGTTTCTCCTGCATGTGGATTTATATTTTCAATGAAGTACAATGTATAATAACAATTCGACTGACTTTTCATAATTTATTTAGAAAAATATAATTTCATATCGAAATGTTCGCCGAGTCCCAAGAAGGTCGTATCTTTGGGTCAAACCTTAATATTGGAAGATGAAGCAATATTAACCTTTTGGTTTACTAGGAGCTATTATAAAATGTGGTTGTATGAACGTTTGGATATAATCGCTTGTAAAACTAAAAGTAAACTCACGAAAGGAATATCACATGCTAGTAGATGTTATTAGATGTAGTATTTGTTATTGTTGTTGCTGTAGTAGTAGTAGTAGTAGTAGTAGTAGTAGTAGTAGTAGTAGTAGAACATAAGTATATTCACACAGAGAGTAAGAGAGATATCCCACAATGGATTTCTTTCCCAAGCACCTCCGTAGGACAAGTCTTGGGTCTCGGGACACCTCTTACACAGTATGATAAAGAATAAAACAGCCACAGTAGCCAGGAATCATAACAAATTAGCTTCGCATCCTTAGATAAGCTTTACGCACTTGGCATTTTAGTTCTCTAAATATTAAACTTATTATAACGTAAATTGTAGCATTTAACCGAATTTAAAGTCAGTTCTGTTAACCTCTTATACATACTCCAACGAGCGAGCTTGGACAACGTTAACTTCACTTAAAACACTTTGGCACTACCTTACGCTTGATGCATTTCTTCCATATATTCTTCCATATATTTTATAGTTGTCTTAAATAAAGCTTTATTCAGGTTGACCTTGAACTCGCATAAAATTGTTGCTATTGTGCAGTTTAAATTTTTGTTCTCCAAAAGACACACACACCGAAATTAAGTAATATATACTGCAAACAGAATCATCACATCCTTCCTTGCTCTCTTTGCATTCTGTGATGAAAATGATTGAAACGTTAACTCTGTATAGGTACAATGGACTCTTACCGTTAACAACAATTCATCCCTTATATTCGCCATGTCGTCAATGAAACCCCTACGACCATTTTTCATCAGCTAATTGATTGGTTAAATAACCGATCATTTATCAAATACTAGTATTATGTTATCATATAATTTCAGAAATAAATACAGTAAGCATTAAATGATGTATATTATGTTTTATTTATTCATACTGGTGATTTAAGATTACATATCGTGCCAATTTTAAAATGATAATTCCATAGGAATAAATCTGAGACACTTATATATTAATTCTTAAAGAAACTGGAACTTAGTGTCCCATATTTCCCGAACTTTAATTATAACGTAATTAATTTACTTTAATAGCATTTTCTGACTTTATGTCTTATTTATCTGAATTCATGTGTCCTCATACTGTAGGTTCTGTACAAAATCACAGTTTCGAATTAGCGGTCTCTTTGGTAGGAACTTTTCCACCGGTTCCCATATACATACTAGGTCGATAATTAGGGTCTGTGATTGCTTTTCTGTCAATATTGAATTGGGATATGTCATATTCTGTTTTGCCGTCAACCGCCATTTGGCTTAGAATCTTTCCAAGCAAGCATGCAAATCTGTAATAGAGCATATACATATATCCTAAAATTGATTTATAATGTCTAAGTACGAAGTGTGTGTGCTTGGTTCTGCGATTTCTTTAATTATTGCAATGTTATAAACAAATCGCATCTCAATTAAAGATAACCGATATACAAAAGAACATTAGCATCGAAGACTACTCGTGAGACCCATATGTATACGCTGTATATCCCCATGAAAAACAAATGTCGGATCAAATGATTTTTGGTTTCTAATTGCTTTAAGCTGTACACATATAATATCCTAAACATTTGGCTTTACAACTTGTTAAAAGCTGTTTAATTCATCAACCCCTGTAGCCATATTTGGACCCATTTCGATGTGTGGTAAAATTCACTGTCATGATTCAGGAGCGTTTGATATAGTATAAATTTTTTACAACAATTTTACATACAATATTCGCTTGTTCGTTCCTGAATTATTATCCTACTATTTATTTATTTAAATGGGTCTAAATGTGACCACAGGTGTTGATTTTCGTGATCTGCATTTTGGAACAATTCCGGAATTATATCATCGTACATTAAATTAATAGGTTTTCACTTTAACAGTCAACCAACTCTTTATTCAATATGTTTCAAATATGAAAAAGTTGGAAAAAAAGTTTAGCATTAGGCTACAATTTTATCTTGCAATTTGGGTCGAGTTAACGTTCAGATACGGGTTTTTGAAGCAAGTACAATGAAAAATTATTAACTTTATGAAGAAGGGTATATACTTTGAACAAAAAAGTTTTTTTACTTCTTATTGTGTTAGTTAGTTTTTGTTTTACGCCACTTTCAACAATTTTTCAGTTATATAGTGGCAATACTTCTTATTGTGTGATACGTACTTGAAACAATGCCCAGCACCACAACATACTATCAGACTTTCCAGTCCTGGTTGAAGTTTATCACAGGTGTCGATCACAAAATGTCTGTCAGGTGGCATTGTGTATAAACAGGTCTTTGTATACATCTTAGGCCCTAGAGACTGGAAAGACATTAATAAAAAACAAATTCTACAATTTATCCATATCACATGAGAAAAAGGAACATAATTTACGATATAATGAACAAATGAACATACCTAAATATTTCTTTTATCATCACTTTGCTATGTTCTTAACATTATTTATTTTATATTCATTCATTTAATAATTGTTTATTTATAATTTATTCATTTAAAAAATGTCTTACCCTAGGGATGTTCTTTTTCAGGTGAGCTATACAGGCTTCTTCTCGTATAGGATCAGGGACATAGGTCCGTGTATCAACCGATAGAACAGGTCCACCGGCGTCAATACCAATTTTACTGCCAGAGTTACCGTGCATTGGAAGTCCATAAAAATCATATTTAGGTGAATGGTAAATCCATATCGGATACCTAAATAAATAATAGTTATATACATGTAAATTCTTCTTTGGCATTGGAAATACCGGTTTATATAGTTGTTCACCTATTTAACCAATTATAACAATTTAATTTTTACGTATTAACTTTCATATAACTGGTATATACTTTGGTATCTGAGATTTTTTATATAACATATGTTCATTTTTCTCATGATTAACACTGACGCCATGAAAATAACCTCGAATGGTCTCTTAGACTACCGTATGACTTGAATATTTATTTCATTTTTGAATATTTGTGGTAAGCATTTATTCTTGGAACAGAAAGTAGAATCCAGTCAATTCGTAACATTTGCTATCAGGTAGATAATAGACTTTCCCAAATGACCAATATCTCTAAGGGGACATTTTGATTATCACCCAATTGGATGCATGTCTGCTATATGTATTGACCACATTGTAAAATTGTTATTTGTGTTTGTTTTATATTGTACATCGATAGGCTGCATTGCTTAGGTAAATAAAGAATAATACATCACACTTATAGAATTTACACAAGCATTTAAAACATTTGGCTTGGATAGAGAGCTCACCTTTCTTTGGTAAATTCTTTTACATTTGGTGTTGCAAAATATGTCACTTGTTCTTGTGTGACGTAAACCGGTACGTTTACGTTGACAGACCCTAGAACGTGATTTATCCAAGCACCTGCTGTTACGATTAGTTTTCGACATTGAAAAACGCCTTGATTAGTGTGAACCTACATATGAAATACATACAGAGAAGGGAATTGCCAATTTTAAATAAATAACATTATTATTAATCAAGTGCGTAGCACGAGTGTTAAATAAGTATTCTTCTGCCACAAGATGACATGAAAATGTTATACATAAAAATTGGCAAATATTGTATTTATCAAATATTTATGTTTCATAAAACAAGAAAAAGTAGTTCCAAAATTTGAAAAGTATTTTGATTTGCCGAGTGAAAATAACACAGTTTACATAATTTTTTCCATGGGGTGTTTTATTTTTTACACACCAAAAGAAAGAGTTGAAATAACAAATTAATTTAATTGATAAATCATTATATTTCAACTACCAACAATGTAATAAATGTATATGTGCGTGCGCGCGTGTGTGTGTGATATCAATTTCATGCACTATACTTACTATCAGGTCTTTAGAAACCATTTTTTCTATCTTTTTGACACGGCAATTCCCAACAACAGTCGCCCCATTTGCCCGCGCCAGTTGAACGTGCACAGAATTTGCCAATGCAGCATCAACTAATCCTGCCATCGGTTCATATATGGCGGTATATTCATCGCCCGTTTCAAATTGAGAGAATTTGTTATGAAGTTCTTTTCCGGTTAATCTTTCGAATCTGTTAGACATCAAAATTCCGTATACATGCATTATCATATATCCGTTTTTTCTGAATCAGACACTTCATTTAATTCAATAACTATAAAGAATTATTGTAGTTTCGTAGTGGTATCTGTATATATATATGAATATATTTGTGTTGTGAAGAAATTTTGAAATTACTGTTCCGGTAAAGAAAAAACAGTTTCGTATTTTTTCCAAACTGAAAGTGAAACTCACTGTATGCCATGCTTGCTCATAGCCTGTGCATATTTATCAATGACATCTCCCATTTCGTCTTTCCTTGCCCAGTTAACTCCTCCTGTTTTGTACACAAGTTGGACCCCAGAATCTTGTTCAACTTCCTCCCATCTACACAAAGGCATATTGTTGAAATTTCAAAATCAGTATTTAATAAACACATGTTTTTAAAATGCAATAACTTAAGAAAATTATGAATAAGTTTCATTTTGAAATAGAATATAAGGTACAAATATTTCTCTAGATCATTCATATTTATTCAATAGATCGTGATATATTGGTGTGCATTGGTCGAGTCGACCAGAGATGTTAGTTTTTGGGTTTTTTATTTTATTTTTCTATAAACATGTATTATTTATTCAGCCTTCAAAAATTTTGAAGTGCCAGAGAGATGTGCATACTCCAGAACAAAGAAGTGACCAATTACGTGACTCGCCGTCCGTGATACCGTGATACGGAACAGCCTGTTTAAATGAAAACAAATAATTTTCACTTCTTATACAGAATCTTTCTCGAAAGAACAGTTAGTAACTGTCTGGCACGACTCATTATATGAAGATTTCATATACAGAGGTAAACTACTCACTGACAAATTATTGACACAGGGATATCGAAAACCGCGTTTAATGTCAACGTTCCGCAAATTTTACGGTCGGTATAATAGTCTTGTTTGCGACTACTCTGTTTCACTAAGTGAAATGTTGAGTTGCCTTTTCGTTGGCGGTTGTTGAGACGTCTGTACCAAATGTGACGAGGATACACTCCTCACTTGTTTCGTTGGACTTGACTGTGGACTCACGGCGGGTGTGACCGGTCGACAGGGGATGCTTACTCCTCCATGGCACCTGATCCCACCTCTTGGTTTCCAGAGGTCCGTGTTTGTCCATTTTACCGGATTTGTATCTGTGTCCTGGACATTCTATTGATTTATAGTTTGGTATCTGAAATTTTTATATTCATGACCCGTCTTCTTTATACGAAACGAATGTTTTTAAAATCAAGACAAAATGCAGCACGTTTTATCAATATTGCTGTTTGGAATTATATATTATATTTGTTGTTTTATAAATACAAGCGACCTCAATGTCGATTTGCTGTCACTTGCTGAGTCTTGTAATCATTATTATGGGTTTTGTTTTAGTCTTGTAATCATTATGTTTTGTGAGTCTTGTAATCATTATTATGTTTTGTGAGTCTTGTAAACATCATGTTTTGTGAGTCTTGTAATCTTTATGTTTTATGAATCTTGCAATCATTGTTTTGTGAGTCTTGTAATCATTATTATATTTAGTGAGTTTTGTAATCATTATGTTCTCTGAGTCTTGTAATCATTATCATGTTTAGTGAGTCTGTAGTCATTATTATATTTTGTGAGTCAAGTAATCATTATTATGTTTTGTGAGTTTTGTAATCATTATGTTTTGCGAGTTTTGTAATATTATTATGTTTTGTGTAATATTATTATGTTTTGCGAGTCCTGTAATATTATTGTCTTGTGAGTCTTGTAATATTATTATGCTTTGTGAGTCCTGTATTATTATTACGTTTTGTGAGTCTTGTAATATTATTATGTTTTGTGTTTTCTGAGTCTTGTATTATTATTATGTTTTGTGAGTCTTGTAATATTATTATGTTTGGTCAGTTTTGTAATCATTATTATGTTTTGTGAGTCTTGTAATACTATTATGTTTTGTGAACCTTGTATTTTATTATGTGTTGTGAGTCTTGTAAGCAATATGTTTCGTGAGTCTTGTAATCATTACTATGTTTTGTGAGTCTTGTAATATTATCGTTTTGTGAGTCTTGTAATATTATTATGTTTTGTGAGTCTTGTAATATTATTATGTATTGTGAGTCTTGTAATATTATGATATTTTGTGAGTCTTGTAATATCATTATGTATTGCGAGTCTTGTCATGTTATTATCTTTTGTGAGTCTTGTAATATTAATATGTTTTGTGAGTCTTGTAATATTATTATTTTTTAAGAGTGTTCGTGTGTTAACAAGTCAGTAGAAACTGCCACTTACGCTTTGTACGTGTCCGGGGTCAGTTTGGTGTATCTGTCGTCATGATAAGCCAGGCGGCTGAGGAAATAAATAAACAAAAACTTCCATAATACTTGAAACATCAGTCGATCTACCTTAATAAATATATCATAGTTTTAATAAAATTACCAATAAATTATCGCTGTAGAGACAGTTGAGATCGAATTTTAAAATATAAATGCATATTTCCGAAAGAAAAAGTGGTATCATACGAGGCCAAATGATAAATCTAAATGTGTTTCCAAACTCAATGATTTGTTAATATACTCAGTAGTATTGAAATTGGTTGGGATTACACACGGTAAAGCAGGGTATTATTTATATCAGCTCCTCAGGTTAAGTTTTGTAATTATATCGCTTTCTTCAAATTTGAACATCTCGAACGTCTACGTTTACTTTCACTGACCTAATATTACTGCTGTGAATCTTTTTTTTCTTATTCTTTTTTTTATCATATATCAAGTTTTGTAACTACATTTTATTGCAATTGGAAAACGTAAAATCTGTTTCAAAATACAGGAATATCTTTAAGTTCAATGTCATTTGACTTCAATTCGGAAATATCGACTGCAAATTGGGAGAAATGCATTTTTGACATTGGGAATTTGGCATTATTTCCGCCCCTACTATAGGGTGGAAAATCTTTATTATTGTATCTTGCAAAATTGTATAAAAACAAATAAGCACTATATATACATTACATTAAATATAATGAAACAAGTTTTTGTTACAGGATTGCTGTTCTGTGGATATTGGTGGTAGATTGCTGATATTTAGCCCGGATATTTGTATGGTGTCTAGCATTGATATTGTGACAATAAATTAGTAATATATGATTGCAGGGCATTGGAACTTGAAACTTTGATTTGATTTTGATTTGATTTTGATTTTTTGTTTTACGACATACTCAACAATCTTTCAGTCATATGATGGCGTCCAGTTTTTATTGGTGGAGGAGAAACCCCGGTTACCCGGGTAAAGGCCACCGACCCTCCGCAAGAAAACTGGCAAACTTTCCCACTTAATTCGGAATTTGAAACTTAACAAACCACAAGTTAGAACCTAAGATATTAAAAGCAAATACATGTAATATAATACATCAAGTCAATAGGTAAATAACAGGCGCGTGGTATACAGAAACAGAGTTTGATTATTTCTCGATGTAATAAGTATACTTTTCTACTTCTACTATGGGGAACAACGAGACATAATTGTGTGTAATTCTTGTTTAACTATGCACAAACACAACTACACAATTCACTTCTACATAAATACATATAATTGAACATGTCTGTTGTTAAATGTAAATGTAAGCAGAGATAAACCTCCTTTATCAGTCTCGTTTATAAAAAAGAAAGGTTTACAGAAAACATATACCGTTGGTTATCAACTTAATGATTTGTCTATAAATCAAGTTTGTATAATTTCATTTACAATGTATATGATATGGGTATGTGATGAAAAATTTGCATTATTCGGATTTGTGTTAACAAATATAACTAAAGGTACAAAATGAATTAAGCAAATATATATATATATATATATATATATATATATATATATATATATATATATATATATATATATATATATATATATATATATCCCAAAGTGTAATCTCACATGATACGAGAATGATCCTGTGATCCACCGTGATCATGTCCTAACTCAAACTGTTCAAGACCCAACACATCTAAAAATAAAAGTGATTAGAGCAATTTTAAAATGAAGTAAGAAAACAGCATTCACTGATAAAATATCAAAAAGTCTCATTCCAAATTGTTTATCGTAAGGAATTCCATAACACACTCATTATAAAACATCATGAATATCAGATAAACGCGGGTCTCTGAAAAAAAATCAAATGACCTTAAAACAAAACTTAGTTTTATCAACACTATCTTAAAAATAACTCGGGTTTTAATGGATAACTGAACACGATCATTCAAATAAAATACTGATAGTATATGAATATTTATGCCTGCTACATTTGCACCTTCAGATAGACATTGACTGTTACATCAATTACTAAAATATACGCACTACATGAGTGTAGCCATGCATCAGATAGGACCTAATTTGGAAATTAGTCACTAATCCTAATTCGTTGTAAAATGGTCACAAGACGTAAGACGAAAGTCCAACACTTGCGACCTTTCGTTTATTTGACTGAATGTTTGAATGTTTAGACCACATACAACAATTTTGCAGTCAAACAGTGGCGACCATTTGTTTTCTCAATGGTGAAGGTGAGCCCCCCGGTTACAACGTACCCGGGAATAGACCACCGGCCTTCTGCAAGTAAACTGGCAAACTTTTCACAAAATCAGCTGAGGTTCCAGCGGGACTCGACCCTGCTCGGACTTGAGGTAAAATTTCCATGCGATGCTATACTACTAGACCACCAAATCCTTTCGTATAATGGACCCTAGGTGTCACACGGGAATAAACGTCTCCAACAGAACGGTCACACATTGACTCGGACATAATTGCTAACATTCGAATGGCAAAGTTAATAGTCATTGTACCTGTACGTTACCGATTCAAGGTCAAAGATAACAGACGGTGTACCCGTATCACTACTAACAAGAATACCAACAAATACATTTATTTACAGTTTACCTTTTCCTGCCCTCTTGGATAGCCAGTAAAGTGTGGCACTTCCAACCCCTCCGCATCCTATAACTATGTAATCATAGTACCGTTTTAATGATTCACTTGAATCAGTCATACTGTCTACAGTATGGTCCTGAACATAAAGATTCGGACTGTAAATTGTCAGACTGCTAATTTTATCTTATCATGCATGGGATGTGTCGAAGTAAAAAAATGCATAATATTTGATGGTAGACAGGGGTTGTGTCAAAGACTTTTGTTACAACTTGTAAAACTTCTCGATAAAGCGGAAATGGTTCTCCCTAACTACAAACGCAGGATATAATCGTTTTTAGAGGTGCCATCACATTTATTTATGATATAATATAATATAAAATATTATAATATAATATAATATTTTGGATTGGTATGTGTTATAGGCCCACTAATTATACACGTGTAATAGCCTACAGTCAGTGACATTTGCTAAGGGGTTGATCATTTGATTCTGAGGGGGGCTGGCGGATTTTAGAAATAAATATTTTGACCCTGAGAATATTGAAAATAAATATTCTGTCCTCTACTAGCAAAAACATAAATAATCTGACCTTTACTAATGCCCAAGTTATGGTGGGTGAAAATACCCGGGTATGGTGTGATTTCATCCTCTGGTTACTGGTCCTAGCAGGCTCTTGGTCCCTAAGTGAAAAAGACATACCCCCCTCCACTTTGGACACCAAAATATAGATGTATCATGTATGTATGGTAAAATTAAATTCAATAGTCCAGAATTAATAAGAAATTGTTTAAAACCTCCATAATTTTAAATAAAAAGTTGGAAATTGATAAATATAAAAAAAAAACAAAAGTAAACTGGCAAACTTTTTCACAAATATCGGCTAAGATTCCAGCGAAACGTTGACATCAAACGCAGGTACGTGATTAGTTTACCTCTGCATATGAAATGTTCATAGGTTGAAGACGCACTGGCATATCTGATCATTAAAGGACAGCGCTAACTTTTTTACATTTCTGACCACATGACAATATATAATAGCCCCCCCCCCCCCCCCCCCAAAAAAAAAATGAAGAAATAAAAAATCTGTCTCTGGTCTATTGAAAATAAATATTATGTCCTGCAATGGTATTAAAACAAAAAATCTGACTCGACAAAATTTGCCAGATAACCCCCTTCCTCTCAGAATAAAATGGTCGTCTCCTAAAGGTGCAGGATCACAAATATTAAAGTAGTCAAGTCAAAATTTTATTTTCACGTAAACTTGTTTTTAATTAGATTTTTTTGCAACCGGATTGAAAACAGCTCAGCAGAAATAATAGACAGTTCCATGGCGCGTCATTTGAATTTTGCCGTCAGGAGGTGCAAACAGTTAACATCCATCATCATATTCCTGGATTCTGATTGGTCAATTCAAATAGAGTTGCCGCTGACATAATACCGAAAGTGATGTCATACCAGAAATGAACTTGCCGCTATCTTAGGTTTATCGTCATGGCAACTGGTAAAATGGGCCAATCGTAGGCCTTGTGTAAGGGACTGGAAGCAAAAAGGTATGGGCTGACATATTGGATCTTGAGTCAATGAGTGCTTTCGTTACAAGAGATCGGGGTCACGATGAGTCAAATGCTAAAAATAAAAGTTGGGTTTTTGAGATTTTGGTCTACAGCAAAATTGTTTTCCCTGATTATACTTTTAGAACAAACAGTCTGAAAGGGTACATTGAAGATGAGTATGTCAATCACGTCTCATGAGAGCAATGACCGTGACATGACGTCAAGCGCTTGGATTGGTTCATTACCTGTTGTCAATGATCTTAAGATGATGACAAGGTCACTACGGCATGTAGCCACAGATAAATATATGTTTGAATTGACCAATCAGGACCCAAGATCAACACTGCGCATGCCTACTAGTGGCATTTGTATCATTATTTCATCCAGAAAGCAAAGTTAAAAATGACATATACAGCTAATTTACGCAATTCGGACATTTAGGCCTAATTCTTAACCAGACAGATCTTCAAACGACAGCCAATTATTTAGCAATTTGCAACATGGGTATGTATAAAAAAACATCTAAGACGCTGGTGACCACCCAGTATTCCGAATTTCTGATAGTCCGAGTTTCCGATAGTCCAAAGGCCCGATAGCTCGAGGGTCCGATAGTTCGAAGGTTCGATAGTCCGAAGACCCCATAGTCCAAAGGCCCGAAATAGTACTCCAAAAACGTTGCATATCCAAGATTTGTAAAGTCACTGCGCATGCCTACCACTAGATGTGGATCCAGGTAGTCCGAGTTTGATAGATTTGTATTCATTCGATTTCAAGACCCCATCAAACTAGTACCTGCAGTACCACTAAGGGATTTTTGCAGAAATCCACTTCAAATCACGTTGAATGGTATTACGTTAAATGACCAGTATACAGAACCGATCCAATTTCATCCATTCGCGAGTATTCGGACATATTTTTGTTGACTGCATGGAATGCACACATATCTTATTATGTACCGTATATCAGACAGATATCACACACAAACTAATATCAAGACGACTGAGTATATATATAAACTGTCAGTGTCAACACGAATCCACCGTCGTTCTTCCATTGGGTGCAAACTTGTGTTGTGCCGAATCCGCCCATTACTGGAATTTGTATATTGTTTGGGAACGATGGATCGAACCTTTTATAAATCGAATCTGCCAAATTGAGTACAGTTTATCAGATTGAATTTCGTGTTTTGACGTTGTAGATAAAATTCATTTTGCAGTTTCTTATTTTTTCACTTAGATCTAGTTCGATTCAAAATTCGTTGGTAGTTTGAGCTTAGTTTAGTAGTTTCTTAGTTATCCTTTGGTGTGATTTCCATTTTCATTTATTTATTGCATTATCACGGTGTACTTGTAAAATGAAACATTTCTTTAACTCTCCGGTTGTGTGGATGATTGCGTGAGTGTGTATGTGTAATAATATAATATAGAATATAATATATATATATATATCATTGACTTGTATCTATTGCTTAGATCCGATAAATAGTGTTGTCGGTTTTAGTTATAGAATGAATTTTAAGGATACGAACACATTCAAACAACTGAAGCTACAGCATCAACAGTTTATTGAGTGAGTGAGTGTTTGCGTGCGAAAGTGTACATGTACGTTTTCCATGCTACTTCAATCTTTTTGTGCTGATGAAGAGACAGGACACATTTAATAACTGTGTGTTAAGTTCGAAAAGTAACTTTCAAATGGCCGAATCTCCACGCCTCGGTAAAACTGGGTCAGGCGTTGTTATGCGGAGAAATAATTTCACGGGCAATTTAAAACATTTTTTACGGTATTAGATATTAATAAACTAAATGACAGTTTATTCGTTAGTTACGTTTGTATTACAAAATTAAATTATAAGGAATGAAGCAAGTTTGTACCTATGTTAAACGATATAATATTCTATGCTAAGTGTCAGATCTAAGCAACAAATGCAAGAACTAAAGACTCAAATATATTTTTTTTTTATTAAGAGACTATTGCGCTAATCAGACCGATGAGAGCCAGTTTGGTGGCTTAAGCAGCAAGTTTCTCCTGTATGTGGATTTATATTTTCAACGATGTACAATGTATAATAATAAGTCGACTGGTTCTTCGTCATTAATTCAGGAAAATATAATTTTTATATCGAAAAGATCGATGAGTCCCTGGAAGGTTTTATTCTTAATATTGGAAGGCGAAGCAATCTTAACCTTATGGATTACTAGTCCTTCTAAATTGTCGTTGCAGGAACGTTTTGGTATCGCTTGTAAATATCAAAATATCATGACAGGAAGACCACATGTAGCAATACTCGTAGTTGGGTCGTAGGTAGTATTTGTTATTGTTGTTCCTGTAGTAGTAGTAGTAGTAGTAGTAGTAGTAGTAGTACAAACCTTACATACAAACCTTACAGACAGAGAGAGAGAGAGAGAGAGAGAGAGAGAGAGAGAGAGAGAGAGAGAGATCAAACAATGGATTTCCTTCCCAAGCACCTCCGTAAGGACAAGTATTGGTTATCGGGATGGATACCTCTAATGCAGTGTGATAAAGAATAAAACAGCAACATTAACTCAGCATCATAACAAATTAGCTGCGCATCCTTAGATTACACATTCGAGATTTTAGTCCTTTAAAATATTTAACTTAACGTAAATTGTAGCATTTAACCGAATTTAATGTCAGTTTAGTGCTCATATTTCTGATAACCTTTTATAGATACTCAAACGAGGGAGCTTGGACAACTTCACTTAAAACACTTTGGCAATACCTTCATACGCTTACCGCATTTCTTCTTTATATTTGATAGTTGTTTTAAACAAAGCTTTCATTCAGGTAGGCCTTGGACTCGTACAGAATTCTTGCTGTTGTGCATTTTGACTTTTTTTACTTCACACACACAGAGAGAGAGAGAGAGAGAGAGAGAGAGAGAGAGAGAGAGAGAGAGAGAGAGAGAGAGAGAGAGAGAGAGAGAGAGACAGACACACACACACACACAGACAGACAGACACACACAGAGACAGACAGACAGACAGAGAGAGACACACACACACACACACACACACACACACACACACACCAGTAATTGATACAGCAAACAATAACAACATGACATCGTTCACTCCTCTCTTACATTCTGTGACGAAAATGAATTGAACAAGATATTATAATCGCTATGATGACAATGAAACGGTTACGACCATTTAAGTGATTTTAAAACCGATCAAATACTACTATAATGTAATCATATAATTCCCGAGAGAATTTGTATACATTATAATTTCTTCCTTCAGTGACTCAAGATTACATAACTCACCAATTGTAAAATGAAAATTTTATAAGAATAATAAATCTGAGATATTCCTTCAATAATTGTTACAGAAATTGGATCTCCTTTATTTTCCGAACTTTAATTTTAAAGGTCATAGGAAACGAAATTTACAAAATATTTGTAAAATGGAAACATATGAAGAAAATACATATTTAAAAAGATATGTGCACTTCTATAAATAATCATCATAAAGCGTTGTTTGGTTGTCTTTTATATCACAGTTTCTACAATTCACGAGAAGCGCTATGCGGCTTATCCCGCCTGTCTGTGACGTCACACGAGAACAATTTTTCACAAGAATTCAATGGATAGCGGTAGATGGTAAGATACATACTCTTGTCGGGATATTTAATCTATCACAACGGGGCGAGGGCGTATCCTGTCATTTTTTTATCTCAGATAATTTGGCTATATAACCTTTAGGTGGTTATCGTTTGGATGTTTAAATAAAAGACTAAGTTTAAAATCGTTGCCTATGACCTTTATGTACTTCATTGGCTATATGAGCTTTTTACGAGTTTGATAGATGTCTTATTTATATGTATATATCTATCCTTATACTGTAGGTTCTGAACAAAATCACAGTTTCGAATTAGCGGAGTTTTTGGTTGGAACTTTTCCATCTGTTTTCAAATACAATCTAGGTTTTATGATGGCTTTTCTGTCAATATTGAATTGGGATATGTCATATTCTGTTTTGCCGTCAACTGCCATTTGGCTTAGAATCTTTCCAAGCAAGCATGCAAATCTGTAAAAGATAAAATACTTATATCCTTAACCTGATCTATTGATAAATAGTGTGTGTGTGTGTGTGTGTGTGTGTGTGTGTGGTCACATTACAATAAAAAGCATAGATATTTTAAAGTCCGGTGGTCCAAGAAACAATATAAAAATCTGGTGGATGAGATTGGAACAGAATCAAGCACACACACACTTCATACTTAGACAGTTTACTTACTATAGACACAGACGGGAAATTAACAACTCAGCTATACGACAAACGCGATGATTTCGGTTATCCCACATTTAAGTACTAATATTCCAAAATCACCCGCATATGGACTTAATATTTCACAAATGATCAGATATGCCAGGGTGTACAACATGAACATTTCATATGGTGAGGTTAATCACTCACTGACAAATAACTGACACAGGGATATCGGAAACCACGTTTGATGTCAAAGTTCAAAGACATTGTCTTCAATCACTACATAAAAATTGTCTATAAAAATCCAGCATCTAGAATTATATCATCTTTATTACCAGAGCAATGTCATGTATTGTATTAATAATTATTAAAAGAATCGCATTACGTATAAAAATAAAGCGTTTAATACACGTTATGATTTCTATTAGTATACACTGTGTATCCCCATGTCAAAAATGTCGACTCAAAGGATTCTAGTAACTCATTTTTAAGTCGGTGTAGTTATGTTCTACTCGTCAAGTAACTACCAAAACGTTGCAACGCAAAATTAAAATCATTATGTTAGATTTTCTACCAATCTAATTACAAACCAATCTCTCACCGCTCACGTTTCTGATAAAAAGTACATTTAATTGTCAACATCTGCTGTTGGTCTGTTTTGGAACAATTCCGAAATTATATCATATTACAATAAATTGAAATGTTTTCACTTTTACAATTCTTATTTCATACGATTTATGTTCATCTGATAACAACATAAAAACTGTTTAGCGTTTTGGATACAGTTTTATCTTGCAACTCTGGGCGAGTTCAGTTACGGGTTTTCAGTGCGTGTGCAATGAAAAGTGTGAACTTTATAAAGAAGAATATATCCCTTGAACAAAAAGTCTTACTCAATGATACGTACTTGAAAGCATGTCCAGCACCACAACATACTATCAGGCTTTCCAGTCCTGGTTGAAGTTTATCACAGGTGTCGATCACAAAATGTCTGTCAGGTGGCATCGTGTATAAACAAGTTTTTGTATACATCTTGGGTCCCAGAGACTGGAAAGACAAATAAAAAAAATCTACAATTTACTTATATCATTTGATAAAAAGAAACATAATCTACGCTATAAAAATCTCAGATACCACAGACAATTTACGCTATAAAAATCTCAGATACCACAGACAATCTACGCTATAAAAATCTCAGATACCACAGACAATCTACGCTATAAAAATCTCAGATACCACAGACAATATACGATGTACAAATCTCAGATACCACAGACAATCTACGATATAAAAATCTCAGATACCACAGACAATCTACGCTATAAAAATCTCAGATACCACAGACAATCTACGATATAAAAATCTCAGATACCAAAGACAATCTACGATGTACAAATCTCAGATACCACAGACAATCTACGATGTACAAATCTCAGATACCACAGACAATCTACGATATAAAAATCTCAGATACCACAGACAATCTACGATGTACAAATCTCAGATACCACAGACAATCTACGCTATAAAAATCTCAGATACCACAGACAATCTACGCTATAAAAAACTCAGATACCACAGACAATCTACGCTATAAAATTCTCAGATACCACAGACAATCTACGATGTACAAATCTCAGATACCACAGACAATCTACGATATAAAAATCTCAGATACCACAGACAATCTACGATATAAAAATCTCAGATACCACAGACAAAGTATAAATTTTTAGGATGTCCAAAATACAATCAACATTATACATTTATAGAGTTTTTTTATTATTATTTTGCTATATTTTTAACACTTTTTAACTTCTTTATTTTATTGAATACAGTCGTTTAATAATTGTCTTTTTATAACTTATTTCTTTTGAAGAGATGTCTTACCCTTGGGATCGTCTTTTTCAGGTGAGCTATACAGGCTTCTTCTCGAATAGGATCAGGGACATAGGTGCGTTTACAAACCGATACAACAGGTCCACCGGCGTCAATACCAATTTTAATGCCAGAGTTACCGTGCATTGGAAGTCCATAAAAATCATATTTAGGTGAATGGTAAATCCATATGGGAAACCTAAACAAAACATACAGAGCATATACACATAAATTGTACTTTCACACACACACACACACACACACACACACACACACACACACACACTTATATATACATATTATATATAGTTTATATATGTTCTTTTTCACCTATATGACCACTTCTAACAATTTTTTCATTTATGTATTAGATTTTATAGGTTCCTCCGTGGCCGAGTGGTTAGAGCGTTGCGCTTTAAATCACAAGGCCTCTCACCTCTGGTTCAAATCCCACTAGGGTCATTTAGGGTCATAAGTAGGAAAATTTGCCAGTTTTTTGCGGAAGGTCGGTGGTCTTTACCCGGGTAACCGGGGGTTTCTAAACCAATAAAAACTGGACGCCATCATATGACTGAAAGATTGTTGAGTATGGCGTAAAACAAACAATCAAATCAAAATCAAATTAGATTTCATATAATACATGTGCTTGACACTGAAGCCATGACAACAACCTTGAATCGCCTCTTAGATTTCTCATTGATATATATTTATATTACATTTTTTAATATTTGTTGTAAGTATTTATTCTTGGTAAAGAAATGAGAGACGAGTCAATTCGTAACATTTTCTATAAAGTAAATAATGGACTTTTCCAAACGACAAATATGTCTAGTAGGGGACACTCTGATTATCATCGACTTGGATGGCTATATGTCTTGGCCACGTTGTAAAATTATCATATGCATTTAATAACATTTATAAGCTGTATCGCTTTTGATAAATAAAGAATAATATATCAAACTTATAGAATTTACACAAGCATTTAAAATATGTTGCATGGATAGAGAGCTCACCTTTTTTTTGTAAATTCTTTTACATTTGGTGTTGCAAAATATGTCACTTGTTCTTGTGTGACGTAAACCGGTACCTTTACGTTGACAGACATTAGCACGTGATTTATCCAAGCACCTGCTGTCACTATTAGTCTTCGACATTGAAAAACGCCTTGATTAGTGTGAACCTATGTACGAAATACATATTTAGATGATATATGCCAATCTTTTATGAATAACTTTTTTATTTCATTGCTTGAGGCAGAAAAAGAGTATTTTACATGGGTGTGTAGTACATGTGTTAACCCAAAGGTTTCAACCTCACAGACCATAATGGACTTGTCTAATACAATAAAAACCATACCATTTAGACACTTGGTGGTGAAAGGGTTAAATATGTATTCTTTTGCCTCATAGGATGAAATAAAAATGAAAATAATCAGAAAATATTTAATTTATTAATTATTACATATATATTTTTCATGAAACAAGAAATAGTAGTCCCACATTTTGAAAGATATTTTCCGAATGGAAATATACATTGATTTTACATGTTGTTATTTTAACACTGTGAGAAATAACAATTAAAAATAATTTAATTGATAAATCCATATATTGCAATACCAATACCAATGAACATATATATAAGGTTGACAGTTTATTTATATAATTTACGGGGATCAACTATCTAGGTGTAATAAACAGGAAATAAGGACCTTTTACGTGATTCTTCATCATCAAGACTGCCACACAGTGTGTGTGTGTGTGTGTGTGTGTGTGTGTGTGTGTGTGTGTGTGTGTGTGTGTGTGTGTGTGTGTGATATCAATTTCATGCAATATACTTACTATCAGGTCTGTAGAAGCCGTTTTTTCTATTTTTTGGACACAGCACTTCTCAACAACCGTCGCCCCATTTGCCCGCGCCAGTTGAATGTGCACAGAATTTGCCAATGCAGCATCAACTAGTCCTGACATCGGGTCATAAAGGGCGGTGTATTCATTGCCCGTTTCAAATTGGGGGAATTTGTCATGAAGTTCCTTTCCAGTTAATATTTCGAATCTGTTAGACATCAGAATTTCATATACATGTATCATCATACATATGTTGGTCTGAATCAGGCACTTGATTTAAATCAATCACTATAGAGACATTTTAGTTTGGTTGTGGTACCTGTATGTATTATGCATCATAGAAAGCTGTGTGCAATGTCGTTTTTTATTTTGGAAAAAATTGAAATATCAGCACATTGTATTTGCTGTAAATTAAGACCTTAAAACTGTGCATATGCATAATATATTAAACAATTAATTAATCAATTAATTTTACTTTCCAATTGTATATTTTATTTGTTTATATCTGTTTAAGCTTATATATATTATATATACGAATATATTTGTGTTACAAAGAAATTTTGAAATTACTGTTCTGGTGAAGACAAAAAGTTTCGTATTTCTTTTTTCAAAAGTGAAAGTGAAACTCACTGCATGCCATGCTTTCTCATAGACTGTGCGTATTTATCAATAACATCATCTCCCATTTCGTCTTTCCTTGCCCAGTTAACTCCTCCTGTTTTGTACACAAGTTCGACACCAGAGTCTAGTTCTACTTCCTCCCATCTATACAAAGGCATATTGTTGATATTTCAAAATTAGTATAAGATATTTCTCTAGATCATTTATATTTATTCAATAGATCGTGATATATTGGTGTGCATACGAAACCACCCAAATCTGAGTTGACCAGAGATGTTAGTTTTTGTTTGAATTTTTGTTTAGAATTCCATACTATTTTTGTTGTTTTATGAATACAAACAACTTCATTTTCGATTTGCAGGTACGTGCAGTCTTGTATTCATTATTATGTTTTGTGAGTCTTGTAATCATTATTATATTTTATGAGTCTTGTGTTACAAGTTGTAATATTGTTATGTTTTGTGAGTCTGTGTAATCATTATTATGTTTTGTGAGTCTTGTAATCATTGTTTTGTAAGTCTTGTACTTGTTTGGTGTTATGTGTTGTGATTCTTATAATCATTGCTTTGTGAGTCCTGTACTTGTTACAGTATTATGTTTTGTGAGTCTTGAAATCATTATTATGTTTTGTGAGTCTTGTAATCATTACAGTATTAATTTTTGTGAGTCTGTGTAATCATTATGTTTTGTAAGTCTTGTACTTGTTTGGTGTTATGTGTTGTGATTCTTATAATGATTGCTTTGTGAGTCCTGTACTTGTTACAGTATTATGTTTTGTGAGTCTTGAAATCATTATCATATTTTGTGAGTCTTGTAATCATTACAGTATTAATTTTTGTGAGTCTTGTAATCATTGTATTGTGAGTTTTATAATAATTATTTTGTGAGTCTTGTACTTGTTACAGTATTATGTTTTGTGAGTCTTGAAATCATTATTATGTTTTGTGAGTCTTGTAATATTATTATTTTTTAAGAGTGTTCGTGTATTAACAGGTCAGTAGAAACTGTCACTTACGCTTTGTATGTGTCCGGGGTCAGTTTGGTGTATCTGTCGTCGTCATACGCAAGGCGTCTGGAGAGAAAAACACAATACTTGAAACATCAGAACATTACATATTTAAAAATATATTTGTAGTAAAATAACGAATACATTATTCCTGTAAGCTAAGATGTACAAAATAAACATTAATATCGACGAGCACTTTCATGGCAAAAAAAATTAATGAATAAAAAGTGATCAGGATATTTTAAATATCTCCAAAACTCTTTAGGGAATTGAGTCCTCGCCTTTTGCATTGGGAATTTTACATTTTATTGATATCAGAAAATCTATAAATTGTTTCAAAATACAGGAATATCTTCAAGTTCATTGTCATTTGACTTCAATTGGACTGCAAATTGGGGAAAATGGATTTTTGGCATTGGGAATTTGGCATTATTTCCGGCCCTACTATAGGGTGGAAAATCTTTATTATTGTAGATTCAGGCTACGAGAACTATTGCAAAAATGTATAAAAACAAATAAGCACTATATATATATGTATTACATTAAATATAATGAAACAAGTTTATTGGTGGTAGATTGCCGATATTTAGCCCGGATATTTGTATTGTGTCTAGCATTGATATTGTGACATTAAATTAGGAATATATGATTGTTGAGCATTTGAATATGAAACCACAAGTTGCAACCAAAGATATTGAAAGCAAATACATGTAATATAATACATCACGTCAATAGGTAAATAACCGGCGCGTGGTATACAGAAACAGAGTTTGATTATTTCTCGATGTGATAAGTATACTTTTCTACTTCTACTGTGGAGAACAACGAGACATAATTGTGTGTAATTCTTGTTTAACTATGCACAAACACAACTACACTATTCGCCTCGGAATCAGTGTATAAATTGTTCATTGCAATTATAAGCAGATATAAACCTCCTTTATATGTCTCTTTTAAAAAAAAGGTCCACAGAAAACATACATGCTAGTTACCAATCCAGACATTTGTCTATAAATCAAGTTTTTTTTAATTTCATTTATATGATTTTCATATTTGCATTTAGAATGGTCAATGCAGCAAAATGTAATAGATTAGAGTACGTTTTTACTTTACTACAGAACTGATAAAAATTAGCATTTTTCGGCATTATTCGGTATTGGTGCTAACAAATGTAACTACAGGTACAAAAAGAGTAATTTGGATGCTTTGGCCGTTGTTCAATTTTTGTCAATTTGGCCACCCTGTTAAAATGGCTAAAAATAAACCATCCAAAATATGTACACAATATTTCTACTGGTACTTTTTAAAATTATTTTAGTGTTTTATAGATAAACAAACAAGATTTTTTATAACACTGTGGACATTCAGCTGTTCTACTGGAACTTTTTAATATTTCTATATTTCAAACACCTGGAATGTTAAACATCACAAGAACAAGATATGAACGTAGACCAAATTTTAACATGCTATAAACATAAAAGTAATTCGCAATATATAAACTACATAAAGTGACTCAGTCGCATAGTGTAATCTCACATGATACAAGAACTAAAGGTACAAAATGAATTAAGCAAGTATATATATATATATATATATATATATATATATATATATATATATATATATATATATATATATCCCATAGTGTAATCTCACATGATACGAGAATGATCCTGTGATCCACCGTGATCGTGTCCTAACTCAAACTGTTCAAGACCCAACACATCTAAAAATAAAAGTGATTAGAGCAATTTTAAAATGAAATCAGAAAACAACATTCACTGATAAAATATCAAAAAGTCTCATTCCAAATTGTTTATCGTAAGGAATTCCATAACACACTCATTATAAAACATCATGAATATCAGATAAACGCGGATCGCTAGATAACACAGGCGGGGTCAGATGTCCGTTTTATAACAAAGACCTAAATTTTATCAACACTATCTTAACTCGGGTTTTAATGGATATTCAAAAAAATATTGGTAGTATATGGTCGCTACGTTTACTTTTTCAAATAGATTAGTTACTAAAATATACGCACTACATGTGTAGTCATAAAGATAGGCCCTGATTCAGCCGTTAGTCAACAATCCTACTTCGTTGTAAAATGGTCACAAGACGTAAAACCAAACCAACACATTTTCGTTTATTTGACTGAATGTTTGAATGTTTACGCCACATACAGCAATTTTGCAGTCAAATAGTGGAGGCCAATTGTTTTTTTCAATGGTGAGGGTGAGGGAGAGACCCCGGTTACAACGTACCCGGGAATAGACCACCGGCCTTCTGCAAGTAAACTGGCTAACTTCTCACAAAATCAGCTGAGGTTTCAGCGGGGCTTGAACCCGCGCGGACTTGAGTTGAACATTTCCATGGTTTATAGTGTGATGCTTTGACTACTAGATCACCAAATCCTTTCGTACAATGGTCCCTAGGGCTGCTTACCAATCGATGGGATAGGCCAGTTAGACCGGCCTATCCACCAATGGTACCGTGTCCGACCGCGGCCACAATGGCACCTGCTCTGAATTGGGTTCCTTCTCATGATTCAACACTATTAACGTTACAGACACTGCCAAAAACTTAATTTTTCAAATGTCGGCTCTAAAATTGATCACAAACAAAAAAATAATGAATTTTCAGGATAAGAAATGAATATTTTATTTATGATGAAAATATTTTGCAACTTGTCAGTCACGTTTATGTTTTATTTCTGTACCATTGGCAAAACTTGGTTAGTACTTGTTTGGTCCTTGTGAACGGTAAGCACCTTAGGTGTCACACGGGAGTAAACGTGTTGGAGAATGGTCACACACTGACTCAGACATAATTGTTAATATTTGAATGTTAGATTTTATAGTCGTTGTGCCTGTATGTTACCGATTAAATGACATAGATAACAGATGGTGTACCCGTATCACTACTAACAAGAATACCAATTAATACATTTATTTTCAGTTTACCTTTTCCTGCCCTCTTGGATAACCAATAAACTGTGGCACTTCCAATCCCTCCGCATCCTATAACTATGTAATCATAGTACCGTTGTAATGGTTTATTTGAATCTGCCATGGTCTTCAGACTTTAACATAAGAATCGGGGTGTAAACATTGTACTGTCAGATTGCTAATTTAATCTTATGGTGCATCGGACGTGTCGCAGTAATAAATTGCATAATTTTAAATAACTGACAGGGGTAATGTCAGAGGTTTTTTGTTACTTGTAAAACATCTCGATAAAGCGGAAATGGTTCTCCATAACTAAAACGTAGGAAATAATCGTTTCAAGTGGTGTCATAATTAAACAGTATTTAAACTTTTATATGTGTGCCGTAGGCCCACTTAGTAAATGCATGCGCAGGACCACAAAATATCGCGGTAGTAAAGTCAAAATTCTATTTTCACGTAAATGATTACAGTCAGATTGAAAATAACTCAACAGAAGTTATAGACAGTTCCATGGTGTACCAGCAGGAGCTGCAAACAGTGGCGCTGTTAACAACCATCATCATTATTCTGGATTCTGATTGATCAATTCAAAAAGCACGTCATAGAGCTATCGCTGATGTAGATCTACTATCGAATTTGATGTCTCACCTAAAGTGATGTCATACCAGACGTGAACTTGCCACTGTCTTAAGTTCATTGTCATCGCAACAGGTAAAATGGGCAATAGTAGGCCTTGTGTGAGGGACTGGAAGCAGAAATGTATGGGCGGTCGTCTTCGATCTTGTTTCAGCAAAATTACAATGGCGCGCTACTAGTTTTACACAGGCCATTTCTAGGCTTACATAAAACGTCTTCAAACTATGTTGGCTGATACGGGATATCGTAATATCACTTCGTTTAATACAGCACGATATTACGATACGATATTACGATACAATACCACGATATTACGATACTACGACACCACGATATTACGATACGATATCACGATATGACTATACTATGTTACGATATCACTATATTAAGATATCACAATATTACGATATGACGATATTACGATAAAACGATATCACCACTACCATGTCTATAATTGCGCTGCTTCAAACCGAGGTTCATCAGCCATTTGCAAGGTTAGGTTAGGAGAAACAACCTGGGTGTAGGTGATTTGCATAACATGTCTTAGGCGTCGGAACCGGGGGCTAGGGAGAGTTTACATACCGAAGTCCGGCACAAATAATAATAATACTATACTATAAATTTCGAAAGAAAAAAGGCTAAGAGTAACGTCCGTAAAAAGGTGACTATCTTCGCTTTTGAGGAGTCCAGAATTCAGACAATGGTGCACAAAAATATAACTTTATTACAAACTTATCAGCTGGTACCGAAATACCAGTTACAGGGTTTATGTTTACACTCGGGGACTTAAACAGAAGTGGCAACAACCCAGTGTATCATGGTACCTAAGGTATTGTTTCGCAATAATAATGTCAAATGTCAATGTCAAGTCGATCGTTTATGTCAGGAAGAATTTATCAGTTGAGCTCGATTTTAAATTAGATGTAAATTCCGAAAGGTAAAGAAGTACATGTATCTTACAAGGCCAAAGTCTAAAATACAGTTGAACCTAACTGACTCCCTCAAAGTGGTCTGATTAGTGAGGTGGTCTCTCAAGAGAGGTTTTATATTTATCGAGCGACTGAAAACTTGCGGTCTGGAATGTGAGATGGACTCCTAAGCGAGGTGGTCTTTACTCGAGGTTCAGCTATAATCAGCTGTTAATAAAACACCAGATACATGTGTTACATTAAAAGTTTACTTCATTAAAGTTAAACTTATCTATTTTAACTTTAATGAAGTAAACTTTTAATGTAACACATGTACTCGGTTTACGTGTACCTTCGGTGACTCACACGGTCCACCCCCAGCGGCACCGACCAGCGGTTGTAAATATGACAAACATAATACCAGAGTAATAGTTTTGCTAAAACCAGGCCAAAATAAATACTCTAGACGATAGTTTTTGTGTAAAAGGCTTCATCAGCTGAGCTCGAATTCTCGATCTAAATTCTAAAAGAGAAAGAGGTGTCATAAAAGTCAAATGTAAAAAACCAAATCCGGCTTAGCATAACCACTGTCAAGTCGAGATGGCACAAATCAGACACCATAACTCACTTTTAAATTTTCTCATTTAAAAGTTACCAAATGACACAACTGTAAAATGATGACTAAGTTCGAATTTGAAGAGTTTATAATTTAAACGAAATACATGTATATAATGAAATGATGAAAATGTTTAAGGTCATTCCAATACTAGACAGCAAAGTGATATAGGTGACAACCGATGTTTACAGGCCCAAATCTACTAGTTTGAACCTCAGGTCAAACATTTCCTCAGGTTTAGTACATATATACGGTAGTTATCAGCGAGTAAAGCTACTAATGTGTATAAAGTATATATACTGCGTATATACCTGCGTCTCTTTATCTTGGTTAGCTTTAAACAACGACAAGCTAAATCTGGTTTATCAAAACAAAATCAGAATCGAATAGTTTTTTAGACAGATATCGCAGACGCTCGCAGCATTGGATGTTGTCTAATAAAATCAAAATTAATGTAAACTTAAATATGTATAACTTTCTGTCTATCCATACATTTATATGTGACTTTCCAACACAGATCACCGAGCAGTTTTTGTGAGATTTCGAGGACACTTTATTAAAACTGGGACAAGTCTTGATAAAAGCTGCTCAAAGTCGGTGATCTGTATCGTTAAGTCACATGCAAGTGCAAAAAGAGACTGGAGGTTAAATAGATCTAAATGTGACAGATACAGTAGCGTAGCTACCTGTCTCAAAGGGATGTCAAATGAGGGTCAAGATTTTATCTAGGAATTCCACAGAAATGTGCATAATTACATGATTATCTGTTGCTTGTTTTCACTATAATTATGTGTTTGTTTAAGGCAGAGACATATGCGTTATATATGTCTCTGGTTAAGGTCTTCAGAAGTACTGTACAACTGCCAAGAAACGGAGTCAATCAGATGTAGATCCTAAAGATTTTTTTTAGAGTTGTTGGAACATCTAAAGTCTCCAAATTTCAACCATATTACAAGCATAATGTCTTTTGATCTTTCGACCCTTTACACAACAATTCCACATCATAAACTTAAAAGCAGACTCATCTCTATTATACGAGACTCCTTTATATACAAAAGTGGAAATCGCAGATATAGATATTTAGTGTTAGGTCATTAAGAACCATATTTTGTGAAGAGACACTGATTCTAATTACAAATACACTGAAAACGATATGAAGATGCTGTAGCTTCTAGTGGACAACATCTTCGTGGTTTTGCGGGAAAGGTTTTCCAGCAGATAGTCGGCATTCCAATGGGTGCCAATTGTGCCTCTCTCCTGGATGACATATTTTTGTATTCGTTTGAAGCGGAATTTATACAAAGTCTGCTCTCCAAAGCAAAGAAATAGTTAGCATCTCGGTTTAATTTTACTTACAGGTACATCAACGACGTCACGTCTAGAAATAATCCAAAATTTCATAATAACCAGATAAATGAAATGACAGAGAGCACCGCATCGACTTCTTATCTAGATTTACTCCTGTTGGTTGGAAAGGACAGTCTACTTCACCCCCACCCTTATTACAAATGTGACGATTTCAGTTTCCGTATCACGAACTTCTAGTCCCTGAGTTGTAATATCCCGTTAACGATATCTCCTGTCTATGATATTTTCATTCTCAACTTACACTAAGAGGTAAACGACTCGCCAATAAACTACTCATATAGGTATACGTTGTTGAATGCTTGAAATCGTCACTAAAGAGTTTTTATGATTGATACGGGGATCTTGTTAAACAATCTGAAGTTCCGCTCTCAAGAATGTTAGACGGTATTCTGTGGCACGGTCATTGGTATACAATGACTTCCTTTCGCCAATCGAGGTCGAAGTCACCAAATTTACTCAGTTCTCAAGCTCAACTAACTTTTCACGATTTTAAGGCAAAAACATGTCAAGTTTATTCTGCAACTGGACATTTGTTCGCATGCTTACAGTATATTGATGGCATACAATTGTAAATCTAATGATAAAAATTTCAGAAATTTTTCAAACAACTATTTTAAAAAAATGTTTGAGTACGTACTCAAATCTTGAGTACCGTACTCAACATATTTAACACTTTTTTGTGTAAAATGTTTTTTACAGGAAAATCATAAGTGTGAAAAAAGTGTAAAATTTACGCACAAATTTTTATATGTAAAAACGTGATTAAAACGGAAGCGTCATAATATGTTTCCTAATCACTAAAATCCAAAAGTTTTGTACTCAATTTTGAAATCTGAGCTTGAGTATTGAGTAAATTTGGTGACGGGTGGCTTTTTCACCAACTTGACCTTTTCACCGAATTCGAGAGTTTTCCTTGGAACATTTGCGACGGATGTCGCATGCTTACAGGGGACGCTGGCACCTTCTGGGCACTTGGTCCCATCCCGTTTGGGATTCGCGATTGCTCTTCGTGTTGAGAAATTGTTCTGTCTTATTTGTCGTATTCTGACGGACTTGGGGTTTCGGATCTTCATTGTACTTGTTGTCATCATTTTGCGGTCGTCCGTTAGACATTTTTCAAAAATACCCTCCGAAACAACTGAATCTTTTGCGACCAAAGTTTTCAAGAATAACCAATAAGGTATGTAGATTCAAATAACATGGCTGTTGTTACTATAAATAGAACAAATGAGTCTAAATAGGCTTTTGACTCAGAATTAATACTGAGATAAAACTACACATCAAAATGATCAGGAAACAATTATATATAACTTTTACTTTAAAGGCATAGAAGCTGCCATTTTTTAAAAATTGTATTAAAAGTTTAAAATATTCGACGTTTTATACAAAAAATAAGTTTTTAAAAAAATCACAGATTGACAAAAGCTATCATAATACCATATTTGTGAAAAGAATTCAAATGTGAATAACGCCGAGTAAACATTTGTATTATTACATGGATGGAAGGAATATCTGAATCGCCGGTGTATTTAATTAATTCTAGGCATATATTCATGACATGTTAAAATTTTCTACGGCTATATATCTTTTTAGTCTTTTAAATCAAAGTTTTGGTCTAGTCACGGGATTTTTTTTAACAAAATTACAAGTCTGTATGTCTTTAACAAAAGAATTGTTAGAGTGCATTCTCCTGAGAGGTATTTTCTATTCGTATAAACGATCCGCAATATGGCTATTTCCCGGCTCATTTTCTTAAGTGGATTTTTCGCAAGTTTGGCTATAACCTTGAAAACCGTTAGAGATACTGAAAATGTGTAAGAAACAAAAATGTTCAGCACAAACAGTTAATAGGGCCGATCATGTTTTAGGATTTGTTTTTGTTTTGTTTTTTATTTTGCAAATTTGGCTATATTCCCTTATGAGAGTTATTCCCATGTTTGCGGTATTTTAGGCAATTACATGTATCTCGAAAACAATCAGCGATAGAGAGGACTAAGAAGCAAAATGTTCATCACTCACGAAGTTGAAAAAAAATGTCAAGTGGCTTCTTAAGAGAGTTTTTCCCTACTGTGAATGACTGAATTTTATCACCATTTTTTACCTACTTTGGCTGTTATTTTGAAAATGATTGAAAGAAAACGCAAGAAAAAATAACTTAAAATCGAGACATAATTTCGGTCTAGGTTTTACATATATTGCACTGACTAAAGGTCTGAAAACTGAAAATAAAATTAGTAATCTAAAATTCACAGTGGGAGTGTATACGGTATTTAATTTTAATAGTCGAGTTTGATGAGATTAAAATATATATGGGCACAGTAATCTTATTTGATCTCCTATACTGTTTAAGTACAGTTCTCTGGCGCAAACTATGTGAATGCGTGTAGAAAAAAATGATAATAATTTTAAAAACAAGAAAAAAAAGTGCGTCGGCCGGGAGTCGAACCCGGATCGACTGCTTGGAAGGCAACCATGCTGACCGTTACACCACCGACGCTTCATATCGAGAGCTGGAATAAACTCGCTATTATCTATAATTAATTCCATATTAGTGATTTTATAAGCCCTAGTTTAGGTAGTTGTAGTAAAATGTATACTTCTTTACGGTATAATTTACAGTGATTATCTTGTAAAAGTATTACAGTAGTTACAATTAATTCTGCGGATTGTAGGCCTACAGTATTATGATAATAAGTGTTATGTCTAAACTACACACTTCCGGTGAATTCCAACATGGCATCGAATGTCAACGATGACCAACCGGGTATGTAAAACAATTTTTGTTTCATTTAACTTCTTTTCCTCACGTGCTTATTAATTCTATATTTAATCAATCACATTAATGTGGTGTCGAAACGAGTAAATCTGAGTTCGCGGAATAAAATTCAACGTCATTTCGTGTTTTATACATCACACGGTATAACATGTCGCCTTGAAAGATCTCATAAAGAAAAGAAACATCGTATTGATATTCTGACAAAGTCGAAAACAAGGGTGGCAAACACTTAGAATATCTATAACCACGGGGCACTTAGCATGTCCGTACTGTTGGCAATTAGAGGTATTGTTTAGGCATGTGAAGAGCCCTGTATAATTTAAGACTACCCGCTGGTAATTGTTTCTCGCGTGTAATACCACCAAATGTTTGTTTAGAAGTCCTCGTGAACTTGTTCAAACACGCGATCTCGATCGGTTTACAGTTGTCATTTCAACAGATCAATCGCGAAGGTCAACATAGTATTGCTCAAGATACCTTTTTGGACCTGAAATTGTTTTGTTTTGGATATTTCACTCCTTGAAAAGTCAGAATGAGTGTTTGCATGTGTAAGTTTTCTTGATTTTCACTAAATCTAAAGTAAAATTTGATATTTTGATAGGTAATTTTAGTCCACTCTTAGAGGTTGACAACAGATTTTTGTTTTTACATTTCTGTCAGAATCACAGCATTCACACCTATAGATAAAGGTCCTGGGATTAAAAATCATATCAGAATTTTATAGGTACAAAATATTTTGAGACAATTGTTTTATATAAAATTTTCTCATTGAATTGTTTTTTATTTTAGATGGAATTGAACCAATGGATTTTACTTTCCATGAGGAAGATTTAGCAGTAGCAAGGTATGCTTGATTCTTATAAAATCATTGAGCAAAAAGTATTTTGTGAAGCAAATTACAAACAGCACTGGTCAAGTGATTTTACGTGTTCTTAATGTGCAATAACAAATAAGACCTATACATGTGGGCATAGAAAATCTTACATTCCTTTATATATTTTGTGAAAATAAGGTCAGACCAAGTGTGGTATTCACACACAAATAGGAAGGTTGAGTTAATCAATTGCAAGTGAAAAAGAGCCAAACCTGGGTTTCTCAAGCGAATTTCACAAAATATGTGAAGAATTGATATGCCTGTGTATATCTCTTTTTATTATTGTATATTAATCTATGTAGTAAAGAAGAAAGAATTGTTTTTAAAAACAAACATATCTAAAGTTACAGGATCATCAGTCCCTTCTGTTCTTAAAAAAAATCATTTGATGTGGACTCTGCCTTCTTCCTCATACATTTATAATATATCTTTGTTCTCTTGATTTATGAAATCATATGGGGCACCACTAAGATTGGTCTGGAACTGTATGTGTTTCTAGGACACTTGCCAGTAAAACTATGGGGTGCCCTTATTGTTTAGTGGTTATAGCATCACAACAGCCATATATATGATATAAACTCAGCTTCTCATAGCAAAATAAATTGTTTCATATTTTAATAGTTTTGCATATAAAATATCTTAAATTACATGTATATTGATAGATGTATATCACTGACACAGTCCTGTCAAACATTTTTAGAGTACAAATAGCCAGAGTGGTATAGCTGAAGTTAATTTTGTGTGTACATGTAGATAGAAATCATCAAACTTTTTCAGAGTTGGACAGAAAGTAATTAATGACTTGCATTGTTTTTCATGAAAATAGCTGACATAATTTGTCAACTGTCAAATGCTACTGAAAGGCATGCTTACAGTAGAAGAACATCTAGTAATTAAAACCAGGCCTTGCATTTCTTTATTTGTTGTACATGTAATATGATGTACATGTAAGTTATCAAAATCTTTGTACTTCTCAACACATGTAAATCAAGTGCAACTGAATCTACTGTTACCAAGCTTTCTTCAACGTTTACTTTTAGCATAATAGCAGTATAAAAAAAAAATTTATATTCATGTATTAGGTAGAAGCTGTTGACAATGTCCCACATTACTGATAAAGAGGAAAGTTTTCAAGTAAATGTATTCATTCAAGTGTAGTGGAACAAGTCTTGAAAAACCTTTCTCATGAAGAACCACTTGTTTTGAAAGACAGCATTCTAAAATCCTTTCGTTGAAACCTCTTTTGAGAGACCACCTGTTTTGAGTGACCACTTTTTAGTGACTGATTGGGGATCTCTCAAGACAGACTCCACTGTACTGACAAAATTGACCTATCTCCATATGTCTGACATATGACTTTGGATGTGCATTTTTGACACCATTTGATTGTAACGCCATAAGAACACAAATGTTTGACGGATGATTTAATTTTGACATCATAATGGAGGAGTCAGCCAAAAAGTGTTTATGTACATGTACGGATAGTGTCATGCCTTTCATGAAAGGTCAGTTAGATAGAATATATACATTACATTTTTATAACACTGTGGCCTCTGTAAGACTGTGTCCGAGTCCCTTATACAGATGGGTAAAATAGTGTGATTTTGAATTTGTGGTACATGTACTATTTGGAGGAAAAAAATGAAATTTTTAATACTGCTTCATGTATTTACATCAAAATGTGTTAACACATGATTAGTTACAATTTCCTTTGATCTCACATTTTTTTAATTTATCAATGATACTGCTAGTGTCAGAGTGTGAATTCTTAATTTGGCCTATGGCATGTAATTATCAAATTGTTATCCAAATTGCCTATCATTTTATTATCATGTTTTCAGTCATTTATTCACCTAATACAAATTATACAGGTAATTGGGAAAAGTTTGTGAATAGACCTAATTGGGATTTTTCATCAGTTTTTTTTTGGGGGGGGGGGGGGGGGGGGGGGTTAAATTATAATTTGCCACTTTAACTGGTCCTTTACTCCCTTTAATGGAATCTCTCAAATCAGCCTGAAAAAAATAAAACTAAAGTGTTCAAGGTCTGTAATTATACTGTTACATGCACATACATGTATAACAATAAGACAATGAAACACTACAATGTTTCAATATTTAATTACATGTAACGGTATGATACAATTAGTATAAAATGATCAACAAAACAGAGTTGTCTGCAATAACATTTTGAGCTACATGTAGAAAAACTTTCTAAGAGTTAGAATTTAGAATTAGATAATAGTGTTGATGTGGAATTGACATTCTAAATACAAAAACACATTCCTTATATTGCCCCTCATCTGCTGTATGTAGATAAAATTGTTCACCCTTAGAATATAAGATGATCAAATGTTTCACTACTGTATATGTAAAATCATATGAAGAGTGTGTTATTCTGTAGAGAGCAGTTCAAAAGAAACTGACTGAATACGTATATACATTGAAGGCTTTGTTTGGACAGGCATAAATAATTGATCTTGTTTATACTTACCGTAGTTGACCTTGTCTCAACTATTATATATGTACAGATGTATATATTTGGTATCGTGGCTTAATTATTGAATACAAACTTGATAATTACTCCACAGTTCACTGGGATAATTTTGTTGCATTTAATGGGCAAATCTTATTCTTGAATGGACATGTAAAGTAATGCCTGCAATAAAATAAACAAGTGATACATGTACATAATTTAGTATTATTGGCAATGTTTCTAATTTTCCAGCTCAGAAATAAAGCTCAGATTTTAAGTTAGAAAATATTATTTTTCACCTTGTATCTTACACGTATGTACGTTTTTTGAGAGGATAGACAGTCACTGGGACTGACTGTTCATTAGCATTCACTTTTTGTGGCAGCGCCATCAGAGGTCCACAGTTTACATTTGAACTTGATACATTGTTAAATTCTTAGAGGTACATGTACAATGTATGATAAAATCAAATACGAATTTTGTTGAGGAAAAGACATTTTGAATACAAAAAAAAAATTGTCCCTGTTCTGCTTTGTACATGTAAAATATATTATCATTGTTTGAAAATGCTTACATTTTGATTATCCAAAACATCAACGACCTGAACTAAATGACAATTTTTTAGATTTAGGAATACCATGGACTGTTTAGTCACTTAATAACATATCTTTTTGTTTCATTACAGCTCAAGTCAACTGGACACACAATTTGATGAGGCAGTTGGTCACATAGAAGATATTATTATGGGTAAGTTATTCAATACAGAAAAATGATCAAAATCACAAATGAAGTTAGTTATTTTATGCTGTTATAACTGTAAGTTGTTGTAACTTATAAGGATGTAGGGAATCCATATTAAATTTAAATGTAAGCATCATGTAATAGACCATTTTACAGTTGTCTTGTTATGTCACAGACCGCCTTAATAGAGTGTGGATTCAAAGAGAAAAGTAGGGCATCATATATTCCGGAAAAGCAGTTTATCGCCTATATGACCAGGGATATTAATATCATGAAGTAGTGGGTGTCAGTTTTGAAAATTAAATTACAGAAAAGTGACGACACTTTTCCATATTTACAAGAGAAGAAGTGAAATAAGATTTCGCCAAATATTGTTAATGAAAATATTGCATAACCTGAATCGACCTTCCTAACTTTCAGATGACATCACATAATCTGAATACAAACTATTGTGACAAAACTGAACAGAATTCAACAGCTTGAAAATGATCTATTGTGATAAAAATAATATCAGCTTACATGTATAAAGCAAAAAGAAAATTTTGACCGGAAACATTGCAGTCTTTAAAAGAGCATCTTTAGAAGTGAGATATGGATAAATGTGTATTGTTTTATACTTATATGTACATGTGTTTATTGTTTGTTTGTTTATTGTTGTTTAAGTCCCACTCAAGAATCTTTCACTCATATGGAGACATCACCAATGCCGGTGAAGGGCTTCAAATTTTGGCCTATGCTCGACACCTATGGCCATTGAGCAGTGAGGGTTCTTTTGCAGACACTCACTGTGACACGGGACCTCGGTTTTTACTGTCTCAGTCCGAAGGACAGGAGCGTATCCGGGTTGGTAACCATTTCACATACTTCCCTGCCCAATCCGAGATGTACATGTGTAAATGCCCTTAATCATTTAGTTTCTTCAATTTTCAGAGGAGGAGTTTCAATTAATACAGAGCAATTTTTTAGAAAAGTATTATCTAGAATTTGAAGATACAGAAGAAAATAAATTTGTATACACAGATATCCATAGAGAATATGTAAGTTTATCCTATGTTTGATTGCTATGCATAAGATGTTTTTTATGCCTACAGGATCAAAGATTGGTAATGATTGGCCTATTGATTTTGGTCAGTCTGTTTATTTATTTGTCAATATTTATTTGTTGGTTTGCAGATTGTTTGGTTTCTGTGAAATAAATTGTGTTTCTTTCCCGGAATTTTAACCATATTGGTATATTGCTAAATATCAATGAGATCTCAGTTGAATTTGGTTGACATCAACATTCAGCGATATTTGCCAGAGTTATGGGAGTTTAAAATCTTCATGAATAACTTAGCTCTTGGTAAAATAATATTTCTCTAACAATTTATCTTATTGAATTTTTAGTAATTTTACATTGATCATTGATCTTATCTCAGTTTCATAAGGTTTACTTCCACACCAAAGTTAATTTCTAAATAGCAGAATGGTAATAGATAGAATGGTGTATCAGTGGTAGAGAGGTCGTCTGACTAATTCAATGTTCCTTGTATGGTACAAATGTATGTCATGTCAGATTTAAAATGATCTAGGTCACCTATGCCAAAGGCAGACCAAAGTTGACCCCTACAGCATGGGTTTTTTTTCTTTTGGTAAAATAGCCTATGACAATAGCCTATGACAATGTGATTGGGAATTTATATCTATTTTCTGACTTTGGAAATTTTCAGTAGTATAAAATAACATGATTTAATGCTAGTTTTTGAAAGGCATATATATCAGTGTAGAGGTATCATTTCAATTTTCATTTACTAAGATTAATGGAAATTTTGTCACAAAATTTTCAAATGATTAAAACTGAGGATTTTTCTTGATTATTAATATAAACTGTGATTGAGAATAAAGTCTTAATTCAACTATGAATAAAAGTGGAGAAAAGCCCTGTATACATTTGTAGCCAATACTGTTCATGCACTGTGTGTCAGATAATTATATTGTCATATTCATTTCAAAAGCAACTTGCCGGTACCCGATAATAAATTTCAAATAAATTGAATGTCTTAACAATTCCTCCCACAAAAAGCACTTTTTTGATTGCTTTTATATATCATACATTGTGTGGATGTAATTCAGGTTACCAGTATTAAGACCAAGCACTTAACAGCACAAGTGAGAGTCCAAGATCATACGAGAGGATCTTCTGTTGTTTCAAGTGTTGAAAAGTAAAATATATTATGTTAGTGATATGTCAGGTAGTACCGAGAATTGAGAAAATTTTTATTGTAAACGAAATTTATGACTTACACCTTTTTTTATAGATTCAAATAATAGAAAAACATTTAGAAGATGAACTCACCAAAAGAATTCCCAATTTTTCAATGGCCGAATTTACAAGGCAGATTCTGTAAGTATATAATTTCTGATTTATCAGAGAGGAGATGGGCAGGGATATTTATCTTGATATCAAATGATAAACCATTTAGAATCAAAGAACAGTAGTGTGAACCACAGCACAGATGATTGTCTTATACTTCCCAGAAATATACACCACCGACTTGAGTAAAAATTCAATGGCAAACTGAATTTACATGATTTAAAGATGAAGATACACTGAATTCATGCTAACATTTAAAATATTTGGTTATTTATCACATATAAATATGAAAAGAAAAGATGAATACTTGTAATTTGAGAGGAACTTCAGAAATATATTTGTTCCAAAACACCTTATTGTATTACATTTTATATACTCTGGGGCTCGTTTTATGAAAGTTCCTAAGACTAAGTTCTAAATCCTAAGTTTTAGTCCTAATTGTCATGGGTCTGACCAATCAGTTACGCATTGCCATGAGTTTTTGTATGAGTAGACTATAATGTCATATTTTAAACTTTGTTGTTATTGATGAGAATAGCTCAAATATATACACATTGTGAGTGGTTTTTCATCACCACAAATGTATACACATTGTGAGTGGTTTTTCATCACCACAAATGTATACACATTGTGAGTGGTTTTTCATCACCACAAATGTATACACATTGTGAGTGGTTTTTCATCAGCAACTTTCAATGATTTTACAATAGTCATACATTGTATAGTCATGATTATTAGGTAGAAACTGAGTGTGAATTTTTACCTACATTAATGGAAGCTTGACAAATACGAACATGATTCTGAAAGTTGTTGCACCCTAAAATTCAGAATAAAGAATAACCTGTGTGTGGTTCTACTTGTAACAGCAACAATTTTAAATCCCACTTTTTCTCATTACATGTAATGCAATGTAACAGATAAAACATATACTATTATATAATATCAGTGAATGTCAATACATATCATTGAACAAAAAGACCCAATCTTTCTAGCTGTAATGTGAATGTTTTACAGAGTATGTTGTATGTCTTTGTAGAGAAAGAAAAAATGAACTTGAAGGAGAGATATTTGAAATGTTGCTGACATTTAGCGATTTCCTTGCTTTTAAAGAAATGTTTTTAGATTATAGAGCAGTAAGTATATACTAGGTCTATACAAATTCATTGTGTGCAGTAACGTCTTTGACGTTTTTTCCCTAGTCATTCACAGTCATGAAGGATATAATCTTTTCATAAGAAATTTTACAGAACTTCAGTCTTTGCCTAGAGTTAGAAGCTGTCAAATACTTCAAGGTATCACGCTTGCTTTGCTGATGTCCTAGACGGCAATTTTGGTGTTTTAACTGGTGAAAAAAAAAATTGTTGGTGACATTTTTGGTGCTTCCATTGTTTAGAATTATTTAGGCATCTATGTTACATTTGTCAATTATATCTTCCAAATTGTCATCAGGAACAGAGCCGTTGGTTTCTTCCCGGGTATATTGCTACTGGGTTCTCTCCTCCACCATTAAAAACTGGCCATCACCATATATGGTAACTGAAAATTGTTGAGTGTGTGATTAAAACACTATTCAATGCTCATATAGGCAATCTCTTTCAACAAGTTTGCTTAGCAGCTGTAACTTCAAATGAGGTTATGTAATCAGGCTTATAACTGTTCAGGTATTTCAAATTTTACAACAATTACTGCTATACTGGACAAACTGATACAGGTACTCAGCATGTGTGGTTTATGGCTATCATCACATTTGTGTTTTATTCTTTTATTATTGTATTGATACATGTATAAAATTCTGGAAACATTTACACCCAGTGCTGATGTAGTAAGCATCAGATCAAGTTTGCAGTCTGGGATCCTCCATTGGATTGATTAAAAATGTCCCCATTTGATGCTGTTTGACTTTCCAAACAGTATTCTGTCTGTAAGAGAATGTAAACAGTGAAATGAAATTCAAATTAAATCAATAAGTAAATGACTAGTAATACTGAAACAGAGAGCAGACATTGCATTTCTTAGCGTAAGTCACTTATGACATTATTGACAATATTCAATTTTTTTTTTTATTTCAGGAGAAAGAAGGAAGAAATATAGATTTGAGCTCAGGTATCATGGTAACATCAGTTCAGGGATTACCAGATCTATCATTAGACGGTGGTTTCTCTCTATCTGGACATTCATTTGGTGGTCCAAAGCACTGATATCGCCTACGATCGATTACATTCCGTCTAATTGTTTGTTGATATGGCAAAAGAAAGCAGAAAATGTGTCATTTCCATGGCAATAGCAATTATATTACCACTGTGTTTGAAGGAAAATATTATTTTGATAACACTTTCTGTCTTCATGAAAAATGTGATGTGAAAGAACCAAAATTTCCTGAATAAGCCTTTTTTTTTTTTTGCACTTTTTATTGTATTTTTCTCTGCTGATTTATATGTTTCAAATTCACAATCAAATATATATATATATATTTTTAAAGCATGTGTTCACATGATTATATGATGGTATGACAAAGGCCCAAAAAAGACATAGAAAAGTTTTATTCCACTGGCTTTCAAAATCAAGTCTTAGTTCCAGGGGCACAATTTTTCTTTTTGATGATTGATTTTATCACAGATTTGATAAAAGGATATCAATACATTGTCACCAGAATTATACCTCAAAGAATTAAAAATAATTCATGATATGACAGATACAAGGATTAGATAATAGATATCATGATGTAATATAAATATTATGACATGATAGAAATGATATGACATGATATAAATGGTATGACATGATATAAATGTTATGTTATTGATATGACATGGTATGAAAGTTATGACTTGATATAAATGTTATTACATGGATATTATGACATGATATAAATGGTATGACATGATATAAATGGTATGACATTATGACATGATATAAATGTTATGACATGGTATGAATGTTCTGACATGATATAGATATTGTGAAATGATACAGATATTATGACATTCATAAATATCTTGCGGAGTCATACTGTATATTCAGTCATGTTATATGGGGTGTCAGTAAAATACAATTTGCATTATTGGATTCTGGGTATTATGGATTTGTCTTACAAAATGTTTTGTTAGTTAGGTGGATATAAACAAAATATAAAGCTTTTAAGTCTCAATATATCGTAGTGCATTTTCATTTTCTTCTTGCCTCAAGGATACTTGTATGCTAGACATCTTGGAGACATTTAAATTTAATTATTGTCAGCGTGCAAGTAGGTAACGTATGTGTTCCAGAAAAGGAAACCAAAGAGAGCTTCAAATTCCATGAAAATCAATACTCGAATTGAAATTGATCCATCATATTTGGCTCCAAAACAAGTTGTGATACTTGCAAATTTGATTAGAGATGGAATCGCATTAGAATGGGTGGTTAGTTGTTATTAAGATGATATAGATGAGCTTTATCTATATCTTTTTGAAATATGATGATTAGGGACCACAAAACACAGATTGAGTTTCACTTTGACCCATCTAAAATTTGCTTAAGACGTTTTCCTGGCATACACAATTTTTTTACACATATTTGTTTGGTAGACTTTTGTCCTCAGTGCCCTCCAGGACTTAATTCTAAAGATGACCAATTCTCAAGATGGTCAAAGTCTACATCATGGTCCTCTTGATTATGAATTAACCTGTGAGAAGTCTTTTGTGATTGTGTAATTCTGTCAAACAATTGTTTACCACCCCCCACCCCTATGACATTACTAAGTATTTCAATTTAGAGTTTTGCCTTGTCATTGTTGGTTATGGCATCAGCAACCATCAAAGTGCTGTGGTAGTTGGTGCTGTACAGAAGTAGTGGTTTTCTACTTTTTGGTTGTAGTCTTTACATTTGCATAAAGTATTTTGATTCAGAAATTTGATAATTGACCAGCCTGGTAGGAAACTCCTTTTTCATTCATTCAGCAAGAATGCAAAAACAATAGCAGATTTCTTTCTTTTGTAAACCTAAGAATTTTCACAACTTCATTGTATTTCTTGGTTTTTATACAATAGAATCAAAAGCAGACGTTTTCCTAAAGTCAGATTAATTTAGTAATAGGCCTACAGTTGAAAAACCTTATTTTTAATTATAGAGTAGCATTTGGATTACATCATAGTTATGTATTCAAGAATTAGCGCCATTTTCTACCATAAACTATTCACCGCAGTCATATCATTCTAGCATGAATAGTGTCTAGACTTTTGTACCGATAACATCCATATGTACAGTACAATACAAGTATATATAGATAAGTTCATATCGTAAACAATTGAAGATCCAAAGCTAACTTTCAGTACACACTGTACCCTATGATCTCTCCCAAATTAACTCAAGTTTGTGTTTATTTTATAAATATCATTTCTATATACAGTGTTTTTTGCTAACACCTGTACAAGATACCGTCCATACCTATATAGCATATGTAAACACTGGTCAGAATTTTTATTATTGTATTCTCAGCAACTCGTCTATAGATTCTTCTCAATCAATCTACAAAGAAGATTTCTAAATGTGGTACTTAAAAACATATAGGTTAAAGTCTACTGTGAATTTCCCTTAAGTCAGATGATAAAATACAAGATTTGGATCCTGGTGTTGGAGGGGAGATCTATAGAATATTACCCTATTTGTCCTTAATTCCTCATATCTACAACTTGTATTTGTGTTGTTGCCTTTGTAAGGTTAATTAACTATGAACTCTTATGATTTAGAAAGACTGATTGGTTGTGATAAGGTATGTCAGCAGAGTTGACAGAATCTGTTTGGGCAAGCATGATGTTACTTAGTTATAAAGAATTTGATTGGTTGTGAGAGAGGTGTGTGAAATATGAATGAAATGCATGAAATCTGTTGATGATGATGTTGTGAATACACTATATTGTTTGTTTATTTCTTTTTATATTTATTTGTACAAACATCTTTGAAAATAAACTTCAATTAACCTCACTTTTGTATTTATTATTATTGAAACCTCCAAGGCCATAAAACTATTCTTAGACAAAATTTTTACTCAACTTCAAGATTTTACTCAAATCTTGAGAAATTTCTCAATTTGAGTAAAGTTGTGGACCATAAAGAAATTCTTAGACAAATTTCTTTCTCAAGTGATAAAATACAGTGTCCTTAAGTACAGTATGTAGCTGACGTAAGTATTTCTTAACAGCAAAAATGGCCACCCCTATGTTAGCCTCAGGATAAATAAACGCTGAATGTCATTGTCACCCTAGAGTATTTTGGGACATGTTTAATCCTTTTGCTTTAAAAAACAATGTGTTATTTGAGTGAAAGAGGTTTAGGAGACCAACACTTGCTTCTCTGTTGCCTTGTTTTGGCCATACTTCATTTGTTTACATTAACTATAGGGACAGTGTAAATTTAGTCTGGTACATGTGCCCCAGTGTATATCCCAAGTCATTTAACTTGTGTAATGTACTTCTACTAATTTACTCGTATCTTGAATACTATTTATTATATGCATTATACATATTATATGTATAAATTACTGACTTCCCTCATGTGTTGGTATTTTACAAGACGTTTTTAATGTTTTTCAAAAGATTTATATTTATTCCCCTTTTTATTCCACAAAATGTGTTGCCTATTTGATTTTAACACATTTTATACTTCTAGGTAGGTTATCAAATAATTACCGGTAATCATAGATTATTGTAAGAATAATGTTCAAACATCAAAGTTAAGTGAATCGGGATATAATTTGGGACAAATGTCCTGGTTGAGATTTACACTGCCCCTTAACAATCTTACCTCAGTTGAGAAAATTGTAAAGTCGTTTTATGGTCTGTGAGTTTTCACGTTGATTTACCCAGATGAGTAAATTTCAAATTTTTGAGAATAAAATTTGTCTCAGAATTTTCCTTTTTTATGGATTCAGGCCATGTTGCAGTATTACCAGAACATTTAAAGGGGCATTGGCTATGTTTATCAAAAAAAAAAAAAAAATTATTTTGATTTTTCTACTTTTACTACTTGTACTTGATGTACAACTACAAATAAGAGCTATACACAGGAATGAAAAATCTTGTATTCCTTTATATTCTGTGGTAAGAAGGCCAGGTCCAGTGTGATATTCATATACTACTAGTAAGGTCCAGTTAATCAATTGCCAACCTGGGTTTCTCAAGCAATTATTGCAAAATACCGGGGTATATTGGAATTTAAGAATTTTTAAGCATATGTATATCTCTTTTTGTTTGTTTTTTGTGGGGGTTTTTTTGTTATTGTATATCAATTTATGTAGTAAAAAGGGATTTTCTTTCTTGAAAAACAGCTAATGCCCCTTTAACATACATGTATGTAAATATATAGTGTACTGACCAATCAGGCTGAAAATAAAAATTAAAGATTTTTTTATGTGATCTTACTGACCCATCTAAAAAAAGCCTGACCTAATATTTATTTTTAGGTAGTTTTGCCCACTCGTTTTCTTATAATAAAAGTCTGAATTTTTGTCCAATTTAAATATGGTACATGTATCATAATTGAAAATAAACAAAATTACCTCCCATTCCACCCACCTCTAAAACAGATGGTCAGAGCACATCAAACTGGTATTTTTTATGCCTGTTTATGATGGACTGATATAATCAATCCCTACCTCAAGGTAAGATTCTTGAATGACAAGCCCGAGGCTTGATTTTTTTTGTGCCATAGGTGTAATTTTATGTGACACCTATAAACTCCAAAACCACTTGCTCATTTTATTTCATATTTGGTTTGTAGCTTGTAAATGGTAAGGGTAACATGTGATTTAAAACTCTTGGGTCGGAGGGGCTAATCGCGTTGAATGCTGTCTAATAAAAATTAGAATTTATATTATTAAAACTTGGACAAATTTTGTTTGCATAAATGAAAAAAGTTTGCCTTAAAGTGTTGGGACGTACCTGTCATGATAGTTCATGAATCTATAGGAAAATAAAAGATGAACATCCAACCTTTCAACCCTACAGACCATAATCAACTGGTTTAAAACAATAGAAAGCACATACCACTCCAATATTCAGGGGTGTAAGGGTTAATAGTGCATGTACATGTATATACATGTACTTGTAGTGAATATATGCATTAGAATTTTTACTCCTAAAAAACAATTTATTCTACTCAAATCAATGACATTTTCCATTCAAGTATTAATGAGTATTGGTGTGATTAATTTCCTCATGGTTAATCCTAGTTTTTTTTTTCAGTTAAGTCTAGTTTTTTTCCTGTCCATGTGGGTTTTGAGAACAAGATTGGCCTTGACAAAACATAATTAGCCCCCATAAGCATTGACATGACAATAACTGCCCTGTTGACTTTTTTGTAAATCTTTGCATGCTGAACATTTCTGCTTCCTTTACTTTTACTTTGTCTCTGATACATTTCAAGATCATGTCAAATAACAGCCCAAAACATGAATAATCCACTTAAAAGGGGAAATAACTACCATAAGAGCACACCCATGGCAAATGTTCCATGGAAACCTTTCTAGCTTGATGAACGGGTCAAATTCGGTAAAAAGGTCAAGTTTGGTGATGGTCAAGTTCGGTTGAAAAGCATGATTGGTGAAACGGAGTCACTGTCTGTGGCCGTGATCCAGAATAATATCTAATATCTCTGAGTGGGGGCTTCATAATGTTTAACAAGATCCCGTATAAACCATAAAACTTCTTAAACGATGACTCCATGCGTTCAACAACGTAACCTTGTGTAACTTTTTCTCAGTTATACCTATAGTTTTCTCCAATTAAAACTAGTTTCTCTCAGCAACATAAAACAAAGTTTAACTTCACAAAAATGAGTTAAACCTAGTTTTTCTTATAAAACACCTTATTTAACTGAGAAAAAATAGGTTTAACTGTATCACAGCTACATAAATGAGTGTCAATGTGAATGATTTCCGTGCAGGTAATCCTAGTTTTTATCAGTTAAACCTAGTTTTTCTCCAGTAAATGTGGGTTACGAGAAAAACTAGAATTTACTGAGAAAAACATAGGTTTAACTTGTAACCCACATTAACTGGAGAAAAATTAGGTTTAATTGAGAAAAACCAGGTTTAACCCATTAATGTGATTTTGTGCCATAGGTATATGTGACACTTACCCGGTCAGCATACACACGTTGGGCCAACATTGGCAAATGGTTGTACCGTTGGGTAAGCGTTATCGTAGACATTAGTACATTGGGTCAACGTTCACCCGATGTTAGCAAATGGTTGGTGAATTTAGCGTTCATTGGTTCGCAGTTGTACATTGGCCCAACATTGGCCCAACGTTGGCAAATTTGTTGCTCATTGATGTTGGCGTAACTTCGTTGCTACAACGTAGGCCCAACGTATTCTAATAAGTTTTGCTGTTGTGTTGATTTATTGTTGGCACCTACACATTGGGCCAACGTTTGCTGACTTTTCTTGGCATTACTACGTTGGGCCAACATTATATTCATAGATAAATCATTTGTTTTATGTTGTGCCGTTTCACAATGCGATTTTAATGATCAATAATTGACGTATAAGTTATATTTCATGACAGTGAAATTCATAGCAATAACTGTTAAACAATGTAATTGTTCTATGTTATGTTGTATATAATTATAATCATAATAGATGCCAGTTTAATTATATAGATCTTTTTATAAAAATCATAAGATAATTTCTTCCAACGATTTCCTTGCATATAAAAACATGTCGGTAAAAATAACTTGATTCCAGGACCCAGTTGCACAACAGTTTGTTAGCTTTAACGTGAAGTTAACCAATGTTAAACCAATGGGCTAACTGTACATTAAATTTAACAATGTGTTGGTGTTTACATCTTTCTGTACAAATAAACCTCAGTATACATTGTAATCTGAATATATATATAACTAAGGAATGCAGGATGCTGGTGACTGGGCATCTGTCATAAACTTATAGTTAAATCTACATGTATCTGATCAGCGTATTGACACAGCAGGGAGTACCGGTTACCATGGCTCCCAGACAAAAATTGTTTGTGTGGTCATTTTCACATCATTGATAATGATAATTGATAAGGAGACCTTAGAGAAGAAAACATGTAAGTATTGTGCAGATTATTTCTACTTCTTACATTTATTTTTATAGACGATTTTGTTTTATACTTCAAGTAAGATTATAGTATTTCAGCGGGAAATGTTTGTGGTATTAATAGCTTTAATATTAATAATGAATGCCAGTGATATATAAAGCTAATAGCTAATAATAAGCTATTAGCTTTATATATCGCTATGAATGCTTTTTAAAACGTACATTCAAGAACTTCAAGAAGTTGTCATTTGACCTGAAATCCTTCAATTTTAATAATACCTACTTTTAAAATTTATTTACAGAGACTGTTTATAGGAACAGATTAATAATGCCGTCAGTAAAAGAGGAAAGAAGTAGAAGTCACCAAAGACTGGTTTAGGTTTGCCAAAGACAGATCTCAATGTGGTGGCAGAAAAACAGCAAACTGTGGAAAAAAACTGTTGGAATCATGTGAAAAGAAGTGCAAATAAATCGATAGATTAATAAACGTCCGTTTATTGGGATCTAAATAGTTTTCTGTCTTTGTGTTAAGGACTTTCATTGTTTTTATTTTGTAAGTAGGGCCCATATAGGCATTCTGTTTAGAAGACAACGTTGGATTTTTGTCAACGTCAGTGTTGTGTCAACGTAATAAAAAATGTAAATTGTTGGGCCAACGCAATAAAAAAATTGTCACACGTTGGACCAACGTAGAGCCAACACTTTGGGCCAACGATGGGCTAATTTGCACTTAGATCGTTGGGCCAAAATTGGCCCAACGAGTGTGTATGCTGACTGGGTATAAACTAAATTTACAAACTTCTCCAAAACCACTGTATCATTTTGTTTTAAATTTGGTGATCCGTGTTGTTTGGTCACATATATGTTGAAGAATAAACATAATATAATAGATAGATGAACTAAATTAGTTTAAATCATATCAATTTTAATTTTTATTAGAGAGCAGTCAGTGCCACGTGCACCTGTGGTGTTAACCGATCGGGATCGGGATACCACTTAACATGAATTTTACATTCACCTGATCATGTGCTTCTTTTGTGTACAGGTGTTGATTGATTGAGTCATATTTCTTGGTATCATACTATCAACAGCGATATCTGTCAAGTGATGCCATAGTGAGTAGTCATTATCATTTAAGACGTAGTCAAATAGTGTTGTTGGTGATGATGTAAATATTATAAAGATCTATATTTAAATGAATTTTAATGGCTTTTTTATAATTTATAAATCGATTCAGTCTCATATGCACATTTTTCAAAGAATGAATGAGAGGATTACGCCGATTATAAAAAGTATTAGCTGGTGTTAGTTAGATACATTGTATGTGATTGCACAGAAGTAATATTCAGACCGGATATTTCAGTATTTTGGCCTACCTGGTTATTAATAGATGGGCCTAATTTTATATTCAATAAAAATTACACTTTTTGTATTACATGTCCTTGAGTACCTTGTGTCCTTTTATAGAGCTGTTTTTCATTTCATCATCAAGGTGACATGTACATGTAAAAAGGGATTGAGGCAAGTAAAAGGCAGTTGACTCATAGTCATAGATATATCCTTCAGTTTTGAGCACACGTCAATATCTAGAAGACAGAAAACTGTTGCAGAATTGATTTTATTTGTAATCTACCTGTGCACAAATTTATACATACCAATGTGTATTTGTTTGAGCTACATAAACATATATTGTCATCAAGGCAGTAGAAAAAAATGAATATGTGAAAATACTGATAAAAACCAATGAGGATGACCAACCCAACAGACAGGATGGGTGGGGAGGGTGATTTTTTTAACACAATGACCAATCAATAAACTTACATAAAAGTGAATATGCACGAGGATATGTCATGATCTTTGCATAAGTTGAGGATTTTGAGAGCATGATCATGTAACAGGTCACCCATGTAACATGATGTGCAAAAAGAGATTTAAGTTGAGGTTAGTTACACCTGTAACGAAGAAGGTATTTTACTATTTTGATTTCTTCTGTCTAAAATACCTTCTTTGTTGCAGCTGTAACAAAGTTGAGGTGAATTGAGTATACATGGATGTTGTAATCTTAAAGTATTTCAAAGTTAGTGTAGAATTTGTTTGTATAAAAAATAAAACATTAAAAAAAAATTTTAAATGATTATTTTACTTCATTTTGTACATATACATGTATAGTATCGGGAACCTGGGAGATTTTAAATTGCTGGTATAAAGCAGCATAACAACAATAAAATTACAGTGGCAAGATACTGTAATTGTTTCTATCATACTTGTAACCTTATCTAGGGGTAGCCAGTGGGGAAAATAATTTAAATGCATTTCCTTTAAAGCATGTCTTAACAGAAAAGTGAGTAGAATCATCCATATGATAATCAAAACCTTCCTCCACCAGCAAAATTATATGAACCAGACAATGTTAATACATTTTGCATACATACTGTAATTTGGCTTTTATGAAATTGTAGTAAATTTAGTCTGTGTAAAAAAATGAATCACTATTTGACATTTTCTTGGATGGCATGATGTAAAGGGCTCAATGCCATATAAAGCTTTATTCCCAGGGTCATTCCCTGCCCCTCTCATATCAGAAATCATCCATTATCTCAAAGGTAGTTGTAACCTCCACCCTTAAACCATATATTTTCTTATTACCCATGACAAGACAAGTTGTATGGTGGTATTTTGGGGGTCCTATGGGTTATTCGCCATCCCCTTATTTCAGAAATTATCAATTATCTCAAAAACTGTTGAGATCCCCACCCTAAATACATGTAATATATTTTCTTATTTCCCGTAATGAGACCATTTTAATGGTGGTATTTTAGGCCTCAGGGTCATCCCCACCCCTTTATTACAGAATATTCAATTATCTAAGAAATAGTTCAGATCCCCACCCCTAAACCATATATTTTTATTACACATGACAAGACAAGTTGTATTGTGGTATTTTGGGGATCCCCAGGGTTATTCCTCACCCTGTTATTTCAGTAATATTCAATTATCTGAAAAACCATTGAGATCCCCACCCTTAAACAACATATTTTCATATTACCCATGACAAGACAAGTTTCAGGGTGAATTCCCTGGGTGTCCCCAAAGCCATTCCCCACTCCTTTACTTTAGAAATCATAAGTTATCTGAAAAATAAATGTGAACCTTACCACTAAACATTTGTTTTTGTGCTCCTCATGACCAGACAAGTTTATAGTACAATTTTCAGATGTTATGGTTAAACTCAAGTTTCTCTGATTGCCTAGATGGACTGGGTTACATGAAGAGATGTGGATGGTTTAGGAGACTTTTGTAACGGGGTGCTGTTACAATTATACTTTGTTAGATGAGGCATTACAGTGTTCCCACTGCTTTTTCAGAATAGGTTTTTTTTTACCCCATGGGTAGCAAAAATAAGGGTACAACGATACAAATCAGGGGTACAGACTCATAAAATTAAATCAAAAGCAAAGAAACAGTTTCATTTTACATATTTGGACCCCATTAATAGATACAAGTGTCTCTGGATCTGATAATGACTGTGTTCAGTAAAACCTGTATATAGGGGCCACCCAAGGGACCAGAAAATATTGACCTTTATGTGCAGGTAGGTTCAATTTAGTTGAAGTATGCCGTCAAGGGACTTGAAAAACTGGCCTTTATAGACAGTTAATCCTTATATAGAGGTGGTCGCTATATCAGGTTTTACTGTATTTAGATACTGTGTCAAAAATTGCATGATCAAAATCTGTAAATATTTCAAATCATTTCTTTATCTCAACACAACTGTGAAGTCGAAGTCTTCAGTCAGGACACTGCCAGCCGTATTCATTGGAATATGATATTCAACTGATAATTCATGTGACTGAGAAGGTCTTGGGAAAAGTGTTATACATACAACATTTTGGTCAGTAAGGCACAAAAAGTGATCAATGTTTTTATTTTTTTAATACTGAATGATAGTTAAAAATCAATAGATCCATAATCTATTATGAAGTATAAAGAACACAAAGATGACACAATGATTTATAAAGTAAAAAATGTGCATACTCAGGTGACTGTTAAGGCCCATGGGCCTCTTGTCTGTTACATGGTGGCAGATTTTAATTGTGGAGTAAACTGACAAACTTTCTCACAAAATCAGATTAGGTTCCACTAGAGCTAAAGCCCACTGTGACTATACATGTAGGTGTTGCTACAAAGTTAATGCCATAATGAATAATATACAAATGTTTATACATGTATATATATATATATATATATATATATATATGTATATTACTTGTAAATTTTTAGATTAACAAGATGTGTTTGTGAAACACAAATGCCATCCCCCCCCCCCCAGTCCCAACATATTTTTGCAATGTCTTACATTTTGACCTCATCCCCCCCCCAGGGGGCATGTGATGTCAGTGAAGTGTGAGCAACCCTTAAATGAACTTACAGTCTAAGTATGGTTACTGTATCACAACCCAAACTTGACATGTTGCACGTTATATGTAAGTGGGAGGCATTATGGACAGACAGACGATTTTAACACTAGATGCCCCTGACGGAGGCTAGTGGGGAGGGGGGGGCATAAAAATTAACCTTAGTTTATCATATCATAATTGAATGACTATAAATTTATTTTCTGATCAAAGTATTTCTCTCTCTTTCTTACTGTGTCATATTGTTAAGCACATACATTGTACATATTATAAAGAATACTAGTCAACTCTGTACCAAGTCATCTTGGTACTTGGACATCTTTTGTTGGACATCTCAGTACATCTGTACTTGTATTAGACTGCTCGGTACAATGTACTTGTGTCTGGTCAACTCGGTACCAAGTCATCTCAGTACTTGGACATCTCAGTACATTTGTACTTATATTAGACTACTCTGTACAATGTACATGTACTTGAGTCTGGTCAACTCGGTACCAAGTCATCTCAGTACTTGGACATCTCAGTACATCTGTACTTGTATGAGACTACTCTGTACAATGTACTTGTGTCTGGTCAACTTGGTACTACTTTTACAATATTACTATCAACTTATATGTGGATATTTCAATTTAACAAGTTTTACCTTGTCATAAACTATCTGTCTCCATATTAACGGTACTGGTCAGGGAGCTGATAGGTAAGTTAGTGCTACTCATTGGCTGCTTTAAATCGACAAAACTAAATTTTTTTTAATGCAGTTGATGATGAAAATTGTTATCATCTGAGGCCACTTATCATTGAATTCTATTTTGATTAATATCTATAAGCAAGGTCTTTCATGTGATTGATGAATGATATCGAAATTTATATATCGACATATATATAAATCAGAATATACAAGTAACAGTTATCCAGTTAACATATATTTAAAATATCTGGTTGACCAAAAGCAAAGTCCCAAGTTGACCCAACACCCATATACATGTACATATAAATCTCTGATATGTATGATATTTTATTGAGCAACAGCTGGTATAATGCAGTCTGTCTGTTAGAGGACAGAGTTATGGGCCCTTGTAATAAACTATATCATACATCATTGTGTTTTTTATAAGTTTTTAGTCATTGACTTGAGTTTATAGATAGGTGATGTGTATTATTGATTGTCGGTCATTAGCAGTGTTATGATAATGTCAGTTTTATCTTCATTTTGTGACATTTATAACAAAAAGCAATAATTTCTGTTATCACCGACTACAGGAGAGCCTGTTTATAGCATCACATCTCATCTGTCTTTTGTGAAAGGTCACATTGTTTTTTGTTTGTTTGTTTGTTTTTATGTTGTTTTATGCATCGCAAATAAATATCAACTTATGTTGTGACATCATAGGCTAGAAGTGAACAGAGTTATTTTTACCAGTGCTATCATCATCATAAAAACCACAGGGAAACATATTACCTTGTAAAGGTCATTTAAAATGTAATTTATGCTTATTATGACTCAGAAGAAAGTTGGATCCCTTAGCTTCTTGTTTTGATCCCCTTATTTACTCCCTGCCAACATCATTGTGGAGGACATTTGATCTTTTGGACTATGATATCAAGTCATTAACCTAGTGGTTCACTTATGATTAAATAATGCATGTTTTCAAACTGGAGAAGTAGATGGCTTACATTAAATGTAACATCCATCTAAATTGATTTTACGGTTAAAAGTTCAAGGTAATTGTAATGCTGTGCTATTTGTACTTTGCCTTCACACCTTACTTCGCCTATTTTTATACCAAGGATAAGTCCAATCATTTTCCACTCTCTTTTGGGAATAGGGCCCGGGTCTTAGGAATTGGGAATTAAGCACGTTTTATTGAAGTTGTGAAATTTGAAAATACATCAAATGAATCTCCTCAAATGGAAATTGTCACTGCAAATTGGGAAAAAAATGCATGAATGACACTTGACAGTCGTTCAATGCTTAATTATATATTCTTAATTGTATAAATTGCTCTTTCAATAGTGTCATGGATTAAAAAAAAACTTGTTTATGTTTTGTTTTTTCAGTCATAAACACTTAGTATGCTATCTTTTATTTACAAATTAGTTTAATTATATCTTTAAATGTTTGACTGATAGTAATAATTACATAATGGCACTTACCAATTCCTCACTTATTTACTATTAGATCTACATGTAGTGAGATTTAGGATAGACAAAAGGATCTATATAATACATGAAGGGCCTCCTACATTGTATATCTGTTATTGGTCCTTATCCTATAATTGATCTCAAAAGATGTTTTAATTGCCCATTGTTATTGATCTGTTGTTATTGGTGTTAAGATTTTTGCTGGGGTATCAGTGTTTTTATGACTTAAAAGGAAATCGTGAGATAATTGATTAAACCCCTCAAGCCATACTATCACTGGTTTCACTTTTAGTTATTGTTACTCCAAGGTTCTCATCAACTTCAATAGTTTATTATAAACAGGATATTTTGTGAATACAAATTATGAATATGTATGTATTACAGTATATATATTATATAATGTTATACAATGAGTAACATGCTTATTAGAATATAAGAAGGTAATGATGAATATTTGAATGACAAATTGATATTGGAATGTCAGCGAGTCACCTGTATGGTTTATACATACATGTATATATGTCATGTACTCGGTGTAGCATCATTTTGTTCTCACAAATCAGCATGGAAACAATTACCTGGATACGGGAGAATTTATTCTTAAAGGTATACTTTCTTAATTTTTAAGGTACTAAGTTCATAATTAAATTTTCACACAGACTTAAGTTATGTGTTAATTCCCAGTTATGAAATCTTCGATATTTAACAGTCCACCTACATTTAGCCACCTTTCAACATCACACAAAAAGTTAAATATTGGTTTATTTCTAGGCATTTAGAAAGTCTGACAGTGAAAAATGAAAGAATATAAATACACATATAGAAAATATGAATATTGAAATATACATGTAACTTAGGAATGAATTATGAAAATTTGAATTCAAATCTGTGTATTTATTTCATCTCAAATGCATATATACATCCTTCAATTTTATATAGCAAAAATTACATGTACATATTGACACATTCAGATATGGGAAAGTCAAAGATATCCGGAATAAAAATAGTATAAATATATAATAAAATAATCGGGACTGACCATTCAACTTTGACATAACCAGAATTTGGACTCATCCGATTTTGACATAACGAGATTCCACTGTATATACTTGTATGTCCATGTAACAGGACTAGAAATACGACTATATTTCTATCCTAACATTTTGCTTTCATCATTCATGTCTTTTCTGTTTAGATTTCTTGTGACAAATTTTGTTCATATATATATATATATATATATATATATATATATATATATATATATATATATATATATATATATATATATATATATATATATATATATATATCGGTATATAAAATTTCAGTCTGACATATTAATTGTCTTACATTGCGCTATTGCAATATTTAATGAACAAAATCAACTTGACGCATGGAAACAATGTATCAGTATGTTCCAGTACTAAAGTTTGAAGGACTGCTTTACTATCAATTATATTTGATCTGCATTGTATACATGAAGATTTGTCAAGAAATAAATGACATATATATGTATGAATTAGCAGAAAATGATTTGTGAAGTGACAACATCATGTTGTGTATTTTGCTAATTACATGTATCTGCCTTATTAGTAACCATGGAGTTACATGAATGCCGAGCTTTGTACAAGGTGATTTAAAAGCCAAAATCTCTCAGATAAAAACCACGCAAAAGAGTCCACAAGCACATCTCAGTTGATATTTTGCACGTATATGTACTTGGTAAAACTAATATTTATATGCAAAATATTTTGAAGAAATATCCATGCATGCCTGATCTATGCAGTATCACCTATTTTGGGGGTAAATATTACCCAAGTGGTCTGATTCTATCATTTTGAGCTATTTCTGTGTGTTAATTTCAGAAAATAAAGAATGAATATCACAATTCTGAGCTGAGGTATTACAAAGTATGAATTTAGGTGCACAATGAATCAAAATTAAGCAAGGTATAAAATTTTGTATCTAGCTTAAGTCACCTGTACTATATGGCCCCTTTGAAAATTGCTGATTTAGCAAATTTGACTAAATTTCAGGGTGTAAAATATCCCAAAGTAGGACATTTAAAAAAAAATTTCTATTGGTCCACAAAATGTAAATAACTGAGCTTGGCAAACAATTTTATCTACATTTTACCTTGATAGTCATCTTAAAGTACCCAGTATGTAAATACAGATACAGTAATAGATCAATTTTATTAGTGGTTCCTGGTATGTTGTCCCTGATGCTCTCGATCTGAGATGAACATACATATAATTATAAATACAAACATATAGGCTACAATTGTTCTCTCAATTTTGTCTATAAAAGGCCACTCAAGGAAATACGCAAAAGTAGCCGTTAATATAGACAAATAACCTTTAAAAGGAGGTTTATTCATTATAAAAAGTGAACAAAGGTTATGTTTGAGTGACCTTCAAAGGCAGGTGGCCTTTAATGCAAGTTTGACTGTCAGGGAAAATTGACTTTTTTTAAGGTCATTACATTATTACAGAATTTTGAAAATTGGCTGATAAATATTTATTTTCAGCAAAATCATGGAAAAGTGAAAATGAAAGCATAATTTGTTATGTAAATCCACTGGCAACATGGCATTATGCAGTACTTAAATGTATATACAAATATTTTTCTATTGTATTACCATTACTGGATAATATCAACATTCAAAAATATGAAAATGTTATAAGGGGCCGTGTTGTTGTTACAGAGTAACATCATCATGTATTGTACATACATGTGTGTATTGATACATTTTGGCTGTTTCATTATGAAAAAAAATGTTATCTAAAAGTAATGACATTAAAAGGGTCTGTAAAAGGGACCAATGAAATAAAGTTTTATTGGTATATGTAGTTGAAAATCTCTCTCTCCCCCTCTCTGTCTCATCTAAAATGTAACAATATGGTATAAATATATATGTGGCCCTTAGTAGGCCCAAGCTTAGGTCCATATTTATGTTGCTCCAGCAATAATTGTGATGTCATGTTTTAACAGGAAAGTGGTTATGAAATTGAACTTAAAAATAAACCATTTCTCGAAGTCTGATTAATCATTTATGAAAATTCGTGTTTTAGTAATTTCAGAAATGAAAAGATGTAGCACATATAATTAGAAAACATGGATGAAGATGAAGTCAAGGAAAAAATTTCATCATTTGACATCCCACCAGGCACAGATCCAATAGACGCAGAAAAAATCATCTGTGAAAATGAAGATTCTAAAATGGAGAAGGATGATTCATCTCCTGGGGACAGGTATGATGTACTGTTGAGTAATTATGATATATCAAGATCAAAGTATATTACTATATAATCAACAGGGAGAAAGATATATTGGCATCAGAATATGTAATCAACAGGTATATATCTGTTAGTGTTATCATCATGAAAGTTATAATTAACAAGTATGTATCATCAAGGTATATGATTAACAATTTATCTGTATATATCACCATCAAAATATATAATTAACAGGTATATAACACCATCAAGGTATATTATTATACCTCATTAATAAAACACAGTCATGGATTGGTTGAGAGCCATCACGTGTCAGGGAGATTACACTTCATGTCTCCCTCACATGCATCATATCTCCCTCGCGTGCAACATAATTCCCTCGCATGTCTGGTCTTTCTAATGTGAAAATCCTTGTAGCTTACTTGACAGTCTTTATTGATTCCGTATTTCAGTATAATAAACAATTTATTGCCCTGGTTGTAGTCACACATGAGGATTTGTTTACACACAGCAGTTCATATTCCCCTCCAGTGAAATATGACTTGCCTTGGGTTGACAAATCCTCATGTCTCCCTACAGCCAGGGCAAAAAATGTATATAATTAACAGGTATTTAACATCATTAAGGTATACGATTAACAGGTAGACTGATATATCAACATCAAATTATAAAATCAACAGGTAAATATCACTATCAAGGTATGTAATCAACAGGAAGATCACTATCAAGAGAATAATAGAATCTTACATAGGTGTGTGGAATGGATAAGAAAACCTCCTGAGTGGTAAGAATCCAGTCATCCAATGTGAGGGTTTCCTGAAAATTGAGCTTCCAGATTCTTATCGTTGAGATTACACCATCCTCTCAACACACCCATGTTTGATTCTTTATCTTCCATGATGTAAAAACACATGTTTATGTACATAATAAAAACCTGACACAACTTTAATGCACTGTATCTAATCACATAGAGATTATTTGCCATAAAATTAAATTGCGACATCATAGCCTGTGTTGCTTGCCTACACCTTAGGGTGTGGACAGAGAAATTCTGGCTTGGCAAAATGGCGAAAAACTCCTGTGCAAGGTGGGAGAAAAATACATGTAGTGTCTTACATGGTTGTGATGAGTGGTCAAGGGAATCTGAACCAGAGTAGTATATGTCTGATTGTCTCACATCCCTGTGGATTGGACATCCAGACTTATTACAAGGGTTAAGATTTCTTGGCCTTTCAACACACCCATATTTGATTATTTCCCCTACTCCCTCCACACACACACACACACACACACACACACACGCATTCTTCAGTCTAACACATATAAATATGTATGTTATGCTAAAATCAACGTGATAAAAAGTAACTTGCATATTGTGCTTCTTGTACTTATGAATAATACATGAAGAAAACACAAATAAAACAGTATATGTTCAGTTATACAAACATTTACGTTTATTGCCTTTGAAGAGGAAGAAAAGAAAATTTGTTGATGCTACGCTAAGGGTAACGTCCTTATTCAAGGGCAATAAATTGTTAACTATACCAGTATGAAAAAGTCAGAATGTAAACAACTACAAATAAAGTTTTAGAATTAAAAAATTTAATTGATGATTCTTCACCAGCATATGCCATTGTTTATAAACAAACATCTGCTTAATTGATCACATCATAACAAAAATAATAACTCTAGAGTGGGCTACAAATGGGATGAAATATGACAGGGAAGATAGAGCATGTAAGGGTGACTTGAGGTTTCTGTTCCTAGTCACATGGCTATGTTTGCCTAATAAGGACTAAGAATCTAACAGAGGTACAGTGTATAAATAATATTTACATGTTCATGTTCATGTTTTCACTTCAAACAAAAGTAATTTCATTTAACAACGAAAGAACAATTTACATACTACGTATATACTTCACCTCCCGATGAATGCTTTGTTGGTGACTCAGCACTTGACACAGTAGTGAAGTTTTTAGTAAAACTAGTTACCTATCTGTACCTGTCAATTTTGGCCACCGTTTAATTTTCACCAATTTCACTCTTACATTAGGCGGTGAAATTAAAATTAAAGTGAAATTTTCAAACTGACTGTTTGAAGCAGGGACATTCAAGCAATTTATGACACTAAGGTGATTTAGGGCGAATTTTAGACAGCATGAAAAAGGGCGAAAATAAGCAGGGGCAAATATTTCCAGGTATTCAATATAAACAATATACACATTGTCTTTAGAAGTCTTGCAATTAAATTACAAAATATTGCCATATTTATACTTATCATTATGTAATATTTTAAAATTGAGAAGTCAATATTCTCTGAAATTTTCTGTTTTTCACAATCAGGGAAAGAAAGCAATCTAATGTATCCTGTGATAAAAGTGACAGTATAAGAATGGACTCAGACATTGAATCTCTGTCATCACATCCGGATACAAGCACACCTGTACATAAAAATGTCCGAGTCAATCCATCACAAAGTACGGTACAGTTTGATATTGACACAAGTTCGTTGATAAGTGAGAGTAGATTTAGCTCCGATTTCAAGGAAACCATTTCCCCAGAGGATGTGAAAGTGCCAATCATGGGTTATGAAATAATGGAAGAAAGGGCAAAATTTACAGTAAGTATATGAAATATAACTATATTTATCACCACTACTACCACCACTCCATGACTGTCATCACTGTTCTTGACCTCCATGAGATTTGTTTGTTTATCGGCATTTTACACCACACACAAGTTTTTGGTTATACATGTATGGTGGCAGTCAGGGAACCCAAGAAGAGACCACCGGCCTTCCACTTGTAAACTGGCAAACTTTGTCACAAAATAAGCGAAGGTTCCAGTAGGGCTTAAACCCATGCTGATCAAAAGTGAGAAACTTTATGTTTTAAAGTTCAATGTTCTAACCACTTGGCCACGGAGGCCCCTCTTTTGGTTTCATGACCTTGAGTTTAGTTTTCTGTCAGTCCACAACTTAAATCCTCATTTTAAATTCTGAACCAGACTAGAAAGTATTATTTTCATTTTGTTCAAAATTATTTATATTTTCTACAAAGTTCTATAAACTTGTTTAGAAATGTCCTGCGGAAGGTCAGTGGTCTTTACCCAGGTAACTGGGGTTTCTCCTCCACCAATAAAAACTGGACGCCATCATATGACTGAAAGATTGTTGAGTATGGCGTAAAACAAAAAATAAAATCAAAATCAAAATCCAAAACAAATTGAAATTTTAATAAATACAAAGAGCTGAGTACATTATAAAGGACATCCCCCCCCCCCCCCCCCCCCCCCCCCCCCCCCCCCCCCCCCCCCCCCCCCCCCCCCCCCCCCCCCCCCCCCCCCCCCCCCCCCCCCCCCCCCCCCCCCCCCCCCCCCCCCCCCCCCCCCCCCATCAGGATATTTAGGAAATTGTGTGATGTTGTTTCCTAATGTATCGTTTAACTTATTTACCCCAAAAGACACATTAAGACTGGTCTAAGTTATTTACAGAGGAGGCCATTGTTTTTCGGAGATAGATGAGTTAATCGTCACTCACCTGTTATCTCAGTAAAACTGACATTATTATATTTTGGTTTATTTTTCAGGTGTTTAAGATAAAAGTTGAGAAAGAGGGGGAAACCTGGTTTGTGTTTAGGAGGTACACAGACTTTGTCCAGCTGAACAGTACGGTAAGGTGGTATAGTGTAACCTGTGTCAAGAAATCACTGTTATAAAAGTTTCCTGTCAAGGATATTTTTGCTAAAAAAAACACCATTTTTTTTCACCTCTGAAAACTGATGGGTATTAATGTAAAAAAAGTATGAAATAATGTTTTCATGTCAACACAAAATATCAATATCACATATAAATGTCATTTATTAGGGTATTTTGTCAACAAAATTGAATTCATTATGCGTTGACCTAGATTCTGGAGACGCATATTGTAGGCTAACAGACTAAAGTAATTTTAGACAATGACCTTGACTCTTATCATCAGTGCTAAGACACAGAGTTACTGTATTAATACCAATGAAAATACCATTTCAGCATACAAACTAATTACCCATATATATCCTGCCTTTATTCCTGTAAGATTTTACAATGGATTCCTTTTTCTTGCAGAATCTTTTAGAAATTGCTTTCTTCCACTATTGGCTGAGTCGGTAGTGCGCTTGACTCTTGATCGTGAGGTTCTGAGTTCGAGTCCAGCTGGTGGCAAGTTGGTTTCCTGTCCTTAGGATGAGACAGTAAAAACCGAGGTCCCGTGTCACATTAGGTGTGAGCACGGTAAAGAACCTCACTGCTCAATGGCCGTAAGTGCCGAGCATAGGCCAAAATTTGAAGCCCTTTACCAGCATTTGGTGACATCTTCATTTGAGTGAAAGATTCTTGAGTGGAACGTTAAACAACAATAAACAAACAAACTTTCAGTATTGAATTTGCTAGTCTCCAATATTGTTTTTGTGTACCGGGTTGAGCATGCACAAAAACCTCTCCAAATCTCAACTGGTGTTGATCTCAATTCAAATTAAATTGTTTACATTCTGGCTATGAATTTAGCGAAGCCTGATTTCTCATGTTTTGACCCAAAAATACAGTGAAATGTCAATATTTATGACAAAATACTTTTAAGTATATTTTTTATAAATCTCTGATTTTACCCCATTTAAAACCAAACCAAACATTTCATACACTGATCGATAATCAATCTTTGATAGTTGACATTTTTGGTCACAAACTTATAAATATTGATATTTTGAATTTACCAAATGAAAGTGAATTCTTTGTAATTTGCAGCTGAGGAAACTATATCCCCATATTCGATTTTCTTTACCTCCTAAAAGATGGTTCAGAGACAACTTTGACAAGAATTTCATTGAGGACAGATTACTAGGGTTACAGGCTTTTGTTGACAACTGTACCTGCCACAAGGATATATGTAATTGGTATGTTTTTACAAAGTCAAGTTGTCTGAAACTACAGACAACTAGTGTATTTCCCATAATATAAATTATAGACCAGTCTTTTATATGTGCTGGAGGAGTAAACTTTTTAATGGTTCTATATGTATACAGGCATGGTTACTTAACTTATATGGGTGGTCTGTTACATCAACTAGAAGAGGAGGCCTCGATTACTTACTGGTAGTGGTTACAGCATCATGCTTTGAACCAATGAGTCTCTCACTTGTGGTCAGCAAAGGTTCAAGACCCACTACAACCATAGCTGATTTTCGTTCAAAAGTTTGCCAGTTTACTTTTGGAAGGTCGGTGGTCTTTTCCCGAGTACATTGTAACAAGGTTTTCTCCTCCACCATTAAAAACTTGCCGCCACAATATAACTGAAAAATGGATGAGTGTGGCGTAAAACACTACTCAAAATTAAAAAATTCAACTAAAAGAGTCATCTGTGTATGAATGAATGACTCAAGTTCTTCAAGGGGCCTCTGTGGCCAGTTGGTTCATTGTGTTTTAAACAGTTGGAGTCTTTCAAACCTAGTCTGCAGAGGTTCCAGTCGGGCTAGAAACTAAGTTTTATTTTGTGAGAAAATTCGCCAGTTCATTTGGTGAAGGCTGGTAATCTTTTCTCGTGTAACAAGTCTTTCTCCTCAACCATTATTATCAACACACGCCATGTACCATAACTGCAAAGTTGTCAGAAAAATTATTTCTTAAGGCATAGGCATGATAATCATCACTGATATATCATGTTGACCAGTTTGTAGGATCAATTGAAAGAGTTCACTTGACCAGTTTGTAAGATCAATTGGAAGAGTTCACTTGACCAGTTTGTAGGATCAGTTGGAAGAGTTCACTTGACCAGTTTGTAGGATCAATTGGAAGAGTTCACTTGACCAGTTTGTAGGATCAATTGGAAGAGTTCACTTGACCAGTTTGTAGGATCAATTGGAAGAGTTTACCATGTCATTCTATAGGGAGGAAGAAATTTATTTTTGTTTGCTCTAGGCATTGTTGTATAACAATCATTGTGCTGTGCCCTGTTTCACTGACAGACTGTAAAGAAATTATAACTTATTGATATTTTCTATCATCTTAGTCCAAGAAATGTTTATGATAATTATATGAATGCAGTTATTTTTCTTTCATCCAGGTCAAAGAAATGTTTGCTTTGTGTATCACTGTAAATTATTTTTTTCATGCTTATTCCTTTTGATTTACAGTAATCCTGTACGAGAATTCTTCTGCTTTGATGACCCTCCAGGGCCACATGAAAGTTTAGAGGAAAGCAGGGTTAGTTCACTTTTTATATTGAGCATTGATGGTTTAAAAAATCTTAGCTGAAACATTTAAATTAACATTCTCTTCTAAGGTTAATCTTAAGGTTTTCTGTCACAGATCACACAGCAAATATCATTTTATAAAACATACTACCATATTTTACCGCCTATAGGTTGATATTTTTTTTCTCCAAAGTTGTGACCTCGACCTAATCATCGCATCAACTTATCTTAGAGAAATATTTAACTTGTATCTGCATTTCCCCATGTTAACATCATATTTCATTAATCTAGGGTCCTACTCCAAACGCCCATTTGTATTTACACTTAAAAGAACTTTTAAATGTGACATTTTGTGTTCATAATGCACTGTGTTCATAATCAAGTTCAAAATAATGATCTTTCAAGTTACAATATCATTGGGATTCAAGACTGTGTCAGAAACTGTGTAATAAAAATACACTGTTTACATTATATTTATACCGTACAGTTTATACTTTCGAATGATTCCCTTATCTCGGCGCCCCACTGTAAAGTTGAAGTCTTCATTCAGACTTTCAGGACACTTTAAGCTGCGTTCACTGGAACATGACCTTCAACTGATAAGGATCACATGGCAGCCTTTGAAGTTTAGAAAGTTTTGGAAAAAGTGTTACATAAATTAATTGACACTCAACCTTGAGTATTTAATTGTTTGACAATTACAGCTACATAGTATCTTAGGCCAATGTAAGGATAAGACAAGGATTGAGGTCACTTGTGTTAACCGCATAAAGGATTTAATGATTATTTGACAGGTAACATGATAGCGATGTATGTATACATAATCAGTACACATGAGTAATTTAAATGATGTTAAGTATGATAAAATGCAACTTGTAAGCTTTTTAATCACAGTCCTATCTAATGATGTACAGTCAAATATTACTCCAATTATTTTGGTACCATCGTTTTAGCACCAGTTATTAAACATAAACGATGTATTTTTGTGTTCTCCCATTCATATTTTCATCTCTGCCGACATCGACCTGTCTTCCACTTCGACTTATCTAACACTTAAATCTGGATTTTTGCCAAATATCGGCCAATTTACCTATCTCCCTCATCGACCTATAAGCCATAAAATACGGTACTCAGAAACAAAAACATATATTTTCTACCTTAAAATATCAGTGATCATTTTTGCACAACAATGCCTGAAATAAGCAATTGCAATTCTTTAAGCCAAAGAGATAATTTTGTAATTACAAGTTTATTCATTCAGGTTTTTAATTGTTTATTCCAGTGATTAAGAAAAATGTATTATAAAATAGGATTTACCTAAGTTTGTATTTTACATGGTTTAGTTTCATACCTGGACGACTCATGATTCTATTAGTTATATAGTGTTTTACAGGGGTGATACAGGAATATATTGGATATATATACAAGAATATGTTGTATCCTTCTAACCGAATCAAATTCCGAGTACTTTGCCAGAAGTGGGATAATGTTTCATACTTCCAACAGTGGAACATGCGTTATAAAGGTTCTCCGGCTGTCATGACAATTGACTTGAAAATATGTCAGTTGTATCAGAGAAATGCTTTTGTGCAAGCCAATGACCATTTTGTGCCTGAAAAACTAAGTTTATGAGTTAAAATCAAAATAGCTTGGAAATTGTATATGATTTATATTCAAAACTGCATTAGATATGAGTTAGTTTCGTGAATAGATTAGAAATGGTTTAGTTTTAAAGTGAGATTTTATGATATTCAGGCTGTATGTGAGACTCTAGAAGATTCAGTGTATCGCTTGAGACATGAACTTGATGAAAAAGATACAGAATTGAAACTTTTACAAGAAGAACTTAGTCTATACAAGAAACAGGTGGAGATGCTAACAGAGGCACTCAGGTAATAAAACTTTAAAGAGTAAGACTGGTGGCAATACTGACAGAGCACTCAGGTAATAAACTATAAAGAGTAAGACTGGTGGAGATACTGACAGAGGCACTCAGGTAAAAAAAATAACTCTGAGAATAAGACAGGTGTAACATATAGAGTAAGAATGCTGGGGATACTAACAGACACTTCAGTAAGAAAACTTACATATAGAGTAAGACAGCTGGAGATGCTAGCATGCACTTCAGTAAGCAAACTGTAACATATAGAGTAAGAATGCTGGGGATGCTAACAGACACTTCAGTAAGAAAACTGTTACATATAGAGTAAGAGAGCTGGAGATGCTAACAGGCACTCTGGTAAGAAATTCTAGGAATGAGAATAGGTGTAGATACTTACAAAGGCACTCATGTTAAAAAATATTACCACTGAGAATAGGACAATTGTAGAGACTGACAGAGGCACACAGGTAAGAAAAATGAGGACTCATCATTATAGGTGTAGGCACTGACTGAGGCCCTCAGCAAGGAAATAGTAAGACTGAGATAAAGATGAAGATGTGCATATCAACCTGACACAAGTTTCCACATAATAAAATTGTAAAAATGATACAGGTGTCGCTACATCATAAGCACTCAGGTAAGTAAACTGTACATTGATAGTAAGACATTTGTAGGCTCAGGTATAAAAATTTTAAGATTGACTACTAGACACAAGTCTAGGTGGCAACAAAAGTTCTGATAAAATTGTAAGATTGAGAACAAGAACAATTTTAGATACAGACAGAATCATACAAGGCTTACCAAACATCTGTTACATGCATAATTTTGATACACACTGATACTGGGTAATGTTGAGAAACATGTTTTTATGATTTTTATTGTGTGTGTACTTTGAACCACTGCCCTAAACTTTTTTAGAATTACTGTAGTCAAGTTTTAATCTGAAATCTGATTGATTAATTATGCAGGCCATGTCCAAAAAAAAATTATGAGATTCAAATAATTTCATTTCTCAAAAGTATCAAAAATAAATTCCTTTTCATAATCCACAATTATAGACTTTGTGTTTATATTTTTATATGTTAATGTTACTTTGTGTTCTTAGAAGTAAGAATGACAGCGCAAGAAGTCTAGAGTGTCAAGAGTCAGCAAGCTCTAAAAGCCTGGATTCCCCAGATTCCCCAGGTAGCACATCATTGGCAGAATGTGACCTTATGACCTGCCCAGAATCTGACCAATCACACATGCAAAACCAAGATACAAGTGCTACTTCACAAGAGGAAATGTAAGACCAAATTTATTGAAACTTTTATAAACTATGGTAGGGTAAACTGGAACTTTATAAACAGGAAGTTGGGTGACTACCATATACAACCAGTTTTGTATGTGGATAGCTGTGATGTACATATAGCAGTTGTAGGCCTACAGTCTATGGATGGTTGCTTAATGTACAGATACAGTTGTTATGATACAATTGTTGTCATATAAATCTTGTTTTCATATACAGGGGAGTAGTTACTATGAATAGAGGAACCTGCCATATAAATGTACGGTGAAACCTGTTTTTAGAAACCACCCAGTCAACCAATAAAAAGTGGTCTTCTAAGACAAGTAATCACTCAGAAAAGGTTTTATTTTTTTTTAAAAAAATATCTAACCAAAATGTTTTCAGACTGTGGTCTTTCGAGACAGGTGATCTCTTAGAAAAGGTTTTTTTTACAGAATTATCTAACCAAAATGTTTTCAGAATAGACTTTCAAGACAGGCGGCCTTTCATGAGATTGGTCTTTCAAGACAGGTTCCAATGTACTATGTATTCCATTCTAATGTTATTTTACATCCCATAAGATTTTTTTACTGATAAGGAGACATTGCAAGCTGCAATGCCACAGATTTTTACCTCTGCTATGGACTTTAATACCAATTTAGTAAGAGTCCTTTAATTGCTACACCTGTCATGATATAAGTTGGAAGACTCTAAAAGACCTAAAACTTACAGTTCCTATTTGACAAAGGGACAGCAAGTACCTAATTTATAGGCTTAGGTACAGACCACAAAATAACACACGAGCGATTATTCAAGTTACATGCAGGTTACGACAAATACAAATCACGCAAACTACTTTTCATTCTCGATGAATTTTAATTTTCAAGTCTTCATTATAACTATCTTAGGCCTGTAGATATGACTGGAAATTTATCCTTTGGCTTTTGAGTGCAGGTACATTATTGCTTATGTAATGGTATAATTTTACAGATGAGTGCATTAAAGGCTACCTCTGTACAAAGTGCACCTGCCAGTAAAGGCTATTCAAACATAACCAACCTTTGTTAACTTATCATAATGTAAAACATCTTTGTATAGGCCACCAGTCTATAATGACTTCTTTTGCCTGTTCCTTTGAGTGGCCTTTGTAGATAAGTTTGACTGTACTTGATTTTGAATTATTATTTGTAAAATTTCACCATATTATTACAGCATATTAAATGTCATATTTCATCATGTCTTTATAACAATGTTTTACATATAAAATGTTATTGCAGAGCACCAGAAATCCAAGAGAAATCCAGAGGGAAAAAGAAAGAGAAATCCAGTTCAATATTTAAGTTTCGAAGGAAACAGACCACCTGATGCTTCTATGTGATGCAGATTGGTCACATTTTGGTCATGCAAATTTGGTGCTTTTGCTTTCAGTATCTGTCGACAATGAAATTCTTGCCAAAGCTGTTTTTGAGATGAAAACTTTGAACGGAGAATTCATATCTTATTTTTAAAATATCTTTGATTGTTATCACGCTTTTTTTGTTGTTTCACATTTTAGTGATGTTTGGAAATGTTATGGATTTGAACAGATTAACCTTGATTTTATCCTTTATTCCCATTACAATGTTCATATGTTTTTCATCATTGTTGTGGACTTTTATATATTGATGTAATGATAAATATTGGTATTTTATTGATTTTTGAATGAAGAAGAATGTAACTGTGTCAAATTCTTATGTATATATATGATTTAAAAATGTTTTTTTAACTTTCTTTCAATATTTCATGACTTATCTATAAATATCTGTCAAAGGGAGGTAAGTGCTACATCCATGATTCCCTATCCATTCACAGGTCAAGTGTTCAAGAATCTAAAAACATTTACTAAATCAATTATTCAATCTCAAACAAAACTTATTACAAAAAGTGTTGTTCATTTTTCAATTTGTAAAATGATATAAATTAGGAATAGAGTATTTATATTGTGTATGAAAATGAAACTGTGCATATCATTTTTCATATTAATTTGATATATTTACCTGTACTAAACATAATTAAGGTAGGGACCACAACATTAAATATGAAACATATTGTTCAGATTAGAAGAGGAATGTCATCTCATCATGTCAAACTCTTCTCAGATTGTCTCATAACAATACTGAATCTGTTGTTATTCAAATATTCCTTGAGTCACCTTTGCACCCAAAAAGTATGCAGTGGAACCTGTCATGAGAGACTACCTAATCAGCTACTTAAATGTGGTCTTTCAAGACAGGTGGTCTCTCAGAATAGGTCTTTTAACCAAAGTTTATTTTAGAATGAGGACTCCAAGATAGTGGTCTTTCATTGTAATTCAGTAAAAGAAAGTTGGTAATACAAATTACTGGCATATGAAAGGGCTTTGACAAATGAATCAGATCTAATAAGACTTACCTAAAATTATTGTTAAGATATTAAGATGAGATATATAAATTATATTTCTATGAAATAAAATTTTGGAAAGTATTAAACTAAAAATAAACTAGGGTTTGAATTGTGATTTTAAATAAATGATGTTAGCATACCGGTACTTGTTGTACATTGATACATATATCACTGTATAGATTGCTATTAGATAAGTGACTTTAGAGTAGTGACTTTGCTCAAGTTGATTTTAAGGACATTCCAGTACAATTCTGTTGTGAATATGTAAATATGATTTAATAATTATTTTTTCAAGAAATGCCAAGCAAATCCAAGACCATTAATTTCTTGGTATTTTAGTGCCATTGTTTATGCATATAATTTTAGTGAATAGTAAAAATGATATTAAAGAATTCTAACTGTGAGTCAAAATGAAAATTTTAGTATTAATGCACTCATTTTAAAAACAATGTCAAAAACCTAATCAAAGTTGATGTACAATGTACATGTTTTTGAGATATCAGCAAGGTAACTACAAAACTTGTTTTGTACAAATTGCTCTAGTAGTCTAGAAAGAGGTGGGGCTTTGTGTATTCTTATTGGATATAGGCTAAGTACCTGGATTATAGAGATCTACATGTGTATCCATAGGGGTAGACTGTGTTCCCAGACATGCACAACCACAGTTCCATTACAAAACATCCACAAAAACAAAACACACCACATGCATTCAAGTGTAGTGGATGCCTATCACGTTATCATTTATATTGTCATTATGATGGTAAACACTACAGCGATGACAGTTCCTTGTGTCCTATCCTTACTTTGTAAAAAGTGTCAGTTATCATAAAAAAATTAACCCTCAAAATTGGGTGTATTTGTGTGTATAACACTTTTCCCAAGATCTGACTGTCACATCATTCTTATCAGTTGATGGTCACGTTCCAATGAACACAGCTTGCAGTGTCCTGTCTGAAGTGTCACATCAGGTTGCCAAGATAAAGGAATGATTTGAAATCTTCACAAATTTTGATTATGCAATTTTTGACAGTATCTAAATACTCTTGAATCCCATTGCTATTGTAACATGAAAGTCCATGACATGTAGTTGTCAGTACATGTTGAACACAGTGTATTATCCACACATGTCACAATTTATATATCTACATCAGATCCACAGACACATGTGTCTATTAATGGGGGTCTAGATGAGTATAAAATTAAAACTTTAATTTTATGTATGTGTACCCCTGATTTGTATCCTTTCACCCCTAATTTTGCTACCCATGGGGTACAAAAACTCATATTCTGAAAAAGCAGTGGGAACACTGGGTAGACCATATCACTGCAGATATTTTATTTCATATCTAAATGTGTATAAAATTAATATTTTCCTTGAAAATTTGTATTGTTCTTTATACACAAGCAAAGATTTGATTGAATCTTATGTGGTAAAAACATACACAGGACAATGACTCCAAAATGTGTACACAAATTTTGATTGGGTTTTCAACATATTTCTTAGAATAGGGAGTGCTATTTATACAAAAAATATTGTTTTTTCTCACAGGATGTATTTTTTTAACATTACGTTTCACAAGAAAAAAAACCCATTTCAACCATGTTTGCATATATAATGCTATTTCTCATTAATTCATGGTTTCTTGTTTATTTGTGGGGTCATGAATAGCGTGCATGCATCTTGGTTTCTACATTTTAATCGTTTATCTAAGATCAGATTTGTAGCTACACTTGTTATACTTCAGAATTGCAACAAAACACATAAATTGGTCAAAGGTACTGTATAATATATACCACATATTATTCACAGTACCATGGCAACAAATATTTGCTCTGAAAATGGTTAAATACATAAAAAAAAAAACTTGAAAAAATGAACTTCAGAGCATTATGAACACTTGCTGTTACTGATTTAAGCGTAGAATATTGCTGCATTTGATTGGTCAGATGTATTCAATCATGCCCCATGAATCAATAAGAAAGTAAACATAAAAAGAAGAGTGAATATGGTTTGTGTTTAACAGTCTCAAAATAAAAAAAAACATAGCCCTTAAAGAATATGTTTTTAAGAAAATGCTGAATTATTTGTTTATTAATTAATTTTGTTTGTTATTGACTTGGTGAAATCTATTTTACATTACAAGTTAATGAGAATTAAGCACACATTGGTATATACATGTAGTATCTCAAAGATAGATGTGGATTGAATTTTGTGCTCAAATATTCAAATCCATTCTGATAGTACAGAAAAATCCGAATAGCAATCATGTTGGATATTTTTAGAAGATCTCATTTTTGTGTCAATACATGAAGAAGAATTAATTTGAGTTGTAGCTTTTGTGTATAAAATATAATCAAAATAATGTTAATTGTAAAGCATGTCATAGAAATGTAAGGAAGATATGGTTTAGATTTTAATTTCAAAGAATTGTGACAGTTAATTTATTGATATTGAAGAATTCATTTTAAATTAAATAAAAATATTTTTTTGAAAATATACCTTTGAGTATGGGACTTGAAGTAAAGAGTTTGGTGTATATACCGGTACTCAAATTATTTTGGGATATTTTATCTAACACTGTTGTCAGATGAACAAAAATGATATATTTATAATATATATTTGTAGGCCATCTGTGTAAAATAAACAAATGTTTTGAAAAGAATCTTAACAGATGTTATTTATTAATTTATCTGAAAATTATGGAAATCGAGTCCAACTCAAATGTTTGCTCAATATTGTAATTCCAATGTTTTGAAATATGTTGTTTGGTGTTTATCTGCTCTTCAATGTTGGAGTTATGTTTATATATGAACACAGCCTGTGATTGGTCAGAGTCCCTTTAAATAGTATTGCAAAATGTTACTTTCTCTTTTTTTCAACAGTGGTCCAAATTTGACTCACTTCCTCTTGGGATAATTGTCCAACAATTTACAACTTCAGACTGTACATTTCACACACTGCAGACAAAAAAATCCACAAAGATGGCAGTAGAGATTTCAAATGATTTTTGTACCTCTTACTTTTGACAATGTTTTGCCCTTGTGCACTATAATATTAAATATTATAGTCAAGAGAAATTCCACTCTGATATTGAATATTTGTTGTTGTAAAAACTGTAATAGCAGTGAACAAATCTCGTTGAAATAAAAGTACATGTATACAGAAGTTAGTTTGAAATTGTCTCCCCTTGCTTTGCTAATCATGTGCCATTGTTTTCATTTTGTTATACTTGACCTTTTAATCCTCAGATGACAGATAGAGACATTATATATAAGGTTGTATATCTATCACAAGTTTGTATCTCTGACAAAAAAGGTCATTGTTCGCTTTTATTTACTTTTTATCTTCATCTTTTTCAGTTATATCATATTGGTAACTACAGATTTTTTATCTAATGCAATTACTCAGACTACAAAACTTCTAGCTGTTTTATTTTAAGATCACCTGAATGCTGGCATTTTATACCAACACTAGTTAACGAGCTTTCAGTATCCGTGTTTTACATAACTTTCCTTGTCATCTTAACCGGCATTTTATGGTAATACATATAGCTAGTCCATCAATATGTAGTAGAGTGTTTATTTATATGTATCTAATTAACATATTTTGTTTTTAGGAAGAGAGTTTTTTTTTCTCAGATTTACTATCATTGAGTGCAATACAGTTTACTTTTACAAACGTTCATTAAATGCAAATGTAGTGACAATGACAAATGATATAACTAAGTCATAATAATGATTTATTTTTATTACACTTGAAATATTTTTTATGATGAAGATGTAGATAGAAATGTGTACAATGGCAATGGCCATTTAGTGTGTAATCTGAGCTACTCTTTCAGATTGTAGATAACAAGGTCAAAAATTCAGTTTTACCTAAAATTATGTTTTGGTAATAACTTGGTATAAATGTAACTGTATTGATGTAAATTAATATCGTATATATTAATATATATATATATATAACATTAATGTAAAAAAAACCTTTTAATTCAGCATTGTTCTGTGGGGGTTTACACAGTGAACTCACAGCGTCTTAGATGTTATATTTTTTTCACCCCATGCTCCTTACTTAAACTTTTTTGTGAAAGGCCCCACATGGCATCTTTTGGCAGGGTTTTTTCATTATGACATCATGGTTTGTGATTATGATTTCACATTTATCATATAACATCAAAAATATGCATTGATAGCCATGTGTCAGATATTTGATTCTACGTCAGTTGAGGATGCTATTTTAAAAACAAGGAAATGAGTAATATTTTTGTCATTAAAAAGAAATTTTTCATGATAGAAAGTGGTAAATACATTTTTATAAAACTCTAAAAAGTCTTTTTAGAGTATGTGTGTGTGGGTTGGGGGTAATTGTTTAGGCTTACTTTATTCATACTTCAGTACAACTAACAGCTAGGTCAGTAGGTATGCTCAGTTTTGATTAATGTTAGAATATTAGGATATAGTCGGTTGTAGAAATAGCTACATTGGCCTGTAGTATGTAGTATTGTTATACACGTGAGGTGTAAGTACTTTGACTTTTCGTTTAACGTATATGTACATGTATTTTACATTTTTTGTCGTCTTATATTACGTTTGTCTCTATTGAAGTATTTTGTTTAAATGAATTGCTGTGACCACTTATATATTTTAAAATGTATTTTTGCATTAAAAAGTTAGTACCTTATTTTTGGTATAGATTTGTGTTAAGTAGCTTAAGATATATAACAGTAAAGTTTTTCTGATCCATTCCTATAAGTGACGCCCAGTCGGGTCTGTCAGGTTTATTATTCAAATGTTGTCTAACTTCCAACAGTTAGATGTTGATGGTATATACATGTACTATTTCACCTATTTTAAGAGATTGTATGGGCGAAAATGCTCGATTCAAATGCCATCTTTGGCCATTTACTACTGACAGCGAGGTTTTATATATTGCTACCATCAAAGTTATAATGACGTCTTGATTAACATCTGTATAAGGTTATTTACATGTATGACAATATCTCTGTAAATTATGTAAACAAAATTGCATGTAGGAAAAGCTACCTTCCTAAATGGATTGTCTTTTAAGTTAGATGTAACTTGTGGTAGATGGAAATAACAAATAATTTGTTCTACATGGAAAATGTGAGATTTCTTTGAAGAAGTTTATCTCTTCATCACTTGTAATTCAAGATCATCATGTTATCTGCAGAAATAATCAGATTTATATATGTTTGTTGTTAACGTTACATGATCCACACCATTTTCAAATATTTCTGTAACACAGAGGCCAAAAATTTAATACTGTGATCACAATTTCAGATGTAGTGCTTATTCTCTGTTCAAATTCATATTTAATCTGGGTCTTCATTGTGTTTACATCTCTAGCAATCACCAGAAATGTTGTATGTTAATATTCTGAAAAATGAAATTGTATCTCCTTGACCATTTACTCTTGAAAAAAAGGTTCCACAAGCACCATTTTGATAAAACTTCAAATTAACACTAAGTACATTTTTCTTAATGTTGTGAAACCTATCTTGAACAACCAACCTATCTGTGGTTGAAATATGTGCACTTTAAAAAATGGGTTTTATTTTTCCGTATTATCATAAATATTAGTAAGGATTCAATTTGGCATTATTAATGAAGTTGTTTAGATTGATAAAATTTAATATCGCTAACAATTCATTCCTCATTGCAGGTAAGAACAATCTTTTTTTTAAATCATAAAATTGAGAAAATCAAGAAATGTTTGAAATATTTCACATTTCCATGGTACCATGCAATGTATGGTACCATGATGACACTAACCATATGTTTTTATTTGCAACATATCTGTTTTAAAATTTGATGTTCTGATTTTGAATATTTCAGTAATAAAGGATGAAATCTTTTAAATAAAAATTATGATTTATACATTATTAGAAAAATCTTTGTTTATAATTTTTTGATGTACAGTATGTAATTTGAGTGAGCTAAACAATAGGTCCTGGACTAATGGTAGGTGAAATGGATTGACAGGAGATATTCCTCCTTGACACCCAATCCCACCTCTGGATCTTCCTGATGTCTGCGTTTGTCCAGCATTCACTAAATTTGTATACTGGCTCCAGGACTATCCAATTATCTATATTGGTACTCAACTTTACACGTTGTTGCAGGTAGAAAAGTTTAAAGTTGACATTAAGTTCACAAAATGTTGAAATATAAAGAAAAGACTCGCCTTTGCCAGGCACTTAGCATTCAAAGTGCATATGTTCAACAGTAAGGACAATACTTTGATTTATTTTGTCACCAGTAGGCCTTGAAGGATTAATAGGATATTTATGTAAACCTGGAAATTTTCGCCCCTGGTTATTTTCACCATTTACGACATAATCATATTTGCCCCGTCTAAAATTCGCCCTAATTCACCATAGTCTCATGGAGGGTATGTATGTATGTACATGCTTCAGTTGTTTAGTTTGAAAATTTCAATTTAAATTAGCCCTCTCATCTAAAGGCAAAAAGTAAATGAGAGTGAAAATTTCCAGGTATACAGTATTCTATTTGTTTCTTCTTCCTGTAGGCCTTAAAGGTATAAGATCTGTTATGTAGTAGGATGTCTCCTGTAGGCCTTAAAGGTATAAGATCTGTTATGTAGTAGGATGTCTCCTGTAGGCCTTAAAGGTATAAGATCTGTTATGTAGTAGGATGTCATTTCATTAGTATTTGTCTCCTGTAGGCCTTAAAGGTATAAGATCTGTTCTGGAGTAGGATGTCATTTCATTAGTATTTGTCTCCTGTAGGCCTTAAAGGTATAAGATCTGTTATGTAGTAGGATGTCATTTCATTAGTATTTGTCTCCTGTAGGCCTTAAAGGTATAAGATCTGTTATGTAGTAGGATGTCATTTCATTAGTATTTGTCTCCTGTAGGCCTTAAAGGTATAAGATCTGTTCTGTAGTAGGATGTCATTTCGTTAGTATTTGTCTCCTGTAGGCCTTAAAGGTATAAGATCTGTTCTGTAGTAGGATGTCATTTCGTTAGTATTTGTCTCCTGTAGGCCTTAAAGGTATAAGATCTGTTCTGTAGTAGGATGTCATTTCATTAGTATTTGTCTCCTGTAGGCCTTAAAGGTATAAGATCTGTTCTGTAGTAGGATGTAAGTCATTTCGTTAGTATTTGTGTCTCCTGTAGGCCTTAAAGGTATAAGATCTGTTATGTAGTAGGATGTCATTTCATTAGTATTTGTCTCCTGTAGGCCTTAAAGGTATAAGATCTGTTCTGTAGTAGGATGTCATTTCATTAGTATTTGTGTCCTGTAGGCCTTAAAGGTATAAGATCTGTTCTGTAGTAGAATATCATTTCATTAGTATTTGTCTCCTGTAGGCCTTAAAGGTATAAGATCTGTCCAGCAGTAGAATATCATTTCATTTTTATTTGTCTCTTGTAGGCCTTGAAGGATTAAGATATGTCCTGCAGTAGGATATCATTTCATTAATATTTGTTTAATGTAGGCCTTAAAGTCTGTAGTAGGATGTCATTTCATTAGTATTTGTCTCCTGTAGGCCTTGAAGGATTAAGTCTGTCCTGCAGTGGGGTATTGTTTTATTAGCTTTTGTCTCCTGTAGGCCTTAAAAGTTTTAAGATCTGTCCTTCAGTAGAATATCATTTCATAAGTATTTGTCTCCTGTAAGCCTTGAAGGATTAAGATATGTCCTGAAGTAGGATATTGTTTGATTAGCTTTTGTCTCCTGTAGGCCTTGAAGGTTTAAGATCTGTTCAGCAGTAAGTATTGTTTATTAGCTCTTGTCTTGTGCAGGCTTTAATTGATTTAGATCTGTTCTGTAGTAGGATATCATTTCATTAATATTTGTCTCATGTAGGACTTGAAGGATTAATATTTGTCCTGCAGTAGGATATTGTGTTATTAGCTTTTGTCTCATGGTGGCCTTGAAGGATTGAGATCTGCCCTGCAGTAGGATATTATTTTATTTGTAAAAAGCAGGATATCATTTTATTAGTATTGTCTTCTGTAGGCCTTGAAAGCTATTTTATTATTGATAAATTTCTCAGGTACTTGTATATATCTATCTGAAATTATGAAAACTAACATATTCAAGTTTTAATTCACGCTAAAGTACTCTGAACAGTAACAGAACTACCTTAGGTCAATATATGGTTAAGCAGAGATTTTATTATTGTGTCAAACTTTTATCAATTCAGAAAGAATAATATATAACAAGCTCTTTTGATCACGAATAAATGTAAACAATTTCACAATTACCAGCTTGCAGCAACAAACAGTAAAGTATTGATTAATGATAACTGAAGACATATTTTATTATTTGCTCATGATTTGATACCTACATATCTACCATCTGTTGTCTCCTATTGTAAATTCGACCAAAGATAATGAGTATATATTGTATTAAGATGTTTGCGACGTAGAAAGTCGCAATAAATTGTCAATGTGAACAATATTGATTTAATCCGGAACGATGGTTATTGTTTTGTTTTGCCACGGTTCATCATAATATTATCGACGTTAAATCGCAGTATGGACCTTTGGATGTTTATCATAAGGTGGAATTACCATTACATTTCAAGCGTTTAGATTACTTGGAAGTGGAGGTACGGCACGAAAAATCGATTTTTGGTTCTTCGACATGACAACCTTCAGGTTGACAGAAGAAGAGTTTTCAAGACTTGAATCGAGATTTGAAACCCTTAGGAACGAGGTATTCATATTTGATTACGAAAAATATATTTGATTGCAAACTGTGTTGGAACAATACTTGTGAAAACCCCGTATTCCGCTATTCGTGTCAGTCACTCGGAACTGACAGAAGTCTCGGTGCAGTGTAGGCCTACTCCAGTAATATTAGAACTCGCTTTGATTCGGATATGCCGAAGTCAAAAGTATCTCACCGTTAAAAGCTCTAACATTGTTGGAGTAGACGCGGTGCCAACCACCCAATGCCATTGTCAATGAAGGTCTGCTAGTTACAGCTGCTACGAATAAGGTATTTTACTGTTTATATTTTTCTGTTTCCTTCGACAGAAAAATAAAAATAGTAAAATACCTTCTTCGTTGCAGATGTAACTAGAAGTTTGCTAGCTTGCAATATCAAGTTATCAGCATGAATGAAAGACAACAGAATAGGACAACAATATGGTAGTGAACTTTCAATTTAAGAATAAGATAGCTTTTTATGGGTACTACAAATTACCGAAAATATGATACAAAATGCCGAAAACATGATATAATTTGCATATAACACACGTGTATGGACTCAAACTCATTCAAGGAAGTAAAGTAACTATAACTTTTTTCATTTTTTGTTAACTGAATCAATCTTGCAAAACGATTTCTATTAAAGAACCACTACTTCCAGACACTTATTAGATAGGTAATCAACTCAAGGAATGATGAATAAAATTTAAAAATACTTTAATATGATGCATTGTGTTTTACTTTTGAAAAAAAAAATGTTGGTTTGTTCGACGTAATTAATACATTACCAGGTATATATAGTTCACAACAAAACAAATCGTACGACTTAAAAGCTTATAGGGTCAGGATCAACATACCATACAAGTTGACAACAGTTCAACATGACAATTGGGTTTAACAATATTTGACACGTAAAGTTTCTGATATGGTTAAGAGAAACATTCAGAAGTTAAAATTTTGTCTTCAGGGTTACTATGTATTTAATTGATGTACTCAAATGTGTGTTTTCGGTAATTTGTACCGTGTTTTTGACAATTTGTTCCATGTTTTCGGTAAATGACATGTTTTCGGTTAATGACCATGTTTTTGGTAATTTGTAGGACTAGCTTTTTATGTTTATATTTATCACTGTTTCACCAAATAATCCCTTTATTTTATTATTATTATGTTAGCCTGGGTTAGAATTTAAATCCAAGTGCATTTTAGAGGTGCACCACAATTATTCAGAGTTTTTTTCTAATGAATGTTGGGCGTAGTTATTAAAATGCTGGAGTCATATTGCGAAAGCAGCAATAAAAAACCTGGTACATAGAATAACTGAAATGACACTCATACACTGAAATGATGGGATATTAGCTGAAACGAGCTGAAGTACACTGAAATCACACTTATTAAATAAAATTTTTGTTATTTTTTAATACTGGATGTCATTATAAACAAAAGTAATAAAGTTAAATATGATTATTTTGGTTTATAAAAAAAATATTTCTTTGTTTAATCGCTTCAGTTTTTGAAAATAGTCTTATTGCAGGAATCGCTGTGTTATCCATGCAATGTCAATAAATTGGGTCATGTAAATAATCATTAATATACTCTCAGCTCTCTTAACACATGAGTTATTTGAAGGGGAAATAACTCCCAATGTATTATCTTCATAAGGAATCAGTGATTGGGTATTAACAGCAACCTTTCTTTCACATTTTTCATACAATAATACTCGAAAAATTCTGAAAAAATGTCTATTGGATGATTTCATCTAGTATTAGCCTGGGATCCTGGCCCAATCACTTTGTAAATCAGTGAGCCGGGCTAAATCCGTGTGGCGAATATACATTCCCTTTCTTTCACTTCTGCTTTCCAACATCAGTAGATGGTAATCATTACCTATGTAAAATTCCTGTGGGGGTAATTTGAGTATGTATATCTATAACAAAACGGATTTATTTCTTTTTGTAATGGGCATGGATAAATTACTCAGTATGCATAGGATACTGCTACGTTAAATTTAAGCGATAGGTAATAACCATTTTATTAATCAGCCAAAACTATGGGCACAGGTAATAGTAATGTGACTCAGACTATAACACATAAATAATGTTCTTGATTTCTTAAAGTGGCGTGTGTGTGTGGTGTTGTAGTTTCTCGGAAATAAGGTGCAGTAATCCAGTAAAATTACTATGTTGATGATTGGGTATTTTTTTCCAATAATCTACAGTCACAGGTGGAGAAAAATGTGTGAAAGACTGGGAATTGAACCCAGGATCCTCCGAACACTCTTAGGACACTCTTACCAATTGAGCTATTTGGACTGATACCCTCTGCACCACTGCTACGCTCTCCCCTTAAACAAGATTTCTGACCCCAGAGAAATATACAAAACTCTAAGCATATTCCACAGTGGGTTATTTAGTTGGATGCCAAATATAGCAAGCTGGTTAAAATATGCAGCCAGACCAGTAATCAAACCCAGGACCTTCCAAGCACTAGCAGCATGCTTTTACCAAATAAGCTATCTGGGCCAATACCATCTGCATCACTACACTAGATTGTATTAACAAATGTACATCAATGTAAGTTTAAAGCCCCATTATCATAGTTATAAACAATTTTAGGGAAAAGTATTCAACAATAATGAAATGGTCGCAGACCATTAGCTGGCTATCGGGTGATTTCGTCTTTAGTATGTACCACAACAATTTACTTTTTCCTTCTGCTTGGGAAGAATATAATATGCAACATCTGATGATTAATAAAATAATATCTATCATGTTGATATTGTAGATAAAATAATGCAATAGCTGGCTACTGGTTCTAGCCGGCTGTTGGTCCTCAACCAGTGTAGTCAACTGAGAAAACAAAAAACACATGCCATAATTCATAAAAAGTTTTGGTGCTTAGATCTTCATTGAAACAAAAACAAAACATGGGATCTATTATTCCAATAATATTGAATATTGACCTTACTTTACTTCAGATATGCAGTTTAAATCTCTTACATTGTTGGAGTAGGGATACTCTCTTCCAAAATGTCTATGAGATGTCTTGAAAAAATGATTGGTGCCAGGTACATGAACATGTACATGTATAAACAAACATGGATGTTACATGTGTTTTCTCTTGCCATGGACAGGCGTATCTACCATTTTGTCAAGCCAGAATTTATCTGTCGACACCCTAGGGTATGGAAAGCTACACACACTATGACATCACAATATAATTTCATAATATGGGACTTCTATGTGATGAGAATGCAGTGCATTAAAAAATGTATCAGATTTTATTTACGCTTATAAACATGTGTTTACTTATCTACTCACACACCTGTGTAAGATGCTATTTACATACATAAACATGTGTTTACTTATCTACTTCACACACCTGTGTAAGATTCTATTAGGCCTGTTTTAGCACCTTATTTTTTGGTTCTTTGAAACAGATAAATAAGTTAATAAAGTCCCTGGTAGATTGGATTTACTTAAAACACATTCTATTCTATTCTGATGAAAACAAATAACTGCCCATGTCTTTGAACTTTCAAATGAAAATTATGCATGTTCACTGTCTTCTTGGTGAGGGCCCAATGAAAGTAATTTATTATTTTCACATTTGTATTACTTGCAAGCAAAGCAACATACATGTACAGAAGTGCAATTTATGGGAATTTTTAACTTTATGTATCAATTTATGTTGTATCCTGTGTTTTAACCTATCTACCCCTGAAAATAATGGAATCTACTGAAAATCAATGACATAGACCAGCCCAAATGTGTCTTTAGGGGTGAATGAGTTAATTGGCTAATACTGGTTCAGCAACATGTTATGTGTTATACTGTATAACATACATGAAACTTGGGTACGGTATTGAGACATGCCCCCTTTGGCTAACAACCAGCAGCCTGCACTTTTTCAACCCTCACAATTTGAGTTCTGTCTTATCATTATATCAATGAACACAAGTTGCTGTGAGGTTTTTCTTTGTTATCAATGAATATACATAGTAGCAGCATGATAGACATCATGGTTTAAATAGTAGTTGGTATGAGATCTTGTGCATAATCAGTTTCTACCTCATTGCCACGGTAACCTTTTATTTCAAGAATATAACTGGTAAGTTGTGTAGATTCTATTGAAAAAAGCAAATTGCAGTCAACAAGTTTTTTGTTTCTTCATTTAGAATTTAGTAGACATCCTGAAAAAAATGCAGAAACTAGGATTTCACAAAGAACTAGCAATAAAGGAGGCAGACAAGGGAAGCGCATTCGTTGTTATGGACCTGATATATTACAAGGATTTAGTACTAAATATGTTAAATGATCATGATTACTATGAAAAAATAAGAAACTACAACAAAAATAGGATCATGAATAATTTAAATGTTCTTTTACATCTTTATCACAAATGTTTAACTGAGAAAGAACTAGACTATATAACAAATTTCCAAAGCAAAACCAGCAACTTCTATGGACATCACAAAATACACAAAAGCAAAATAATCAGTGACAAACGTACAAACTCTTCAACTAGTTATTTGCAAATTACAAAACCGTTCGACTTAAAATTGAAACCATTAATAGCAGGTCCTGTCTGTGAAACAAGCTGCCTAAGTAACTTCTTAGATATACTTCTAAAACCACTAAAGTCTCTAAAGAAATTACTCACAACAGCAAAACTACCAAAACTAGAAGAAAATCCAACTGTTCAGAAATGTGGAAGACCAAACTGTGGCAGTTGTGCCTACTTACTAGAAGGATCAACTTTTAATTTCAAAATAGGAATAATATTAAAAATCAATAACAGTATGATATGAGCATCATCAAATTTAATTTATGCAATAACTTGTCGCAGTTGCAATGAAAATTATATAGGACAAACGGGCCTTACTATTAGAAAAAGAATGACACTACACCGCCAACAAATTAGAGATCCTGCAATGCAGATGATACCTTTGAGCGGACACATCAGTGAATGTGCGGCATCCTGTCACCCGCAATTCTATGTATTCCCATTGTACCAATTTTCGACCAAAATTACGCAACAACAAAGGGAAAATAAGGAATCTTTATTTATACAGAAATACAGATCTTTACTAAACGCATAATTAATAATATTGTAATATTGTAATAGATGATACAAAAATTATTTTATTTATAGTACAATGACAAAAACATTCATTCAAGGATTTCAGGAGATTATGACAGTGTTAAAATCTACACTGTTCATAAATCTCCTACTTACATTTTGTAGGTACATGTAAAGTAAATATTGCCTAGAACCTGATGAAATATCTCAATATGATTTTGAACATTTTTTTCAGTATCAGATATGCAGAAGAAAATTGGACAGCAAGTGCCAAGCATTACTTATTCTTAGTAAAGAATTAGGTCAATGCCGTAGTGAAAGAGATCAGTTCAAGTTAATGGCAGAGCAGCTCAGAGAAAGATATCAAGGGCTGAAAAAACAACTCATTGGAAAAGTAAATCCCTCTCTTTCTCTACTACCTCTCTTTCTCTCCTCTCTCCCTTTCTCTCTCACCCACTCTCTCATTATCTTTCATAAAAACATTGGATTTTTACAAACACTGTGACTTAATTAACTATTTGTCTATCTACCATTTGTGTGTGTCTACATTTATCTTTTGCAATTTTAAAATTACATCTTATAAACCGTCTTTTGTAAATTTCTTACTTATGATTGACAGTGTAGGCCTGTAAGTATCATCACATACTGGTATTAGTTATTTCCTTTTGTTATCTTTTTGAAGTGTCCAGCAGTTGGTATTGATGAGATTGGATCACAAAGTAAACCAATACATGATCAGGTACGGCTGTTTATATATTGTTATCTATAGTACAGTACATTTAGGTCACACAATGTAATCTTGTATCGTTTTATACATCCTCTGGGTTTTCCGTTACACATGATTTCTGTCGCATAAAATCTTTTCAACACAAAAAATGAATATAAATTGAGTACCTAATTAGAACCCACAAAAACTGATAATTTTTTTTAACATGAGACTGAAAATGTGTATCATTGTTTTCATGTATTATCTTTATTTTCATTTTGACTTTCAAGTTTTATTGAACAGTAAAAACCAAAGTCCTGTGTCACAGTAGGTGTTGGCATGTTAAAAAAGTGCTAAGCTTAAACTAAAATTTGAAGCCCTTCACTTGCATTTGTTGATGTCTCCATAATCATGAATGAAACAGACATGATTTTTTTCTGATTTAAATCAGAAATCTAAATTTTTTCTTGGCTGTTTTCCGACTTTCAACTTGAAATTCGAATTTTTTTTCAACAGCAACAAATCTGGATTTCCCAGTAATTTTCCGGCTTCAGTTTTATTTTTTTTGTTATTAGCAGTTGATGCCTTGATTGATGGGATCATATTGCCTGATAAAAGACAATACAATTGGTTGTATAGTTCCAAAATGTATATCCGGCGCAAAATGTCTTTGGTGGACATTTTCGCAATAATATTAAGCTCAGAGATGTTGACAAGTTAGTGAAAATTGGATAGCGAATGGTAATTCAAGTTATTTTGGCACCAAGTAATTTCAGCACTTGTAGTTGTACAAATAATTTTGACACTTGTACAGATTCTTGATTTGGATGTTAAACAACAATAAACAGACAAACATGTTATGACCTAAAATCATGTCTGGTAAAAGATTCTTGAATGGGACGTTAAACAACAGTACAAACAACAACATCAAGTTTTATTCATTTTTTATTCAAGATTGTAAAACTATGTTTTACATATATCACTTGTTTATTTTAGTTACAGTCGCATGGCCGAGAAAATTATCTATGTTATATTTAGCCATTGTATTTGATTTCAGATATGCATCTGTTTGGAATATATAAATTTCTTTTTACTGATAACCCATGAGACTGAAATATTTAATTTGACTCGGGGATTTTTTTTTTAGTGGATCCTAGATTCTCACTCTAGGGAAAAAGTCTGGAAAGTCTCGTACTTGATTTATATACATTGTATTGCAAATTCATGTATTTGGTGTCCCTATTTTTGACTGTTAAAGTAGTTACATGCATCCACTTAATTATATAATTATAATATGATTATCTTGTATCTTTTTATGCATCATCATATTTTTATTGGGAATTCATGTACTGTATTAGGGAAAATGTTTGAAAAGGTGAAAAAATGAAAAAAAGTTTTTGTGATGGACAGTAATACAGTATACAAAAACTGACATTTAAGACTTGTGTTTGTTACTGTTCAGTTGTCTGATAGACTTTGATGTCACTGGTATCAGAAGATAGACATTAATGGCTCGTGTCTGATACAGTTGTCTAATAGATGTTGATGTCACTGGTATCTGAAGATATACATTAATGGCTCTTGTCTGATACTGTTGTCTGATAGACTTTGATGTCACTGGGTTCTGAAGATAGACATTAATGGCTTGTGTCTGATACTGTTGTCTGATAGACTTTGATGTCACTGGTCTCTGAAGATAGACATTAATACTGTTGTCTGATAGACGATGTCACTGTCTGATACTGTTGTCTGATAGATGTTGATGTCACTGGTATCTGAAGATAGACATTAATGGCTTGTGTCTGATACTGTTGTCTGATAGACTTTGATGTCACTGGTCTCTGAAGATAGACATTAATGACCTGTGTCTGATACTGTTGTCTGATAGACTTTGATGTCAATGGGTTCTGAAGATAGACATTAATGGCTTGTGTCTGATACTGTTGTCTGATAGACTTTGATGTCACTGGGTTCTGAAGATAGACATTAATGGCTCATGTCTGATACTGTTGTCTGATAGACTTTGATGTCACTGGTATCTGAAGATAGACATTAATGGCTTGTGTCTGATACTGTTGTCTGATAGACTTTGATGTCACTGGTCTCTGAAGATAGACATTTATTGCTAACATCTATTACTGTTGTCTAGTAGACTTTAATGTCATTGGGCTCTGAAGATAGACATCTATGGCTATATCCTTTGTCTGATAATCTTTGATGTTATTGGTCTCTGAAGTTCACTGTATCTGGTCATACCCAGTGATCATCTTTTGTATTGTTCACTGAGATATGATAAGTTTGTCTCACTGATTATTTTAGGGGTTGAATGTGTTGCTGTATGAGTCCAGGGAACAAAACAAATCATTACAGTTTGAAATTGATGATCTGAAACAGAAGCTGTATGATGCCCAAGGTGATATCAAGGTAAAAAAAAATTTAGAAGTCTCAGAAGTGTGAAAATATATTGATTGTTTAAACTTGACTATTTAATACACATACAATGTACTTGAAACATGTGCACACACACACACACAACACACACACACAACATACACACATACATATATACATATATACAGTGCAACTTCCGAAAACCGATCCTTCTAAAAACCGATCACTTCCCGATACCGATCATGTTGCAGAAATCCGGATTTTCCTCTATTATTTTATAGTAAAAAAAATGATCCCTCTAAATTCCGAACACCGGACAAATTTTCACAGTGAATCATGTTAATGTACTTAAAATTCCCTTCGAATACCAACCTTACCTGTGTTGACTTCGCTACCCTGTTCAACCGTGACAGAGATCATTAACACGTGCATGATTTCACGAATGTATATTCCCATATTCACAAGTAATTTGCCTCGGGTCATTTCACGGTTGTATAACATGCTGTGTTTCGATTGATGTTAAAGGTAAATAACTGGACATTTAAAAAAGAATTTCTATCTGAATTAAACGCGGGTACCTTGATTTTTTTTAACTGCACGGCACACTTCTCATTTCCAAACATATTCCTATCGATGTATAATTATGGAAATAATTTTCTAGTAAATGATGAATTAAAACAATTTATAGATCTACCAAGCTGTTGAACAGTTAATATTGGCAGCTAATATTGATTAAGATAAATCAATTAATATCTTATGATGAATTTAATTTCAAACAATCTAGTTTTAACACAAGTTTTTGGAAATGCCGAAAATACTTGCTTACATGTGTCCAGTAAGACAGTACTGCAGTATCCCACAACAGCTTGTAATAAGAATCTAGGTCAAATATTGATATTTCTAGAGGCGAGCGAGAACACACAGCACAGCCAACCATGCTTGTTATTTGATGTTTACATCAGTCAAATTTAATAAAAAACTTTTATATCAACAAACACTATGTCTAAATGGTGAAATTCAAATGGGTTTATAAAGTATGAATTGACAAAAAACATCGATAAGATACACGAGGTACGAAGGCAAAAAAACAGTACATATAAAAACCAGAACAGACAGTAGTGTATAAAACCGGAACTAACCGGAATTACTGACTTTTGGTCAACTTCCAAAAACTGAACCCTCCGAAAACATAATTAATGGTCCGAACAAGGATCGGTTTTCGGAAGTTGCATTGTACACTGATATAATGTTGTTCCCTGTTCAGAATGGATTTTACATAGACTGGATCTCTGCATCAGTTGAACTCCTCAAGAAATTATTTTTTAATTATATCTTGGCTAAATCTTGTAAGATTAGGATACAGGTAAGATTAGGATACAGGTAAGATTAGGATACAGCTAAGAAACAAACAACCACATTTTACACCAGAGATGTGATTTACTATGAATCAACTGAAGTTGGTCACAGAAACTGTTTTAGTGGCATATGTCCTTTGAATGAGACCCTAGAAGTGTGGATTGTTTTCATGGTAGAGCCTGACACAAAAACACTCATTTAATCAATTACATGTATATCCATAAGATGCTGAAAATCTGTTGTATTTCGTCTATTTTACATTCTGTGTTTATGAGTCGGAATTTTCAATAAAATTCTAAAGAACATGAAACACTTGTAATATTGACTTTTGGATGTGTGTAAGTCTGCGTGTGTGTAAGTGAGAATGTGGGTGTGTGGAAGTGTGGATGTTTTTATGTAAGCATATGTGGGTTTGTGTAAATGGATGTGTGTATGTTGGTGTAAGTGTTGGTGTTTTTAAGTGTGTCCACTTTAGTCCTGTTTACTTGAACACATATTATTTGTTATATTTTGTTATTTTTCATGAAAAAGAGGTAAATTTGCGTCACTATATGCAAAATGTTTTTGGGAGTACATGTAGTGTATAAAAAGTTTTTTCTTTGATATGACATGTTAGTTTTACATTATTTGAATGGCCTCACTTTATCATTGTTAAATATTTAAAATCAATCCTTGTTTATTTTCAAGCTTCTACGTGAACAGATAGCAAGACAAAGGGTTGGGACCACAGACGAAGGTATCAACACAAGACATTTTCCAGCACACGAACGGGAAGATCTTGTGAAACAACTAGAAAATTTCAGGGAAAAGGTGAAAATCTTGATGTTTAATATTGATTGTGGCTTTAACATGAATTCTCATAAAAACATCTTTACTTGAGGTCTGTCATATCGTTACATCCTATTTTAAACTGTCACATTTGTCACTGACTTTATCTTCAGTATTACTGTCAAGATAGTCACTGACACTATCTCCAGTATTACTGTCAAGACAGTCACTGACACTGTCTTCAATATTACTGTCAAGATAGTCACTGACACTGCCTTCAATATTACTGTCAAGACAGTCACTGACACTGTCTTCAATATTACTGTTAAGACAGTCACTAATGCTATCTTTAATATTACTGCCAAGACATTCTCTGACACTCTTCAGTATTACTGTCAAGACAGTCACTGACACTGTCTTCAGTATTACTGTTAAGACAGTCACTAATGCTATCTTTAATATTACTGCCAAGACATTTTCTAACACTCTTCAATATTACTGTCAAGACAGTCACTGACACTGTCTTCAATATTACTGTCAAGGCAGTCACTGACAGTCTTCATTATTACTGTCAAGACAGTCACTGACATTGTCTTCAATATTACTGTTAAGACAGTCACTGACACTGTCTTCAATATTACTGTCAAGATAGTCACTGACACTGTCTTCAATATTACTGTCAAGACAGTCACTGACACTAGTCTATATTTCAATATTACTGTCAAGATAGTCACTGACACTGTCTTCAATATTACTGTCAAGACAGTCACTGACACTGTCTTCAATATTACTGTCAAGATAGTCACTGACATTGTCTTCAATATTACTGTCAAGACAGTCACTGACACTGTCTTCAATATTACTGTCAAGGCAGTCACTGACACTGTCTTCAATATTACTGTCAAGATAGTCACTGACACTGTCTTCAATATTACTGTCAAGACAGTCACTGACACTAGTCTATATTTCAATATTACTGTCAAGATAGTCACTGACACTGTCTTCAAATATTACTGTCAAGACAGTCACTGACACTGTCTTCAATATTACTGTCAAGACAGTCACTGACATTGTCTTCAATATTACTGTCAAGACAGTCACTGACACTGTCTTCAATATTACTGTCAAGGCAGTCACTGACACTGTCTACAATATTACTGTCAAGATAGTCACTGACACTGTTTTCAATATTACTGTCAAGACAGTCACTGACACTAGTCTATATTTCAATATTGCTGTCAAGATAGTCACTGACACTGTCTTCAATATTACTGTTAAGACAGTCACTGACACTAGTCTATATTTCAATATTACTGTCAAGATAGTCACTGACACTGTCTTCAATATTACTGTCAAAACAGTATTACTAACAGAGAGTTTTAGATTGTGGCAAACAGGTGATTTACAGTAGTTAGAAACTATTGCTCTTGTTCATGATTGACATTGAATTAGGAGTAAATGGAGGGTGTGAATATAACTGGTACAGTTCATCATATACCACACCCAACAATTTCCCAGTAATACATTTGTAACAAGCTTTTGTTTTTGTATTGTTCTTTAACTTCCCACTCAAGAATCTTTCACTTATATGGATATGTCACAGAATGCCGATGAAGGGCTAAAAAGTTGGCATAAGTGTGGCACTTATGGCCATTGAGCAGTGAGGGTTCTTAACATGCCAACACCTACTGTGACACGGGACCTCAGTTTTCACTGACAGGAAAAGCCAGTCTCATCCAAAGCAACAAGCTTTTAAATGGTGATGGAAAAAATACTGATATAATGTACAAGTTTCCTTCACACACATAGCAGGGCACACACATCTGCTGACTAGATTTGAGAGATAAAGATAGATCTATACTCTAACCATGATAGTTCCTTTGATAGACATGCCATATTTAGGAATTCTCACAGCACTTACATAGGTAAAAATTTGTGGCACTGTGCCTTAGGCCTATATTTACTATTTAGGGATGGCAGTTTTCCTTCAATTGAGAATTTCTACTTTTAAAAAATTTTGCTGCAATGGTAAATCTATATTTCCCCATTAATCCCCTATAAATGAGCCATTTTCTTCCATTTTCACTATTATAGACTCTTATCCCTGATCTCATATTAATATTTCTGGAACTGACATTGGTATGAGAGTGTCTTATTATGGAAGTAATTCAGAGTATCTGAAAAAAAATCACATATCATAGCAGGCAATTGATAAGCAACCTTACATTCACCATCTGCCAAGTCGATGGAACCTGGCTAACGCTGGTGAAAACCATTGCACTAACTATGCTAACCACTGCACTTGCTATCCAGACTGGATATATGTAAGATATTGATGTAACTCACTGGTAAGATGAAATCTTCTAAAAAAGTCAATTTTGAAAATTCAGTTTTGAAAATAAAATGTATTGATATGATTATATTTTGCTGATTTAGTACACACAACTTGAGAGAGATCTTCAACAGGTGCTTGATGAGAGGGAGGAATTTGTAACAGAGAGGGATGCATACAGACACAAATATGAACGTCTAAATCAAGAGCTGAATTATATCTTAAAGGGAGACGAGAAAACCATAGTCGATATTGATGCACTCATTATGGAAAACAAGTAAATCATTTCCTTATATTGAATACAGTAAAATTTCAATGGTTCAGAGTTCAAGAACCATCTAGAAAAGTTCAAATCATTGGGACTTTGTGAAATTTAAGCATTTTGAAAAGGAGAAGATTTGACATGGGGCGATTTCATACACATTGACTTCAAATTATTTCTATGAATTTTTTACATTATTATAGAAATGGGCCCAAAAATTGATTCGAAACATTGAGAAATTTGATGCATGAAAATTTGAATTATAAATTGTTTATAACTAGTATTAAATAGCAAAGCTATTTGGGACCTTCTTCTTAATAGTTCAAAACATTAAGAAATTTGACTCAGTGACGTTTAACACACTGAAGTTCTACTGTTTTTTATTGTTAACAAGGTATTTGGTATTTCACAGTGATGGAAAGTCATAACAGTTATAAAAGTCATTGATTTCTCACAGTGATGGCTTGTCAGTTCTGGCCTTCCATTATAATGTCATCTGATGTACTACCTAAGGTACTTTCAGTGTAATGCAGTATGTGTCACTGTGTCCAGTTATTAGACACATCTGGTAAATAGATGCACCAAATAATTCTTAGAAAATCACAGGTATTAAAGTAAATTCCTGTCAAAGTAAATCCTACCTGCTACAAAAAAATTTGCAAGTTGGTTAATCTAATATTAGTTCAGCAACCCCTAAAAAAACAATGGACTCTTCTGTAAATCGATAACTAAGACCAGTCCAAATGTGTCTCTAGGGGTAAATGGGTTAACTGTTGATCTTACTGAAAAAGAACTTTTGTTTAAAAATATGTAAAAATTTTCCAGACTTGAATTTGTTATACAAAACTAAATTGAGCCTTGGCTGCCATGTTTTCATCATTAGAATTAAAATGTAAAGCACCTGTTGACTAGATATGATATCAACAATTATAATGATTTCTATGTTATTACCACCCTGTGGAAAATTGATAGCATTACTGATATCACTGATTTATGGTTTAAAATAATCCAATCACTCTAGATCTTAGGCATACTAACAGAAATGACGATGCAGTATATGTACCATAGGTCCTGGGCCGACACTGCTGCCAACGCCATTAAAAGACTTTGCTTAATAAACTGTTATTGTCTTTGATTTTTAATCATATGTAGCCACCACCTACCTACGAGAGTATTTGTACCACCAATGCACAGTTATATGTTGGAAAAAAATGTTTGGAATTATGATTTAAGGATTAACTTAAGTTTAGGATATTCTGAAAATGAAGAAAATTTTCATGTTTTATGTTTGAATGTTTCGTATTTTACTTTTACATTTTCTCAGGTATCTACAAGAACGATTAAAACAGATGGAGGAAGAAAAATCCATAGCAATGGCTACTGTTTCAAAATATAAGGTATGTTGACTTTCCATGTTTTTCTGATAATGTCTGATTTGTTAATTGGATTAGTCTTTTACGCCACACTCAACAATTTTTCAGTGATATGGTGGCGGCCAGTTTTCAATGGTTAAAGAGAGAACCCAGTTACAATGTACTGGGTGAGAAACTACCTATCTTCCGCAAGTAAACTGACAGACTTTCTCACAAAGTCAGATTAGTTTCCAGCGAGACTTGAACCCATGCTGACACAAAGTATTAATAACCCAAATTAAGTTTAAAATTTTAGGTGTCAATTGACAAATCAAAAATAGAATAAGGTTTCCTAACCTGTTAATGGCATTTAAAACTTACAGAGCACCCTTAATGTTGATCACAATTTCTACATTGTTCTTTGATGAGTTTGATGATCTCTGTAGAATATTTGAAGTTTTTTATTTTTCATTCAGGGTGCTCTTTAAGGTTCTATATCACAAGCAGCAGTTGTTCTGGTACATTGATTAATACTTATTGTCAGTATTTAGTGATACCTTCTGTAAATGATGTCTCAAGGTGATAAAACTTATATATTTGTTGAACCTACATCCCATAAGACACACACACGCACACACAATTGCACACGCACACACACACACACAATTACAGACAGAAACACACAAAAACAAATACAGACAGAAAGACACACACACACAAATACAGACAGAAAACACACACACACACACACAATTACAGGCAGACAAACACAGACTGGTAATTTGTAATTAATTGATCATCTCTATATCAAACAGAATCTTTTAGAGAGGAAGAAAATGAAAAGCTCTTTGAAACTTGGACAAAGCAGAAGTGGAAGTTTAGTCATCACTCAGAAACAAGGTAAGTCCATAGAAATAAATGTCAAGTATTTATGATAATGAAATAAAAAAATGTAGATTCAATTTAGAGATGATTCAAAAACTGTAGAATGGGTAAACAGAGGGATAGTAACAAACAGTATAATGGGTAAACAGAGGGAGAGTTAAAAACTGTATAATGGGTGTACAGAGGGAGAGTCAAAAACTGTATAATGGGTGTACAGAGGGAGTTAAAAACTGTAGAATGGGTGTACAGAGGGAGAGACAAAAACTGTAAAATGGGTATACAGAGGGAGTTAAAAACTGTAGAATGGGTGTACAGAGGGAGAGTCAAAAACTGAAGAATGGGTGTACAGAGGGAGAGTCAAAAACTGTAGAATGGGTGTACAGAGGGAGAGTCAAAATCTGTAGAATGGGTATACAGAAAGAGAGTTAAGAACTGTAGAATGGGTATATAGAGGGAGAGTTAAAAACTAGAATGGGTATACAGAGGGAGAGTCAAAAACTGAAGAATGGGTGTACAGAGGGAGTTAAAAACTGTAGAATAGATGTACAGAGGGAGAGTCAAAAACTAGAATGGATGTACAAAGGGAGAGTCAAAAACTGTAGAATAGATGTACAGAGGGAGAGTCAAAAAACTATAGAATGGATGTACAGAGGGAGAGTCAAAAACTATAGAATGGATGTACAGTGGGAAAGTCAAAAACTATAGAATGGATGTACAGAGGGAGAGTCAAAAACTATAGAATAGATGTACAGAGGGAGAGTCAAAAACTATAGAATGGATGTACAGTGGGAGAGTCAAAAACTGTAGAATAGATGAACAGAGGGAGAGTCAAAAACTGTAGAATAGATGAACAGAGGGATAGTCAAAAAAACTATAGAATGGATGTAAAGAGGGAGAGTCAAAAACTATAAAATGGATGTACAGTGGGAAAGTCAAAAACTAAAGAATAGATGTACAGAGGGAGAGTCAAAAACTGTAGAATAGATGAACAGAGGGAGAGTCAAAAAACTATAGAATAGATGTACAGAGGGAGAGTCAAAAACTATAGAATGGCTGTACAGTGGGAGAGTCAAAAACTATAGAATGGATGTACAGTGGGAAAGTCAAAAACTATAGAATGGATGTACAGAGGGAGAGTCAAAAACTATAGAATAGATGTACAGAGGGATAGTTAAAAAAACTATAGAATGGATGTAAAGAGGGAGAGTCAAAAACTATAAAATGGATGTACAGTGGGAAAGTCAAAAACTAAAGAATAGATGTACAGAGGGAGAGTCAAAAACTGTAGAATAGATGAACAGAGGGATAGTCAAAAAACTATAGAATGGATGTAAAGAGGGAGAGTCAAAAACTATAGAATGGATGTAAAGAGGGAGAGTCAAAAACTTTAGAATGGATGTACAGTGGGAGAGTCAAAAACTATAGAATGGATGTACAGAGGGAGAGTAACAAATAGTAGAATGGGTATAGAGAGGGAGAGTCAAAAACTTTAGAATGCATGTACAGAGGAAGAGTAACAAACAGTATAATGAGAATACAGACGGAGAGTCAAAAACTATAGAATTGGTATAGAGAGGGAGAATTGAAAACTGTAGAATGGCTGACAGAGGGAGAGTTAAAAACTGTAGAATGACTGACATAGGGAGAGTTAAAAACTGTAGAATGGGTATACAGTGGGAGAGTAACAAACAGTATAATGGGTGTACAAAGGGAGAGTCAGTTGTAGAAAGGGTTTACAGAGGGAGACTACCTATCACAGGAGACCACCTTACAATTCAGACCTTGTAAAGACTACCTATCAAAGGAGACCACCTTACAATTCAGACCTTGTAAAGACTACCTATCAAAGGAGACCACCTTACAATTCAGACCTTGTAAAGACTACCTATCAAAGGAGACCACCTTACAATTCAGACCTTGTAAAGACTACCTATCAAAAGGAGACCACCTTACAATTCAGACCTTGTAAAGACTACCTATCAAAGGAGACCACCTTACAATTCAGACCTTGCCTAAAGACTACCTATCACAGGAGACCACCTTACAATTCAGACCTTGCCTAAAGACTACCTATCACAGGAGACCACCTTACAATTCAGACCTTGTAAAGACTACCTATCAAAGGAGACCACCTTACAATTCAGACCTTGTAAAGACTACCTATCACAGGAGACCACCTTACAATTCAGACCTTGCCTAAAGACTACCTATCAAAGGAGACCACCTTACAAGTCAGACCTTGTAAAGACTACCTATCAAAGGAGACCACCTTACAATTCAGACCTTGTAAAGACTACCTATCAAAGGAGACCACCTTACAATTCAGACCTTGCCTAAAGACTACCTATCAAAGGAGACCACCTTACAATTCAGACCTTGCCTAAAGACTACCTATCAAAGGAGACCACCTTACAATTCAGACCTTGCCTAAAGACTACCTATCACAGGAGACCGCCTTACAATTCAGACCATAAACATTCAGTTCGTTCATTTTTTCTGAATTTTCTATAAATCGGGACCCTGACTAAAGAGACCACCTTGCTAATCAGACAACAATGAGTCAGTTAGGGGTCTTAATAGTGAGGTTCCCCTGTAATTCAGCAAAGATAACAAGTTATCATAGTACATGTATCATCAATACAATAGATTTTACACTAAATTTTTCTGCATTTCTTTAGTACACCAGGTTTTGGAGAACAGAGACGAGATTCCACCATCCCCACAGGCCATGGCCGATATAAAAGCACTAGCAAATGCTCTGTTGGAAACTGTCAATGATAAAAATCTAGCTCTGTCCCATCAGAGAAAAACAAACAAGTAAGTCAATAATTATCTTATTGAGTTTACTGTGGTACTACAGTGGAACCTGCCTTTAGAGACCACCAGTTTTGTCACTGTATATTTGCATTGTCAATAATTATCTCATTGATAGTCCAGTTTACTGTGGTACTACAGAACTAAAAACCAATCTCTCACCTCTCCCATTTTCTGATATGTCATTGAGGGGATCTAACAGAAATAACCATGGGGTCACATGTGAGTGACTTTGAAGGTGTGTCAAATTTGACCAAAGAAAATGGGAATAACAAGATCTTGAAAATGTATGGAATGGTACACTTTAAAAACACACAGAATCCAGAAATAAAGAATTCTTATCATAATCTTGAATAGAATCAAATCACCAAAAATACTCCGAATGAAATCTGCGGGCTGACGATTTCTTTATTTTGATCTCGTATCTCTTTGCCAATTGATAAACATTCACATATTACTCCCTAACAGATTTTGTTAACCTACGCAACTAGTCAGAAAACGGGAACGATCAAAGATCAGTTTTGAATTAGATTGGATGCTCATCACCTGAGGTCTTGATATTTTGGGTGAATGAATGTCACCTCAATGTAACCTTGTAAACAGCCAATCATTTAATTGTTCTGATGCAGTCTTTCAAATAATGATTACAAAATAAATCTTGGTATACAGTACATATTTTGATCACTTTCATTTGTAGAATTCTTGGACACAGAGTTGCTGATTTAGAAAAGAAAATTAAAACTCTAGAAGTGACTGGATTTTGGAATGTATCAGGTATTCATACTAGAATTTGTATCGCCATTTTATTGTAATTATGGATATTTTCAGGGAGAGCAAATCATGTAGGGTTTGTGCAGAAATAAAAGAAAAGTTACCATGTTACCTCACTGCAATCTTGCTATGGCCTTGGATGGTTTAACTGAATTTTAAGGGCATATCAGTAAGAAAACTTCATCTATAGTGTGCAGGGAGATTAAAAAGTTTAGTGTCAGCATATTTGAACAATTTCAGTTTTGTTTGAATAGACTGCAGTATGTATATGTTGTTTCAGCAGTAATAATATTTTACAATTTTACAGGTTTAGCACATTGTCCAAGAAACTGAATTATACAAAACTTGCAAATTATAACATTACTTGTTTAAAAATAGTTTATAGTTACAGGTTAAGCTCTTTGTCCAAGAAATTATAATATACAAAACTTGCAAATTCAACAATACTTGTTTTAAAAATTGTTAACATTTAGTTCACTTATTATGATATATTTACAATTTTCAGCCACATTTTCAAGTTTAGAGAAACTCAGAGCTGAGTGTGATGAGGTCAAAACGTTAATACCACAAATATCACAGTCTAGTGAGGAAGACGGGGTTACAAACGGCCAAACCATGGAGGAAGTGGATTACCTTAGCGTCTCTCCTCACAGCAGCTCGGAGACGAGTCCAGTTCACAGTTCTGTCTATAGTCTCAATTACAGTTCTGATGTCACCAGTCCATTGGACAGTAGTGCCAAGGATAGTCCCACTCATACTGTAGATTGCGGGAGCAGTCCAGCTGAGAGTTTTCAGTCTAGTCCCACACACGTACAGAGTACATATAAGCACAATACGGAGAGTCCCAAACACCTGCCACATGCTAACAATACACAAAATCTAGCATCCAATCATAGCCCTGTACATCATGATAACATAAGTACTAGCAGAGATAAGATTGATAATTGCCAAAATCAACAAGAGCGATTACAACAACTATTGGAGGAGAAACAGGATGTGCATACAAAAATTGATAACTCTACCATTGATCTGACTACACAACATCAACCGTCATTACTGGAAATGACAACTAGCGGTACAATATTTTATATTTTTGTCCAAATCTTAGTGAGAAGGCAGCTAATGATACTGTATACCTGGACATTTTCACTCCCCTTTAATTTTCGCCCTTAGATGAGAGGGTGAATTTGAAATGAAAGCAAAGTTTTTTATGCTAAATATTTGAAGCTCTGACATACATACATACATGATGATTTAGGGTGAATTTAAAATGGAATGAATATGCATTTTTCGTAAAAGGACAAAAAAACGGGCAAAAATTTCAAGGTATACAATTATTACATGTGCTATGAATTAATTGAAATATTCTTGTCATTGGATTTTGTTGTGGCATGATTGCTCCTATCCTTTTAGTATGGCGTTGAGCATTTTAATGTGAAACATTCATATAGCTATTATGCAGGTTCCACCCCCACCCACCCCCCCACCAGTTTGCTTTGAAAACTATTAAACAGTTTAAGTATACTATTTAGGGAGTTAGCTAGATTCTGGTCCCCCTCTGCACCCCACCAGTCCTTTTTTCTCCTGGGAACCAGAATGTTGCTAACATCAGTGGTATAATTTAATTGTTTTATTATACCAAAACAATCATTACACTAATGATGAAGCTTCAGACATCATTTTTCGTGCTACTGTGAAAGTCTAAGTAAATCTTGTAGTTCCTCTCTCGGCAAAACAACTTGGCAACACCATTGCGATAATTTTATCTGATAATTTATCTGATTGTCTGACGTAAAACACCCGCCCCACAGAACAACAGTCTTCCAACTAATTTACCCCATTACAGTATAATGATCATTTTCATCAAAATTTAGGGAACAATAATTTTAATTATTAACTCTTATAGGTCACCTAAGCTAAAGGCCTAGGGCAACTTATTGTGATCATCTTTTTGTCTTTCATTGTCTGAGTCCCCTTGTTAACTTTTTCACATTTTCAACTTCCTCTCAAGAACCAGTGGACCAATTTTAACCAAATATGGCAGGAAGTACCCCAATGTGGAGTTGCATAAAATTTGCTAATTAATAGGAGCTAGAACCAGTAGAGCCCCCAAAAAGACAATTGTTTAGTCAATGCCTACAAAGTTTGTGAATGAAAAAGAAATCTGTCATAAAATGCATTCATGAACAATTCCATTGGGAATTACTTGTATACATACTATATGTATTATTTAGCATCAGTTGTGAATGTTAAGAGACAGGTGTATTTTCTCTATTATGATCACATGATTGTAATCATGCTATTGAACATTAATGATATATCTCCTCATACACAAAAGTTATTATTTGTTTAACGAGAAAGTCAGATTGTAGTTAAGACTCTAGACATTGTAATTATGTCAAACAAATTATAATTTGGAAATTGAATATTTGAAATAGATAGTGATCACTAATTTCAATCGTAGCAATTTTTATCATGTTTACTGTCGTATCTTCATCAGGGTGCTTTGAAAAGGGATCATTTGAAAATTTTCACATTATATGTTTACATACATAGGGCTTGTTCAGAGTAATGCCATTGATAACCAAATCCTACTATTGGTCAAATTATTTACCACTTGTATATAAAGCTTACCAATGGCTATTATTTGTGCAGACAGACTAGATGTTGGGCAGCATTGTTAGTTATATCACACAGTGCAATAAAAATGGTGCTCAACTACCCCATAAAGAAGAACTATTTTGTTACATTGATATTAGTCTGTGGATCTCAATTAATTACATGCTTACTGCAAAGTAGCTGTGCAAAAAATGTACATGTATTGTCAGCAAGAATTACTCTATAAAGAAATTCAATAATAATTTTGAAATGTTCCCTTAAAAATATGATATATAGATTTTGTCGGTAAGTATTACTACTGGTGCATTCCAGGACTAAATTACCAAATATTAACAATGACATATATATTATCAGTTGGGCTGTTGGCTGCCAATATACTCTAAACAGATTTTGTTATACCAATGGCGAAAATTCCACAAGTGCTACAAATTGGCAAGGTAATGGCACTGTTGATACCCAGATCGAGAAAAATGCTCTTGTCCATTTGTCTGGACAGATGAAGATGGCATGTTGAGGAGTAGTTATGGTTCTTGTTGCCGGTGATGAGTAATTTTTCATCTAAATCTATAACATTTACATTATAGCCGCTAAAATGTTGCATTCAGCACATTAAAAATTCTAATACTGGTACTGCTATTTTTATTAATTATAATCCTATATAAGACAAATCAAAGAATAGTTTTTCCTAATGGTTCCATTTAATTTTATGAAAAATTGGGACAAGCTGAAGGTGTCTCAAGACGAGTGGTTTACAAATTCACTCATCCCATTGGACAATTGGTTTTTCAAATTTATTTCACAACCTGATACCATTAGTAACTTCTGACAATCAGTTACATTTAGCACAAACATGGCAAACAGACATATTGTAGGTGCCGTAGTGCGATTGGATAAAGTGAGAGGTCTGGCAAGGATCCAGACTTGAAATAACTTGCTTGCACAGTGACACACAACTATACTATTAGATCACCTCAGGCATTCAACATCTTCTTTAGAAAAGAAACTTAGTGAAGCATATAAAAGTTTTAAAACAAATGTTGATGTATACATAGATTATTTAGAAAGAGAAAAATACTGAAACGTTAGATTTACTGATGTTTAGTGTAAAGTCTTACATATTTTATGAGTATATGCACAATATGGTGGTATTCATCTTGATCAATAGAATCAACCCCTACCTTGAGCGTATGACAAAGGAATCTCAATCCGAGGGTAAGATTCCTGAAAGACAAACTGGAGGCTTGCTGAGGATTTGTCATACAAGAATCTCATCCTGAGGGTTGAGATTCCTTTGTCATATGCTCAAGTTAGGGATAGATTATTTTTCTCCCATGTTTCAAATACATGTAGGCTATATGTAGTCTAGATCTAAATCGAACATACACAGCATTCTAGATGTCGCAAACACTCTACAGCATGAATTGTATTGTGATGTCAGAGTGCATGTAGCTTGTCAAAACCCTAGGGGTTGACAAGGAAATCATTCCCTGTTAAAATGAAGGAAACTTCTGTGAACAATGTGAGAATAACTATGAAACAAAATAAAACTTGGTGTATAAAAATATAATTTGTTTATACTGGATAGCAAGTTGGTTACAGTCACAGAGACATGATATATCTGTATATATACTCTGTATATGATTTTTTGCTGAGAGTATTCCAATTTCCATGGTTGAGTGAGCATCAGAATTCGAAGCATGGCGTTTCTCATTTCTAGTCAATACAGATATGACCTGCTAGAACATAAACTTATTGAGTACCTAAATATCGAGTACACTAACCACTAACGATGGCATTAATAAACTTGTTCTAATTTTACAGTTACAAATGAGACATTTGAAGACAAGGAGGATGAAATTGAACCTGATGAGTCAGATTTAAGAGAAATGGAAAAGTTGTGTAGTGAAACTGAAATGTCAGCAGTAACAGGTGACCAGCTAAATGACTTAATGGAAAGTATGACAAACAAAATGATTGACTGCTCACATCATAAATCCAAGGTCAAATGCCAAAGTTCATCTGCTGATCAGAGTATTTCAATTCAGTCCGGAACCTGTGATGAGGAGGACAATCAATTTACTAGCGAATCCTGTGATCAACCACTGCTGGGCGATAACTCAAGTGTTAGCCAATCAAATTGTGTGGATGAACACAGAGATGTGGAGTGTTAAATAAATAACAGAAGTGTTAAACTACTCTACAAAAAATTTCATTCAGGGTGCACATTTTTGCATGAAAAATCTCTTTATTATAGACTCTGAACTGTTTTAAATTTTCTGTAATGGGAGTATTTGAAAAATACAGTGGAATCTCATTATTTTGAATTCGGATGAGTCAAAATTCTGGCTACTGATATGTCAAAGTTAACAGCTGTTGTCTGAGTTTTTTGGATAGATCAATATGTTAATAAATATTTCATTTATCTCAAATTTCGGATATCTCAAAATGATAGGGGTGGTCTTGTGCATTTCTAGATTCCAATGTGTTTACATATCCAATGCCCCAATTTCTTAATCCAAAAACAAGTTTTATTAAAATACATTGGGTCATTTTCATATCTATGTCAATCTAGACTTGAATCTTTATGATTCATACATTAAACCCAGACAAGGGAAATCCTCTATACCCTCATCTTTAGAAAGACAGGATACACCATTTTTGTGAATTAAATCATATTGATATTTTGTTAAATTAGATGCATGGGTGTCAAGCTCTTATCAGATTGTTTAAATATGTTTTAATGGGGACAATTATATTTTAGTATCAGGAATTCATAACAGTTAGCATTAGAAATGAGTATGTAATTTGTATCTGGGCATTACAAATCCTCAGATAAGTAGTTTTTGCTTTGAGGGTAAAATGTAGACTTTTTTGCAAATTATTTTCTAATTTAAAAACAGAAAACAATAATTTTACAAATAGTAAGGGAAAATTAAGGAAGAAAGAAATACAAGTAAGTCTTAAAAGTGTTTTTTTTTAAAGATTGTCAGAGAGTAAGGTTAGAATTTTAATTTTATATCAAGTTTGGCAACAGACATTTTTTACTTTTAGTTGTTCTGCCCCATAACTGTTCGTCATAATATTAAGCAGTTACAAAGCAAAAAGCAGGGCAACGTAACTTTCCAGTTAAGAGGATTATCGTAAATGACCTGGAATATGGATATCTTGCAGTAATTGGTGCCATTTTTGAAAACTTATCATTTTTACAGGAGAGAACACTTATCATATTAAATATATTTACACAAAATTAAAAATTTGACCTTAGTACCTGACAATTTATAGAAGAACCAGTAGTATTTATTATTCAGTGGAACCTGTTTTGAAAGATCTCTTATGAGAAACCACATTCTTAAAACAACTTTGTTTAAAATTCTTTTACATAAAAACTCGTTTGGGACACATTTTAGTGGCAGATGGGGTGGTCTGTCATGATGGGTTCCACTATAGGCCTACATTTGTTTAGTTAATACATTTAATCTACTGTAAATGTGGACATTTATGCCTGGGGTAATTTACATTAATACACAATGAAGAGTTCTCCCCCCTCCCATCCACCCACCCACATACCAGTACCACAGTTATGCTATTTATGCTTTGATATTGGACTGCTCCAAGAAAGGTTTTACACCACATAAAAACCCAGACCTATGGTTTGCTTAAGAAAATCACGAAATGTCCACATTTACAGTATACAGGTCACCCCGATATACCTCTACCTTTTGCTTTCCTTAATTTTGGTGATATAAGGATAAACATACATAATTTATGTCATCGCTCTATCTTCTATAGCTCTATCCTTTTAAATGTCAGTAGTTGGGATAGCTCTATCCTTTTAAATGTCAATAGTTGGGATGCACCATAAAAATAGGATTTAGTCAAGTTGTAATGTTTTTGAAAGTGTAGTTGTGAAAATTACGTAAATGGTAATATTTTTACAAACTTTCATTACATGGTTATAAATCTGATTTATGCAATACATCTAGTTTATAACCAGGAAAACAAACAGGAAACTTAGATAATTGTCCTTTTAATCCAGTAGAAATCAGCCCAGTATTGCCCTTTAAATCAAGTATTATTGTAAGCGACGTTTTAAGATCTGAATTTGTTATTATCAATGACACTTTTTTGTGTGCAATTTATTGTATTATTGTCATGTGACATGAGAACGATGTGTGATTTGCATACCTGTCACACTCGGCTTGTATGTTTGTTTTTTATGTCCTGTCACAAATTTTTGAATTCAAATCATAAACATAATACCAAAGTTATAATGCTCAAGATGATTGTCTTTGTCAATTAGACTTCATTATTTGAGCTCCAATTTTAAATAAATTTAAGTCTTAAAAGGCCAAATAATATATCTAAATATATAGCAAAATCTGCATAAGAGTAACCACTGTAAAATATAATAATTGCCCGATCCACATAAGGTGGTGGGGCGGAGTAACCTTTTGATACCAAGGAACAGTCACTTCCTGGTGTCCAAAAAATTTAGGGTCAGATGTAGATTCAACCCTGAAACCTCATACTTGGCCATATGATATAAACATTTGGGGAAGACATGGTATTTATGGATTCTACAACATGAAACCAATAAAAGATAAAAAAGAAAAGAAATTAATTTCTATTTTGCCAGAATTTTGATTGAAAAAGAATGTTAGGTGAGTCAGTTTGCAGGTGTGAGCTGAATTTAAGTTGATTGACTGGTAATCAAAACGATGTGATCACCATATGAATAAATATAAACATTAGAATTGATATTATTGTGGAAAATATTAGATTTTTGTTAAAAACAAGAGTATGATTTCTTATTGCCAACCCTGTCAATATTTATTAGCTCATATAAACTCAAATCATGTTTTTATTCATTAACATTATTTTGTATTTATATTTATTTTATTTTATTAGATGTTGTTTACTGGAGGTATGGTCTCCTATTCCATGTACAACATTTGTTATCTATCTTTCATTTTTCTGATTTTATTTTAACAACTGTGAAACCTTCAATTACAATAGATCTGCCAATACAGAAAGGAACTTTGAACATACACACAACACACCTATTATAACACAAAATCTTAAGTTTTACTTCTATCCCTGTGAAACGTTACTTTGACATTTATACAAGGCTGCAATTCATACATGTACGTCCAATACATTCTTAATTTGAATTTTGTTTTTCGCCATATTCAACAATTTTTCAGTTATAATGGTGGCAGCCAGTTTTTATTGTTGGAGGAGAGAATCTGGTTACAATGAATTCAGAAAGAGACCACTCGCATTCTGTAAGTAAATTGACAAACTTTCTCACAAAAATCAGCCTGAGTTCCAATGAGGCTCAGACCTGTGCCAACAAGAAGTGAAAGACATAAAGGTTCATAGTGCGATGCTCTAACCAGTCAGTCACCAAAATATCTTCAACATACAAGGCAATTGCTGTAAAATTCCACCTCCATTAGTGATCTCTATTGATTTAAACATTAACATTCATTCAGTTGAGCATTTCATATGAAATATTTTTAATATAACCTAAAGGCCTACTGAGAAACCTCTTACTTAGTTTTGAATTTGAATTTTGTTTTACCCCACACTCAACAAATCTGCAGTCATATTGTGGTGGCCAGTTTTTAGTGGCGGAGGAGAACCTAGTTACAATATACCCGGGAAGAGACCACTGACATTCTGGATTCTGGCAAACTTTCTCACAAAATCAACTTAGGTTCCATCAGGACTTGAATCCACGCTTACTAGAGGTTAGAGACTTCATGATTTTGCTAAACTTATGTCTTTTTCAGTTTAGCTGTTGTGAGTCTGAGAAGTTTTTTCCAGCAGAAACACATCTAGGCAGCATTTCACAAAAGTTGTAAAAGTGGTAATCTGTAAATTTTCAGTTGCAACTACAGAGACAAAACATTGATTTGATTGACATTGATTTCAGTTGGGGAGCTCTATAAAATTAGTCACAAAAATTTATATATTTAGTATACATTGTAGGGTTGATTTAACCACACTTATTTCTATAAATGTTACTTGAGCTACATGTAAGCCTGTATCGCTTATTATGTTGTGGGTACGTGTATTTTAGCTTATAATTTGCTGCTACATTGTATGTCATGCACTAGCATGCAATATGCAGTCATAGTAACAATGGGGTACAAGTTTATCGGTTCATGATTTCACATATTGTTTCATCACATGACTGATACATGTATTTTAGCTGATATATCATACCGTTATATATCCTTTTTTTCTCTCTTTTACTTAAGTTGACAACTTGAGAGAATGTGAATATTAATCCATGATCATTAAACATTAACTTTTTAACAATATAATGGACAATTCAACTATATTCCAAAAAAGTGTGAATTAAATTTCTTAGTTGTGTGCCATCCATTATCAACAATATTCGTATTTATTTATTTTTTACATTTATTATATTTATCTATTTATTATTTTTTACATGTGTATGTGCTTATACACAGACCTATCTTCAACATGTACATAAGCTTGTTCACCCAAATAGATTTGTTGAGGCCATTATTTTACCAAGGGTGAATGATCCAATATGTGATTTATTAACATGAATGGCTGTGCATCTACAGTATAAATTTCCTATCTAAGTCAAACATTTGGGGATGCCATTGACAGGCAGCTATGGTTCCCCTATCCTCACTGCTGTAATGCTTTTATCCACGTCCTTCAAATGAATATATATCTATATTCCCCCACCTACCAACCCCATAAGATCAACAAACATTTTTGTTGATGTTTGTGTACAATAAAAGGTACAAAATTCAAGTATATCTTGGTCTTTTCCAAAGTATCATTTTTGGACACTTGTTATATACACGTATGTATATTATTCCTGTTAACGATTGGTTGTTTTCTTGAATCATGTGCAATAATAAATTTAAGATACTAATAATCTCGTGTTGTTTATCGTATCGCCTGCCTTAGTTTTGTGATAGCAAGGGCAGTGCAAACTTAACCTACATATAAAGACAACCTGTCTTTAAAGACCATATTTTAAATTCCCCTTGAATGGCCTTTACAGACAGGTTAACTATACTCTGATTCTAACTATCTTCCCATTTTACACTACAGTTATACATGTACACAAAAAAACACATGTACATGTATATCAGGGTATGAAGTCACTAAATTAACTCTACTCAAGCTCAACTAACTTTTCATGTTTTTAAGGGAAAAACACACAAGATATATTCTGTAACTGAACATGTTTATATATTGATGGCATACAATTGTAAAAAAAAAAGGTGAAAGATATTGCTCATTTGAAAAAAAACTTCAGAAATATTAAAAAAAATGTTTGAGTACGTACTCAAATTTTGAGTACCATACTCAAAGTATTTATTCGTTTTTTTAGAGGAAAATCATAAGTGTGATGCAAAAATGTATACCGGTATGTGACTGATGTAAAATAATAATATGTTTTCTTATTCACTCAAATTTGGAAGTTTTACAAACAATTATATAGTCAAAATGATGAAATAAAAGTTGAGCTCGAGTATGGAGTAAATTTGGTGACATCAGGCCATGATTCTCCAAATCGCCATGGAATCTGCATCTTGGAATAATAAATATATACAGTAGAATCTAGCTATAACAACAACCTCACTGACTAGAATTGGTCTGATTAGCAAGGTGGTCTCTTTGGTGGATGTCTGGACTCCTTTACTATTGATTAGAATTTTACAGAAGATTAAATATTTGTAGTCTTGATTGTGATGTGAGGGTTCCACTGTACATGTACATGTACCAACAGTGTTCAAAGGAAGAGGGTTTTACCAAGGTGCTCTATACCAGTCCCTTATTTCAGTATTGTATACACTGTGACTGTCGTGCCCATTACATGAATTGATGCATAGTTGTGGCGCTTACACTAGGAATGTAGACTACAGATGACATACAAGGATAGACTATGAAAAGTGATTGGTGTGGGGAAAAAATTATCACTTACAATTGCAGGTACTTTATGATGGATAATATTCCAGATGCCTATTCAGAATAGGTTTTTTTTTGTGGTCCACAGACACATGTAGCAAAAATTAGGGGTACACATACATTAAATCAAATCAAAAGTAAAATGTCAGTTTTATTTTACTCATCTCGACTCTCACTGGTAACAACAGGGCCGCAATCACTCACCTGAGAACCATCTACAAATGTGGAAAGAAACCAAGAAGAATATGTACACATGTAGGCTGATCTGGCCAAGAAACATAAATATTGCTGTTTTAAGAAATTCATAAAAAAAATTCCAGAAAATAAATTTCGGCAAAATTCTTGCACAAAACATTTCTTCACCTAAATACATGTACAAGTAAAACACTTTAATGCATCATTGTGAATGCAAGGGAGTTTACTGAGTAATTCATGCAAAAATGAATGATAATGACAAAGTCTAACGTAAAACATGAGTCAAAAATGAATATTCAGTTTTCTATGAAAAATGTTAACTCGAATCATAAATCCATGTAGATCACTCAGCAACAATTTGTTTTTCAATTCATGCAGCGGTTCTGGAGAAGATGATTTTTAAAGAGGGGTACCTTTTGGGACCTGTTCTGTCCCATCCCGGATCTACCCCTGGGCTAATGTGGCTGAAAAATGACCATGAGCACTTGCTTCCTGTCAAGTTTCATCAAAAATCCTTGAGTGGTTTTGAAACAAAAACTGATAATGTGAAAAAAATGCACCCTCCCCCCTCTTTTTTTGCAGTCTTAAAGAATTCATAAAAAATTCTAGAAATTAAATTTGAGCAAAATTTTTTAACAAAAACATTTGCTTACCAAATTACAAGTAAAACATCAAATGAATGCATCAATGCAAGGGGAGATAATTGAGGAAATCATGGGAAAATGAGTGAAAATGACGAAATGTCTGAAAAGACTTAAGAAATACATCAAATTTCTTCTGCTTTCTGTGAAAAAAAAAACTTGAATCATACATACATGTAGATCACTCGGAAACAATCCATTTTTCAATTCATGCAGCAGATCAGGAGAATTTTAAAGAGGGGTACCTTTTGGGACTTATTCTGCCCCACCCTGGATCCACTCCTGAGCCAGATCGTTTCCGAGTGATCTACATGAATGTACATGTATGATTCATGTTTGTATTTTTCACAGAAAGCAGAAATTTGATGCATTTCTTAAGTCTTTTCAGACATTTCGTCATTTATTGATTTCTGACATGTTTTTTGGGTCTTTTCAGACTGTCATTTTCATATTATTTCATGGATCATCTCCCCTTGTATTCCCTTTGATGCATTTTACTTGTAATTAGGTGAAGAAATGTTTTTGTGCAAGAATTTTGTCGAAATTTAATTTCTATAATTTTTAAGACTAAAAGGTGGGGGGTGCATTTTTCACACTGTCAGCATTTGTTTCAGAACTATTTAAGGGATTTTGACCAAACTTTCCAGTTAACAATTACTCAAGGTCCTCTACCATGTTTGTAGTTTTCAGCCAGATTGGCTCAAGGGTGGGGCCAAACAGGTCACATAACTTGATAAGGTACCCCTCTTTAAAAATCTTCTCCAGAACTGTTTCATGAATTGGAAAATGGATTGTTTTTTAGTGTATTCATAGAAATCGGAGAATTAATTCTTGACATGTTTTTGAAGTCTTCAGACTTTGTCATTTTCATATGATTTCCTCAATTATCTCCCCTTGCATTTATTTCATGTCTTTTACTTGTATATAGGTGAAGAAATGCTTTTGTGCAAGAATTTTGCTGAAATGTAATTTTTATATATGTTTAATAATTTTCTTAAAACTGCAATATTTATGTTTCTTGGCCAGATCAGCCTACATGTAGATAAATCTCTTGGTCTTCTTTCCACATCTAGATGGTTCTCAGGTAAGCGATTGAGGCCCTTGTTTCTTTCTGCATCAGAAACGGAGCTTAATTTAGCCCCTACGATATGGTAGAAAATCACCGACAATCTCCTGTATACATGTACATGTAGTTTATAAATATAATTATGCATGTGGTAATAACACCACTGATAAATTCATATATTGACATCTACATTGTACAACAAGGCCAAAAACAATTAACTTGTTTGATGTACTCATGAAAAATATCCATCTTTAAAAATGTTATACAAGTTGCTATTTTGTTATTACTTTGTCAACTAATAAAACTACATGAAGAATTTGTCAAAAACTCAAATGTGATAACTTAATAAAAGAATCAGTATTACATGTATTAACATTCAACAGAGATATTTTTATCAGTACACCAAACAAATGTAGTATCCAGTGAAAGGACATTCATAGAAAAATCATTAAAATAGGAACGCAATCTCAGAGTTTAAAATTTTAATAAAAATGTTCATTCTGACAAGCATAATAATACAATGAACAGAAATCTTTTATCATTTACTTGTATATAACACACTGATTCACATTCATACTTCATACAACCACAATGTTTTTAAGTTACTCAAATGTATTATTTAAATAAAAACAGAATTATTATCTTTACGAAGAGATACCACTTCCATTAACCATATTCATATATTTTTTACTCTAAAATATTCATGTTGTTGTCAGCTGACAATGACCATTTCATTTTTGTCAAGTCTGAGCACTGAAATTGACATACATGTAGGTCTACAATGTAATATTTTTCTCTGAAAAAAGAATTGAAAATCATATTAGATTGTTTAATTGTTTAATCAACAACACCACATGTTACTTTCTACTTAACAATTTGTTTCCTTTAAGACACATTAAGTATTCATTTGTTTAAAATTGTTTACCTAAATCTCAAAGCAACAAGTTAGGTCAAATTTGTACTCGATGGGGAAAACAGCCAACACATTTACCTATGCAATTCAGTATCCACGAATATGCCAGATCAGCCATTAATTTTGTTTTAATAAAGATAAACTTTCAAACAATCACAAGCAAAATTCTACTTGGGTTAATTAACAATCCATCTTCAATTACTGTCATAAAGTCATGACTATTACTAATGTATACATATATTATGCCAGCATAAAATATAGGTGTTTCCTGTTACCTGACCAACCTCATTTTTGGCAGTGATCTTAAACATGCTAATTATTGATGTTAGATCAAGAAAAACTTCTGCAATTCAGTATTAAGATTTAATTGTGAGTACTGTCTGATAAATATAGATGTAGAGAACATAAATTTCCAGTCTGGTTATTTACAACATTTGGAAAAAAATCATTGATAAAAAAAAGGTTTTTCCTACCAATCTACCCATTATGTCATTTTGGGCATGTAATAGGATTAGGAAGTACACATATTTTATGCTAGCCATGAAATATTTGTACCAAAGTTTTAACACATCCTATTCAGCTAATGTAAATAAATGTATTTTTAAAAGAAAAACCATTGATCCAATTTTCAGACTTGATAGAAAACCAACATTAAAAAATTCTGAATAAAAAGGAAATGGTTAGAAGTCAATACATCACAATAAACAAGGCAGAACTGTAGACTACATGAACATCACACACTTACACACGACCAACATCACACCAGATACCATGACAATAAATTTACTCTAAGAAAAATCCCTATGTTACAATGCTCAACACTTGCATGTTTAAGATTTCATTATATCAATTCATTGTTTGATTAATTCTTACATGAAGGTAGATCTTGTACATTTATGCTTGTTAATAATTCTATTTAAATTCAAAAAAGTTTATGGAGAATTTATCTACCTATATTGTCAACTGTATAATAAGAACTAAATAATTTTTCTTACTTTTTCAAAACCCATCACAGTTATCTTGGAATTTAAAAACCACAATAACTTAACTTATACAATACATGTGTACTTGCACATCACATATTTGACATTTAAAAAATTATGTCAATCATAATTTAATGCTGACACGTGACTAATCTTGAGTACTTTCATGTAACCATAACACACATTGGAGCTGTGAATTTCTCTAGAATTCCTGAATTTTATCTACCCGTGGCTGTAGCTGCCGCAGTAGCCGTTGACTGTGCAACTTGAGCTGCTTTCTGTTTCAACATAGTCCAGTCAAAGGTGTAATCATACTGATAGTTAAGGGTACGGAAAAGAATGCGGAAAAGTTGACGGAGGTACATGTAATCTGGAGCTTCTTCAAATCTCAAACCACGACAATAATTCAAGTACATTGCAAACTCAGCTGGAAATCCTTTGCACAATACTTCAACCGGCGTTGACATCTTTTTCTCACTGATTTTTTCATACTTTTGTTTCTTTGTGTTGGCTTTGAGCCCTTGCCAGGGTAAACTTCCTCTGTTGAAGTACATCAAGACATAGCCCAGGGATTCCATATCGTCCCTTCGACTTTGTTCAATTCCAAGATGGGCATTAATGCTGGCATATCTTGCAGTTCCTGTCAGATTCTTATCTTCCCTGTATGGAATATGAGTCCTTGTTCGACTGTCACGATATTTCTTAGCAAGTCCAAAATCTATGAGAAAGACTTTGTTACAGTGTCTCCCAATACCCATTAAAAAGTTGTCTGGTTTGATATCTCTGTGAATAAAGTTTTTGTTGTGTACATATTCAATTCGCCCAATCATTTGATCTGCAAGCATCAAAACGGTCTTCATTGTGAATCTTCGTGAGCAGAAATTAAACAAATCTTCTAAACTGGGACCAAGGAGGTCCATAACGAGAACATTGTAATCTTTTTCTTGACCATACCAACGGATATGAGGGATACCAACACCACCCTGAAGAATTTTGTATAATTTACTTTCGTATAGTAATTGAGGATGCCGCGCCTTTGTCGATTCTAATTTGACGGCGACCTCCTCGCCATTTGTTATGTTGATACCCAAGTATATGTCACCAAACGACCCGCTGCCTATTTTTCTCACTAAACGATACTTTGAACTGACTATAAACTCAGTTTTCTGGGTACCTCCACCGGCACTCTCCATGATGTTTCTTAAACTTATCGAATAATATCAATTACTGTCTAATTAATTCAGTTATATGGCCCGTAAATATGTCAGATTAGATGTTTTCTTACATTTGGTAACCATCTTGGGTGGTTGCATCGCAATAGAGATTACCCATAATTCATCCCTCTCTCGGTTTCTCGGATGAATGCGCATGTGCACAGGAAGAAAGATTTAGTAAATTTTGAATTGGGTCGTTAATGTGAACACTCAATCACTATAAACTAGATAAATAAAGTCAGATTACAAACTGAAAAACAAGTATTTATATGCATTTATGTTTATGTATAATACACTCAATCACTATGAAAGTATTTGGTTTATTCTTTTCATCAAAACATGGTAATTTTGTGATATACCAAGATATATGACCAACCAACAGACTTAAAGCCAAATGTGGTTACACGTACCCTATATAGCCTGTAGTTACATGCAGGGAGTAACCACATTTGGCACAACCGTTCAAAACATCGAGAATGAATTACAGGGGCAGATCCAGGAATTTTCAAAAAGCGTGGGCGTATTTTTTTCAGTGGTGTAGGAAGCAGATCAAAAGAACGTTAAGATTTGAGGCTGATGACATTAATTAAACTTGTAAATACATTTGTACCTGGAAAATTAACTTTAGGCGGCACTCTCTCCGTCATCACTGCGCTTTTGTAAGTGTTGGGTCAATCGTGGGGCAATATTTCATTAGGGCTTGGGTTTTACGCACCTTTCAGATAGTTTTTTTTTAATTTGGAATCCCTTTTTTCTGCATCCTTATGCATAGCAATCCGCTAATAAACCACTTTGGTTATCCTTCTCAAAAGAAGGTAGAATCAGCAAAAAAGTTACTAAAATCGGGACAGAATTTGGCCTAGTATCCTCCAGACACTGAATTATGGCCTCTTTATCGTTAAAAATATCGTTGATGGATAATTTCGGAAGCCCGATAAGGAATCCTCTAGCTTCCAGACACAAAAATCGCCATTTCCCCGTGATCCAGAGTATGCTTCCCAGAAATTTAAATCATTAAAGCCCAGAGAGTTAATTATCACATTGCGACTCGTTTTTATTTCGGCCAAATATTGCATTAAATTGATATGCGTATCATTTATCAAAAATAAATTGAGTATCAGCAAACATAAATGCATGCAGAAGCATGATGAGGGAGTCCAGAAAATTTTGGATTTTAAAATGTTCTGGGAAGCCTTTTTTTCTGGATTCCAGACGTGTTGATAATGTATAAAAAAATCGGAATTGAAAAAGTATGGGGAGGGGGCGTCCCTGGCCGCCCCGGTAACTACGGCTACATACATGTAATGTGTAAATATATTTTGATGTAATGCAAAATTTGCCAAGTTTACAAATAAATTTTCATATTCATACGAAACGAAAATTTCTTTACCGAAATGATGGGCAACAGGGAAGGAAGAGTATATATAATGTAATTGTTTCGGACCGAGCGTAGCGAGGTGCGAAACTTTTGGTAATAATAAGTACAGATTCCGGAAAATCAATTATTCAAGAAATTATAACTACTGCTTTGAAGAAATCAAGTATTTTAAAAAAATTGTGGCTGTATGATAAAAGAAATTACGTCAAAAAGTGTGGGGGGGGGGGTAAACATACTTGTGTTCCCCAGTTTCAAAAGTGCGGGGGTACGTGCCCCCTTGACCTACGCCCTTGAGATATAGACCTGTTTATCCTAGATATTATTTTATTGACATAGTTTCGGCCTCCTGTGATCCAGACATAGGCTACCTTTTTATAAGAGATCTAGACAGAGATGTGGTATATTTTGAAATAATATTTTCCTGTATAGATACATACAATTTAACTTTAGAACTGTCAGGGGGTGTTCAATTATTTCATCAATATATTAAGTTTACTAATTATTTTGTGATCGGATCCAATCTTTTCACTTAAAACGTCTTCAAAGCGTTATAACGGAGCTCAAATGACATTCTAGGCTACAGGCAGCGATGGGCCTATATTGCTGTTTACAAGTGATGTATTAATTTGCACATGTATTTCGGTGATCTAGAAAATCATGAAAGTGTGGGTCGACACCGATAGCACAGAATATATATCTCATACCTGACCAAAAGCAGACGGAAGATCTAAAGTTGGTGAGAATATAAGGCGGGAAAATTTGTTATCAGTCTTCCGACTATTATACAGAAATTAGAGTGTTATACCCATTTTGTAAACTTTAGCGGGCGCACTTTCGAATGAACCCTCACTAGTCACTACACATTTATAATTCTATGTGTTGGATTAATTAATTGAGGCAATATTTCACTGATTAGGGGATCGGTTTTACCAACGACTCATTTTGTCATTTCTGTTTCTGTTTCTGTTTGGTAAGTGATCACCTTCAACTTGCTGAAGTTTACATCACTGTGGGTTGCGCAAGCTAGGAAAAAGTATTTAAAATTTAAAGAAAGAATTAAAACTATTTACTTGGAGTTGTGAGTTCAATGAAACAGCTGCTTTGAACGACTCGACTGAGTCGCTCATCACAGTGTTCAGGGGGAGATGATTCCAGTCTTTAATAGTGCGTGGAAAGAAGGAGTTTTGTCTAATTTGGGTACGACATGATGGAATTTGGAAAGAAGGTGTATGCATATTGCGTGACAGTCTGAGAGGGGGGATGAGTCTGTCTGTTTTTGGTATGGCCACTTTATCATTAATGATTTTATAGAGCATTGTTAGTCGGTAGTCTGTACGTCTATCTGCAAGGGTTCTCCACTGAAGATGTTGTAACATGTCACTGACACTGGAGGTGTTGCGATGTCTACATGTGACATACCTAGCAGCCCTTCTCTGAATCATTTCAAGTTTATTTATATCCTCAGCAAAGTACGGGTCCCAGACTGAGCAGGCATACTCTACTGATGGTCTAACTAAGGATTTGTATGCCTGCTCCTTTACTGAGGCGGAATTGATGTTTAAGTTCCTTTTTAGAAAGCCCAGTGTGTTATTTGCTTTTTTACATATGTTGTTAATATGTGTGTTCCACTTAAGGTCGGACTGGATGGTGACACCTAGATATTTTGCACTGGTTACGTGTTCGAGTGTTTGGCCGTGTAAGTTGTAATCAAATTTTATAGGCTGTTTACTTTTACTTATTGAAAGGACATTACATTTGTCTGGGTGAAAGGCCATTTTCCATTTCTTTTCCCAAATTCCTAATTTATCTAGGTCTTTCTGAAGTGTTAGGCAGTCTTTATTGGATTTGATGATGAGATATGCTATGGTGTCATCAGCAAAAAGACGGATGGTGGAGTCAAGGCCAACAGGAATGTCGTTAATGTAAAATAAAAACAGACTGGGACCCAGCACCGACCCCTGGGGGACACCGGATTGTACAGGGACATAGTCGGAGGTCACCCCCTCAAGAACAACAGCCTGGGTGCGAGATTTAAGAAAATTTTCTATCCACTTGTTGATTTTTCCTTGTATGCCGTAGAAATTTAGTTTGTGTGTTAATAATTTGCTAACTTTGAAATTTTCAACTTAGGCTAGCATCCTCCAGATACTGAATTGTGACCTCTTTATCCAAAGAAATATTTTTAAAAACGGTGACAGATTAATTTAACCTGAAATCGAAGTGGAAGTGGAACCTCGCATAAAGACCACATCACTTTGTAGATCACCTCGCATTTCAGGAGCAGAAATCACCAAATTTACTCTACTCAAACTCAACTAACTTTTCACGATTTTAAGGTAAAAACGTACAAAAATTATTCTGTAACTGACTGGCCATGTTTGCATATCGACGGCATACAATCATAAATAATGATAAAAATTATTGCTCATTTGAAGAAAACTTCAGAAATATTAATTTGAGTAGTACTCTAATTTTGAGTACCATATTCAACTTAAATTTATTCAATTTGTACAGGAAAATAACAAGTGTGATGCAAACTTAATATGTGAATGATGAAAAATTATGTTTCCTAATTACTCGAACATAAAGGTTTTACAAACAATTATATAGTCAAAATAACGAAATGAAAGTTGACCTTGAGTATTTAATTCCAGACGTTGATTCCATGTACTCACTTTCGTGTACATATCATTTGGACTACATTACGTATTCGTAGTTCTCTGACAGTAAAGAGATCAAAGAATGTGACATACCATATAAGGAAAACACTGCTCTTCCAATTGTCAGCCAATCATATCTGAAGCGTAGTAAGCGTTTCCTTATATGGAATGTCACATCTTTTACTCAGAGAGAATTCAGTTTTCCATTGAAATTTCGCTAATAAATACATTGATATGATTTTTAAAATGTTAGCATTTTCTTCTGTTAGGAAGAGATTTCTATAGAAAATGTCAAATATTTTTATATCACCCAAGGTCCAATGATATTTACATTAGTTTTATGGAATCAAGTGAATAACTTTAAGCCTTTTTCATTAAAAAACCTATTTAAATTTTGGTCGACAACATCAAATGGCAATGCCACAAGCATTCGTGCTTCAAACAGCATAGGAAGTTGTTAGGAATTATCTAACGTGTTATTACAATGATTGTGACGATTTTTCAAGGTCAGATACACCTACTTAAATGGATATCAGTTTTTTCTTTATAAAACACTTCAACTTCTTTTTACATAACCAATGGACCAATTTCAATTTTAACTTGGTAGGAAATATCCATGTGAAACTGCATGAACGGTTTTTGAATAAAAAGGGGTTAGGTCCCTATAGGAGACATTTTGTACATCTTAAATCCTTGGAATGAAACAATGAGCAGACTAATAAAGATTTGGTATGTGTGTTTGCCATGTCAATATCTACGAAGTTTGTTCATAAACAAGCCGTGAGGGGGTGATTAAAATGCCATAGTGTACAGCTATCTTCAAATGGCTTGTTAACTCAAAACTGATGGGCATTTTGTATACAATTATAAATGAGATATAATGTATGAGATTCTAGTATATAAAGACATTTTCAATTTCTTATATTACTGGGTCAGTTTCAACTAAACTTGGTAGGAACTATCCCCATGCCAAGCTGAATAAAATTTGCAAGTGAAAAGGAGTCAGAACCCAAAATAGCTCCGAAAAGGTCCAAAACTTTGTGCATCTTTAAAAATATCCTCCTCATGATCCAATGGTCAAAATATTCCCAAAGTAAGCTGATATCCATAAAGGCCAATCAGATCTCTTGGTCCAGAACTTTGAAAAATTTCAAAAGTTTATACACAATAAGCAACAGCAACTAATGGCAAGAGCTCACATGAGTAAGTTGGTCATCCAAAACTGATACATTTTTGTCTTGTTTTAACACTGACTTACATAACATTTCACAAATAAAACACAAACGAAAAAGCCATACTTTTCAGTATGTTTATTTTTGAACAAATTATCAGCTGTAGGAAATCTTATGATGTGTATAACAGGATATGATGATCCTCAAATGGTTCATTTTCTATGATTCTGTTAAACGTTTGCTTCACACAAAAACATTCTGGTTTAAGTAAAATGTTACAAACAATATAGTGACATATTTAGATTTTAGACACCTGTTTTTTTTAGCTCATTTTCTCTAAAAGTATGGTTTTGTGAAATCACTAACTTGCTGGACCAATACTGTGTTGGCATCACTGTTTCTATTTTCATTCCTGTTGTCATTTTACTACAGTTCAATTGACATCAAAATGTTAGTGTTTATCTAATACAATCTTAAACCCTGGCAACTCAGGGTTTAATCACAAGTAAAAAAAAACAGAATTGCATAACTCAACAACCCCCTGAAAAACAATGGACTCTTCCATAAATCAATGATTTAGGCCAGTCCAAATATGTCTATAGGGGTGAATGAGATAACAGCTATGAACCATTCATATTGATTTGATTTACATCTTTAGGGCTTCCCATAGCTTACAATATTTAAAGTAGATAAAGGGACATTTGAATTGGTTGTTGCATTAAAAGGAAGACTTGGTTGAGGAGAAAGTTTTCAAAACTTTGATCAAGCATAGCTTCTAGAATTTAACCACTGATACTACCAATTCCAAATTATTTTCATAATTAACTCCTCAAGCCCTGAAACAATGAACTCCTCTGTAAACCAATGACTTAGATCAGTCAAATGTGTCTTTAGGGGTGAATAGATTAAAGCCCTGATGAGAGCAGATGTACCAAAATATAAATGTTTACATAGCTTTGCAACATGTAAAATAGAAGAATTATATCTGCTTGCACTAAGAAAGATACCAATATATATACAATTAATTGACTCTAGAATAATTGATTAACCAATGGCAATTAAAGGTTACATGTAGATCCAGGTGATGGAGGATGAGCCCCATATTACCTTTTTTCCTTATTGTTTACCTCATAACAAAAGTAAAATATTTTAAACTTAAGGTCAAGGCTCTCCTAAATACTTGACACTTGAAGGTTTTAACAGTCAGCCTAGTCATCTCCTATTTCCTGGATCCACCACCATAAAATATACTTAAGCAATTATCACAGACTTTACATGAAAAATACATATACACATGACAGGAGTGAAATAATAGTGTATTACAATTGGCAAACCAAATACCATGTTCCACACTTAACTCATTCACCCCTACAGACACATTTGGACTGCTTTAAGTCATTGATTGACAGAAGAGTCCATTGTTTTTCAGGGGTTGATGAGTTAAAAGAAAAGCACACTGCAGTGGTACATATGCCTATGTCAGTATATGGGGATACCGAAACCTTGCAAAGGGAGTGGTTATGCTTTAGGTAAATTGAGGGTTATCCAACAAATATAAAAAAGCCAAAGGCTTTAACAAGACATAATTTATGGAATATGAAAGGCTGAAAACACAACATCTAAAATATGATTCAAATGGAACAAAAGAGCAAACTGGTGATGAAATAATATCTTTTCAGCTAACGCACATTTTTACAATGCATTTAAAGCAATATCAAGGCTTATGTAAGGTAAAGCAAACTGATATACCACTCTTGTTGTAAGTAACAGAACAGTATGTATTGAAACTGTTCTCCTAACCACCTTTGTAATATACAAGACAAAGTATCCACCCCAACTGTTCTCATGACCAGATCCTGTTATAATATACATTTAGTACAAGACAGAGTATTCACCCCGACAGTTCTGATGACCACATCCCTTTGTAATATACAAAACAAAGATTCCACCCCAACCGTTCTCATAACCACACCCTTTTGTAACATACAAGACAAAGTATTCACCCCAACTGTTCTCATAACCACATCCCTTTGTAATACACATTTTGTACAAGACAAGTATTCACCTCAACTGTTCTCATGACCACTGCCCATTATAATATACATTTTGTACAAGAAAAAATATTCACCCCAACTGTTCTCATAACTGCATCCTTTTGTAATATACAAGACAAAGTATTAACCCCAACTGTTCTCATGACCACATCCCTTTGTAATATACAAATGTAAAATCCATTTCTGATCATATGGCCTTTATAAATCCATAGTAACAAGAATCGGTTGATGAATTTCACAAAAAATTTACATTCTGAACAAGCATGGATATATTATTAAAATATCGGTAAACATACATGTACATCTTCTTTATATACAGGTACTGTTGGTAAAACATCATATTAGATAATTAAACTGACGTTAAATCATAATCTATAACAAAAACTTCAGTATTAGATATATAAACATGTTATGGCTTAGTACACTAAGGTAGACTACTACAATCCTGCCATTTAATTACATTAAGCTATGCACACTTCAAAACCTGCACTACAGTAGGATATAACATACATTCAGTGTGAACTGCAAATTTCTTATTTTTGATCTGAGGGGAAAATATTAGCATCAATTCAATCAAATTATCATCTTTTTATATGAACCATTGCAATCGATTTCCTACCTCTTTCTAAAAAAAAATATAATAAAAAAAAAAAGGCCTGTTCCCTCCTCTGACCCCAAACAAAAGTTATCAAACAAATACCGGTATAAAAACTGTCATGTTCAATAAAGAGAATTATTGTCAAAGGTAATTACAAAGAATACAGATATACTTGGGTGTTCAATTCAGCGAGTTTTATTTCAGGCAAGTTAGCTTTGGACAGCTCATTGCAATAGAACAAGATTAAGGGGTCAGTAAGGGGTCAGTATGAAAACGTACTCAGAGTCAGATCATTCCAGTACCACAATAAATGTTGATGGTCAGTTATCATTGAAGTCTTACAAATGCAAGACATCTTTGGTAAGGTAACAGATTCTAGGACATGTTTGGTCTAAAAAATATGAATGGGTTAAACCAAAATACACTCATATTGGTCTAGTGTATTTAAGACTTAACTCATTTACCCCTCAAGAATCATTTGGACTATTTGCCAGGGGTAGATGAGCTAATACAACATGTAGGTGAACCATACCTCTTGAGAGATACCTTGATGAGAGTGAAGTCTACTGATATTATGTTCCAACAATGTTTAATACCATGAATATATAGTGGGAAGTCAGCCCTGAAAATCCTTATTTCATCTGCAACATCTACATCAATTAGGTACTTTAAAGGTCACAGTTACAAAGACAGCAATTGCACAGAAAGGCCCAACAAATTTTACCATGCATAACATACTATAAAACACACTGCATAAAACAAAGGCCTCATATACATAAGTATACCAACTTATGATTAACTATGGTTTAAATTAAGTTGCCTCCCCTAACAAAAATTATTGTGACCAACCTCAAGAAAATGGATCTAAGGGTAAAATTTCTGAATTTTCATTAAATTTTATTTTTTCAAAACCATAACTGTTCAGAAATGTAAAAAAAATTATTTAGCATATTTATCTATTTAATTATCCTGAACAGACAATTTTAAAGATTAGAAAATTTAATTTGACAGTGTTGCATACCATTTTAAAGAGGTGAAGTCATAAATCAAATGTTTCTTTCCTGTTACAGGTCACATATAAATTCATAAATATTACTCTAATTTTCAAATTTTAAAAATGAGAGACTTAAAATTTACAAAAAATTGTACCAGATGTTTTCTTAAGAATTTGTATGTGACTGTGTCAGGAAAGAAATAAGACACACTTTCTTTAAGATAAACCTTACTGTTACAACATGTCAGTTGCTAAAATAAATTCAAAATTGAGTATGAAATATGAAATATGTTAGTAACTTTTCATGTTATTTCTACAAGTATAGTTAAAAGGATATTATCATTGGCACACTAAAAAGAATCAATCTCTATATTCTAGGGATATGTTCAAAACTGCTACAGTACATTTTAAGAGTAAATAATTAAAATATACATAAGTTAAATACAACTAGATGTAAGTACATGTACTTGAAATAACAATTCATGGAAGAATAAGCATATTACATTGAAGCTTATTGTGTAAGAATAAAAAAACAACAAAGGAATGGACAAAATCTTAAATGCATACATGCTTACAATTATATATTCTACACACATACTCAATTCTAACATAACCTTGTCAATAATAACAGTATCTAAACTGCTATTCAAGTATTTTTCATTTCCATCTTTGACCACTTTTGAGTAACATTTATTCGGTCTTTATCAATTATATTTTTCTTTCTTAGGTACACAGCTATTTTCACGTAACACTTTTATGCAATGGTTAACATGTCAATAAAAATACTTCCGTTTTTTCTGTCGATTTTCAATCTGTGTAACTACACTTCAACAACAAGTCTGTAAATGTTGCTGTGCTGAATTATTTGTCACAAATGACATACTGCCCGACTCATTTCATACCTCTTTCATAATTCTGCATAAAATTATCTGTAAGTAATTAATTCATGTTTAACAGTACAAATGTAAATATAAATATAAATGCATGTAGCTGAATTCCTAATCTCGTAGTTTTTGTAACTTTGGGGGATTGGAAAAGTATTCACCATATTAAATACAAAAAAAAAAAAAAAAAAAAAAAAAAAAAAATCAAAACCAACTTCCAACAGCACAGCTACATTTTGAACAATCAACCCTGATGCCTTTTTATAAATGATAATTTTTATCAACTAATGTTTAAGACAATCTAAGTTTGTCTTTAAACAGTGGTAAATGAATCAATGTCCAAAATGAAAAATGTTTATTATTAATTCATCAGTTTCATGCCGTTGCATAAATTCAAACAAACAATTTTTTAAAATTAAACCCATTTCATTAACTGACAACAAACAGTAAAAATGTCATTCATCTATTGGTACAAATGTAGGTTCATAGGAAAAGACCTTTTCTAGACAATTATGGTCATGTAACTTTGAACTGCAAACTCATACAGACACCAGTCTATCAGAAAAATAGTACCATCATCACAGTAACTAATGGTTTTGTGACACTATTTTCTGGACATTTGTAGCATTTACCTGTCCAAAGTTACAGGACTGAAGTTGATGTGAAAAAGTTTATAGGATTCTAGCACTGTCTGAACATTTCAAGTAATTAGTACACATACAATCTTTACATTCATGTACAAAAATGTCTATGTAAACACATCAAGAGTTTACTTGGGGTTTGATTAGTCATAGAATGTATGACAGAGTCAACAATCATAAAAATTATCACATGTCCTGCAGCCATGGCAAGAAGTCTGGTAATTCACTTGCAAATGTCACTCAAATTCAGATAAAGGAATGTAACATAACTTATTGCTATCTACATTTGTACATGTATTATAAAGGTGTTACAAGTTTTAAAAGATTGCTCTTTACCTTTTACCTGATATTAACCTTTCATTCCTAGCTATCTAAATGATATGCTCATTTCTATTGTCTTAGGCCAGTCTATTATGGCTTGTTGTGTTAAAAATGTACACATTGCACCTGGAGCACTGATATTACACAACCAAAGTAAACTAGAATTCATGAATACATTTTGCTTGTTATTTGATCTGGCCTAATTATATAATTAGAAATGTGCTATGCAGTTTTAACTTGTATGCCACAATGCCTGCTATGGACATGTGTGATTGTTGAACCCTGCAACTTACTCAAGTCAGTTACAATTTAACCAGGGGCAGTGATTTTCCACCCTATCATATGGTGCCAAAACAAGACCTTTATGCAAAACAATGCAATTCCACCAATTTGCTGTTGAAATTTCCCAATTGAAGTCAAATGTCAATGAATTTAAAGAGATCCTAATTTTTCATATGATTCTGTATATTTCCCAATTTCAATAAAATGTTTCTAAAAATCCTAATTCAAAAGGCCCAGGCTCCAATCCCCCAAAAAGTGTGAAAAATCTCTGTTAATATAAAACTTTTCAGTATTACACTAAAGTTAAATTGAAAAAAAGTCAAAGAGCTGGACATGAATGTATTGAAATTTCTTTTTTTTTTCTTCTTTTCTTTCATTTTTATTTAAATATACTTAAATCTCAACTAACAGTAACGATTGAGATTTGTTCTGTCAATTTTAATCTAGCCTCGTCCAGCAGTAGCTGCAGCAGTAGCTGTTGAATTTGCAACTTGAGCTGCTTTTTGTTTTAACATAGTCCAGTCAAAGGTGTAATCATACTGATAGTTAAGGGTACGGAAAAGAATACGGAAAAGTTGACGGAGGTACATGTAATCTGGGGCTTCTTCAAATCTCAAACCACGACAATAATTCAAGTACATTGCATATTCAGCTGGAAATCCTTTGCACAATACTTCAACCGGCGTTGACATCTTTTTCTCACTGATTTTTTCATACTTTTGTTTCTTTGTGTTGGCTTTGAGCCCTTGCCAGGGTAAACTTCCTCTGTTGAAGTACATCAAGACGTAGCCCAGGGATTCCATATCGTCCCTTCGACTTTGTTCAATTCCAAGATGGGCATTAATGCTGGCATATCTTGCAGTTCCTGTCAGATTCTTATCTTCCCTGTATGGAATATGAGTCCTTGTTCGACTGTCACGATATTTCTTAGCAAGTCCAAAATCTATGAGAAAGACTTTGTTACAGTGTCTCCCAATACCCATTAAAAAGTTGTCTGGTTTGATATCTCTGTGAATAAAATTTTTGTTGTGAAAGTATTCAATTCGCCCAATCATTTGATCTGCAAGCATCAAAACGGTCTTCATTGTGAATCTTCGTGAGCAGAAATTAAACAAATCTTCTAAACTGGGACCAAGGAGGTCCATAACAAGAATATTATATTCTTTTTCTTGACCATACCAACGGATGTGAGAGATTCCGACACCACCTTGAAGAATTTTGTATAATTTACTTTCGTACAGTAACTGAGGATGCCGTGCCTTTGTCGATTCTAATTTGACAGCAACCTCCTCGCCATTTGTTATGTTGATACCCAAGTATATGTCACCAAACGACCCGCTGCCTATTTTTCTCACTAAACGGTACTTTCCACCGACTATAAACTCACTTTTCTGGCTACCACCACCTGCGCTATCCATGATGTTTCAAAATTTATCAAAAGGACACCAATTCTGTTTCTTTTGGATAGTTATTTCAACACAAAATATGTTAAATTTGTGTTCTTCTTTTTCTGTTGGCAACCATCTTGAGGATTAGCTCTAAGAACCCCATCGCAATCAGAATAGATAGATGTAGATCTATGAATGTTCAAAGTGAAATACCATATGCCTCGAATGCGAACAAAATATTTGTTTTTGTTATCTATAGGTATTATAGTTTTTATGTTTACAAATTATTGGCGACAAGGTAAACGGTTTGAAAAGAAAAAGTACGTACCGATACAACAGTCAAGAACGACAAATCAGATTTATTCCTGGATAGACAGGACCATCATAACAAGTGTTACACGAAAAGGGCTATAATTAAGAATATCTGTATTCACTTCATGTGATTTGACTAACAGTACATAACATTATCTAGAAACAATATAAATAACATAAACCTTATAATTTTTCATTTTCTTTTTTTACCCACTCACATGCGTCTTAATTTTTTATACAACTTTAAAACCAAGCAGCTGATGAAATTTTGAAAAATATTGAAAGTAGCTTGTATCAATTAATTAATCATTTAAATGAAATTTTGAAGTTTACTTTAAGGGGAAAAATATATCCCGAAGTGTCTAGTATTTCTGTCCAAAAAAACAAAACGTGTACTGGAAACATTTCGGCGGCCTTTATTCATTTGCGTAATATTAAAACCCACTATGGTAAGGACTTAGGGATGTTTAAAAAGGGGAAAAGGGAACGTGAAAGGTTCTACAGATACACATCTTTGCCAGTATAGAGAAAATTAATCGGGGTAGCATATTCCAATGCCCAGATACTCTTTGGGGGTGTTGGTGGTGGTGGTGGGTACCAGATAGTAAAGTATAAATATTCAGGATGTTAAAATTACACGTTCCTACTTGTCACCATACATAAGAGGGTATCCAATGAAGAAAAAAAGACCCACTTCCCGTGCAGCTTGTCATAACCGGAAATTATTTTTTTTCGGTAGGGTCACGTTGACATTTCGCTAAAAATACTACGTTTGCCCAATGTAGCAACTTTGTTTTTAAATATTTATAATGCATTTAATATTCAAGATTATATATATATCTATTGGCCATTTTCGAGTTGTTCCATTCCGTTCAGTTTTGTCAGGATTATTTGCAACTCAGATCAAGTGACTTTAACTAAATGTCGGGCAATGACCTTTCCGCTTATATGATATTTACATTCACGACATTGAGTCAAATCTGGTTTCAATTCGTCTTAATTAAGTTAATATGAATAATTCCTCTTGTAAATATATATACATATATAATCTGCTCAACCGGAAGTAATGTTGCCCTACTTTTTGCTTTGACACTGAATGCTATTATAACGAGCCGTGACATAGAGTTTCAACTCGAAAAATGTCTATTTCAAGGTACTTAAAATAATTTGAAAATTCAAGATAGTTTCTTTAAATTTCAAGATAATAATTCAAGATAGTTAACTAAAAATTCAAAATAAGTTGAAATTCAATATTGTTTCCTTATATTTCAAGATAAAAAGTTTAAAATTAAAGCAAGTTTCGTGAAATTTAAGATAGGTTTTTGAAATTTCAAGATTATATGTTGAATATAAAAATAAGTGGATAATTTGAATGAATAAATATTAATAACTGAACCATTGTTTTATCAAATCGTGATTATTTAGCGGGAATTGTTGGGTAATGTCTGTGGGTTGTTAGGTGTTGTTTGGGTAATGTAGGGTGTTGTTGGGTAGATTGACTTGCCGGGTTAGACTACGTCATTAAATTTACTGAACTGGCAACATATGTCCTTTCTTGGTTATTGTTCATTTGAATGTAGTGTTCAAGTAATATTTCTACTGCCAAAATGCTTAAAAACATAATTATATACATTTTCGCGTTTATCTATTTATTGATTGTTCCTTATCTTCCTGAAAGTGAAATGAAAACGGGAACCACACTATTGTTGTTATTTTAACGATTATCGAACCCGATCGTGAAATGTGAAGCACGTAGCCGACGTACATTTAGTGATTCGCTGTTGTTGAGATTTTTTAAACTGTAGCTATGGCAGACAAAGCCAAAAATGCAACCAAGCTGTTTGTAAGGAATTTCAATGGCATTAGATTGCTTCATTTATATTTGAAAATATATGAACTTTGCATGTTGCACATCCTTTTATAATCCCAACTTCAAATTTGGTGTTTACATAAGACTTTCAAGGGAGCAATAATTATTTGTGTCATAGATTGATAGTATTGGTATTGAACTTGCACTTAAAGATTTTGAAGTATTTGACGATAGAATGTTTCGTATAGCCTATGCAACAGTGCTTGGCCAATATAAACGCCTAAATTCTGCTAAGCTGTTGAAGCTTTTTATATCTGAATTCCATATCCAGAGCAGATCAAACTAGTGATATATATAAAGGATTTATATATTACTGATCAAGAAAACTTCCTCATATAAGGGGCAATGTGATTATCCAAAATGCTCACAACTCCTGAAAAGCCCCGCCGAAAATCTGATATGCTGTCGAAAAACTGAAATGTCACAACTATCCACAATAAAGGCACTTTTATTGGGTGTTGGGTAATTTAACACTTGTAAACAAGTTTATCTGAGCACTTTAAATATTGCGTTAACTTATAATGATTCAATGATATAAGAAATTCGACGATTTCATTATGTCTCCTTAGATCAACGAAAATCCATATTGCAGTGGGGTAAATATAAACACATGTTAAAACTTGATTTTAAGAAATAAATATTCGTCATGATATATTAATTGATTTATCTTAAATGATAATACTGCTGATATTTATTATTACTTGTTCAAGTGTCGAAAATATGTAATGCCGAAAAGGTTAGTGCCCAATTTTCTTGTACAAGTGTTGAAATTACTCTGTGCTGATATTACTTGATGCTGAAATTACTTGAATTCATTTTATGGAAATAATTTGCATTCGTGTTTTAGTTCGCATTTTACTGTATTTCAGAAAATATAAGTTTGATATAAACTTTTAAACATTTGTTATGTTTTCTCAAGAACCGATTGGTCATGCAAATTTATCCAAATTTGGCAGGAAATATTCCTTTGGGAAGCTGTATTATTTGCAAATGAAAAGGAGCCAGTACCCATTGGGATTCCAGAAAGGGGTCAAATTAGTCTAAAATCTTAAAAAAAACTTTTTGTCATGAATCGATAATAAGCATTTCCTTGCATCTGTCATACATTTCACTCAAGTGACCATAAGGCCCATTGCACCTCTTGTTTTTATTTTACATCTAAAACTTTGGGTAAGATTTATGTTTATCTCTTTAAAATACTTTGAAAACATGCTCAAACTATATCTTTATTAGGTCTGTCATTGATGAGAAATTCTATATCGATATATCGATAAGTAAAAAGTATCGATAAATTGAATAATTTGGTGTTTCGTTAAATGCATTCAAAATAAATAGATTCATTGTAATATTTAGTTATTTTATTGTATATTTGACCATCTGAAGATAAAAAAAACAATCATTGCAAGAAAAACACTGTTTACTTGAAGAAATTGAACAATTAGATAAAAATATAACATAGTTCAATAACATGAAGTAAAACAAATGGAAAATTTTTGAAATTGTATAAGAAAATACATCCTGTGAAATGCATAATGAAATGTATCGATACTTAAAAAGTATATCGATTATTTTATCAAATCAATTTGTATATCAATATATCGATATTGAGTTTATCAATGACAGCCCTAATTTTTATATTTATGAAGTTTATTCACCTATGTGTACTTAATGCCTGGATTGCCATTGTCATGTAAGGCAGCAACAAAAGTTCTCCATTTCTGTTGTCTGTCTTTGGTCATCCTTTTTACTGAAGTTTATTCAAATGAATTATTACTTTTATTGTTTACAATTGTATGCCATAAAAATGTTCAGTTGAAGCTTAAATTTTGTATATTTTTATCTTCAGAATATTAAAATTTGTTTAGTAAATTTGGTAAGCTTTGGGCCTTTTTGATATTACAATGTACAAGCCAGGGATTTTCCACACTCCTTTGGGATTGGGGCCTGGGCCTTTTTAATTGGGAATTTTAGCAATATTTTATTGAAATTGGGAAAAGAGAAATACACAAAACTGTATGAAAATATAAGAATTTCATCAAATTCATCTTTATTTGACTTCAGGTGGGAAATTTTGACAGCAAATTTTGAAAAAATGCATTGTTTTTGCATTGGGAATTGGGCCTTATTTTGGCCCCATGTGTAAGGGTGGAAAATCCCTGCAAGCTAGCTTTCTCAATTTGGCTGATCAGTAAAACAATCCCCTTACAAGCAGAGGGCTTTGATTTCATTTGGGGTCAGATTTCAGAGATTTTCCACAATCTATTGGGAACGGGGCCTGGGCCTTTTGAATTGGGAATTTTTGCAATTTTTATTGAAATTGTAAATCTAGAAACAAACACAAATATGTGAAAATGCAAGAAACACTTCAAATTCAATGTCATTTTACTTCAATTGGGAATTTCTGACTGCAAATTGGAAAAAATGCATTGTTTTTGCATTGGGAATGGGGCCTTATTATTTTAGCCCCGTATGATAGGGCAGAAAATCCCGGGATTTAAGACTAAAACACAGGTAATGTATTTCCTTCTCTGAAAATTGATATAAGAATAAAGATGTTAAAATGAAATTTACGACAAATTCTTATGTCAAGGTGGGAGTATCAGTAGTAACACAATTTAGAATCCTGATTCCGTAGCATAGTGAAAATTTGGCGACATTTTACCTAGAACTTTGGATCAGAAAATTTTCATTGGGGACTTAATTTGGTTCATTTCCTTGTTTGTATTTATCTACAAAATTGCCACTGTACTGTAAGCTGATTTTTATGAGAAACTTTGCCAGTTTACTGTCAGAAAGCTGGTGGACTATTGTAGCTGGGTTCTCTCCTCCACCATATGACTGAAAAATCGTTGAGTATGGCAAAAAACCAAAATTCAGATTTATCGAAATTAAAGCCATGATGAAATTTATGTACAATACTCGTAATAATGGGAGTTATTTCCTTTACATACATTCCACATTTTTGTTCTATACTGCATTTCCTGTATCCCTGTTTTCTTTTGGAAAATACAACAACACTAAGTGGATAGAAATAGGTTTACAGTATGGCACAGTGTCATGAAAGCATGCTTGCTGGTCAGATGATATCTTGGGAGGGCATTCATTTCAATGAAATCTAATGTTGATGAATTTGTTTTCAAGAAACTCAACAAAATTTAAACCCACAGGAAGTTTTATTTTACAGTATAACTTGTCTAGTGCTATCTTTACCACCTCTGTGATTAAGAATAAAGGCCCAACTGTACAAGGTCATCACTGATGCACCATGGTTTTTCAGTGGTCTTTACATAATCTGCATAAATGGGTCAAGGCAGATAGGAAACATTGTAAACAGTAAAGGGAGGGACATCAAACTCAAACTTTCTAGCTGGAACACTATCTGGGATTTTCCATATTCTATTGGGAATTGGGCCTGGACCTTTTCAATTGGGAATTTCAACAATATTTTAACAAAATTGATTATCTAATCTAAAAATACACAAAACTAAATGGAAAATACAAGAATCTCTTCAAATTCATTGCCATTTAACTTCATTTGGGAAATTTCAACTGTTAATTGTGAAAATGAATTGTTTTTACATATGGAATGGGGCATTAATTTGGCCTTGTATGAAAGGGTAAAAATTCAATGACAACTGGTACATCTATTATTATTTTTTTCAGAAAAAGTTAAAGGATTTAGCCATCATTTTACCAGGAGCTCTTTTAACAATGTCTGGTTACTGTGTGTATGAAGGCAATGAGAAGTTCTACAGAGAATATGTAATGCCAGCTGTACAGTTACTGGATGCTGAAACAGCTCATAGACTGGCAGTGAAGGCAGCAAAATATAAACTGGTGCCTCGTCCAAAGAAGCCTGATATGCCCAATTTGGTATTTCATGATATTTTTAATTTTCACTATCATACTATAATTTTATGTATTAAGTTAATACTAATTTAAATAATTTATTTCATTTTGAACTTTGGATATATTCAAACTTCTGGAATCAATATTGTTTATGGAAAATCATTATTTTTGGAATCATAATTAAGCTTAGATGTCTTCAAATCAGAGTCTAAGGGCAAGGGAGTTTGTAATTAATTTTATAGTCATGTGGTTGTATTCTTGGACTTTATCAAAATCCTTAATAAATAACAAATAGAACATGAAAAAGAAAATTATAAATAAATTAAGTTATTGTTGTTAATAGTTACCTCACAGTTTGGATTTTTTATGCCCCCACAACAAACGTGGGGGCAATATTAATTTATCCTATCTTTTGTTTTGTCTATCCATTTGTTTGTTTGTCCATCCAGATATATATGCCTAAGGCAGTTTGTCCGGCTATTTTAATATTATTATGGCATATTAATTCATTCTTGTCAATCCATTTCTTTTTTTTGTTCATTCGTCCATCCAGATACAGATGCAATTGTATATTGAGCTATCTCCTCCTCCAGTATAGAAGCTACAGCTTTTATGTTTCGCTTGACATTTATATATGAAATGAAGGTGTGCATGTCCACTGAATTTTGATTTATTTCTAATATTCTCAAAATGACAAATAGTTGGACTTGGCCATTTTTGTACTCCCTGCATGAAAGGAATATAGTTTATCTGGCTATCTCCTCCTATAGTTTTACAGTCACAGCTTGAATACTTTCCTGGATATTTATACACATGACATAATGTAGGTGTACATATCTCAACAAGATTGTTTTTCATCATAAATTCTCAAACTGACAAGTAGACAAGTTTAACATTTCTTTTATTTTGTTTTGCAAATATATCAGTCAAAAATGATAACTTTCTTTTGATCAATTACAGAAAACAACAGTATTTGGCAAAGAATTCAGAAATCCTGTTGGACTTGCAGCTGGATTTGATAAAGATGGTGAAGCAGTAGATGGCATGTTTAAAATGGGATTCGGTTTTGTTGAAGTTGGCAGTGTAACTCCACAACCTCAACCCGGAAATCCTAAACCTCGTGTTTTCCGTCTACAGGAGGATAATGCCGTTATAAACAGGTATGGTATTTTGATATTTTAATGTGTTTTGGGAGCTAGTGATGTATTCTTACTTTAAGGACGAACACAATCATTCATTTGGTCATCTCTGACATTTTAATTTCATCTGGATTAATTGCTGTAAAATCATAAATTTTCACTAAAGACTCAATTTTGTTATTTTTTGTGGGTAGCGAAAATAAATGCAAGACAAAAATTTGTACTTGAATGATGGACTGTAGGATATATCATTATGAACAGACCATGAACTGTGACATTTCAGAAGCCAGGACCAAAACTATTATACCCTAGGTATCAATGTAGAGACAAATTTAGAAATTGAACTCAACAGAGTGACCAAGACATCAAGATTTCCAAATTCATAGAATGTGTGTTATAGAGGGACACCAAACTGGACAGCTTTGCTGAATATCAGCGACTGTGTTACCAGGACACTTTGTACAAAAACACACTTTATACATCCCTCCCTGCCTCACTGGAACAAGAGGCAAGGGCTTTAAGTAGCCGCTCATTAAATCAAACCAAAGCAAGCTTGACCCGTGACAGATAATATACATGTACCTCTGTATTTAAGTCTGTTTATTATACAAAGTAACAATCTATATAATGCACTACTTTTATTTTGTACATCAAACACTAAGGTTAAGCTGATAAAACTGCATTTTTATCCCATATCCCAACGATGAAACTAAACAATTTTCAATGCATTGACAATTCATTTTTGTAGGACAAACCAGGGAAATTTAGACTTATGAAAATAAATCAGACCACAAAATAACATGGGAGTGATAGTTCAGGTTACATTGAGGTTATAACAAATACGAATCACTATGATATATGATAAATGACGAAAAAAAATATTTGGGTTGTATTGAGGTTTGAACTGACATGGTGAGGTGATGCTGTCTCATTCAACTTTGGACATTTGTTCCTCATGTGTTCTTCTTCTTTACAGTAGAAACAAATGATTTTTGTCATTTTGTAACAAATTATTGGCGTAACTTCTTGAATTAGCTCTATGTGTGAGTACATGTATAGAAATGGCGGTCGTGAATAGTTCAGCAGAACAAAGAAATAATAATTATTCCAAAAAAAGAAAATTCATTTTGGTACACACATTTGGTAACTTATAAAATTCTATGAATTACTTTTAAACTTTTTATTTTGTAAACTGTAAATATTCTATCAAACATTATTAATATATTGATACCAAACAGGCATTTAACACTTGTAGTTAAATCATTTAAATGTGGCTTAAATAGCATAGTGGACACAGCACTGAACAGAAAAATCGAGCGTCCAGAGTTTGAACTTCAATACTACCCAAATATTTTTTTTTCCTCATTTATAATATATCACATATATATGTGGTTATATATATACCGGTAAATGTAATTGCATTGTAGAAGTCACTATTTTGGCCTAAACCAACAAAGAGTTGTTGCCTGTTACATCAGGTAACCTCCTTTCTGTTTTTAATGAATTTCATTTTTATGTCTTCATTATTAATTGCTACCATAACCTGCATTTTACAGTCGTTTCTTTTAGCTTAACTTGTAAATGGGTTACAACAATTACTGTTATTTTATGGCCTGTAAATGATTACACAGTATTTACTATATGTAGAAGCTGGTTGACCATAATATTCCAAAAGAGCAATTTTCTTATGTTTTTGATATCGTGGAAACTTAACATTTTTCTGTATTAATTTTATCATTATGAAGTGATGAGAATAGAGTACCTGTACAAGAGGTTGAATATTATTCTATCAAAAGAATAGAGTGAAAAAGACTGATATTAAATGGCTAGTATTTTAAAAAAAAACTTAACAAAAATCCATTGTTGGTTTAGGGTTCTCAACAATTTCCCTGAATTTGTAGATCATGGATGTGTTAGATGAATACAGAATGATATCTAAACAACTGTACTGAATATTTTTCAATTCATTCATTCAAGGGGCAATGTTTTAGATGGGAATACAACTCATAATGGTAATTTATTTCTAGATTCACATTATTAACAATCTAAAAAAAAATTATATACTGTAATTTTGTCTCTTTTAGATATGGGTTCAATAGTGATGGTCATCAGAAAGTCTATGAAAGATTAAAGCACAGAGAAACGGCCCCATCTGTAACAGGTATGTACATTTGAACCTCACTATTAAGACCACCTTACTGACTGACTAAAAGTGGTCTGATTAGTGAGATCGTCTCATTAGTGGAGTAGTCTCATAAGTGAAGTTCTGTACTCATTAGATATTTATCAAGAGACTGGAAATTGATGGTCTGAAATGTGCGAAGCGAAGGAAGATGCTCTGTTTCAGGTGCTGGATTAGTCCTGTCGTTTTTTACAAATATTCCCTGTTTTGGACTTGTGTATTTTCATTGCTGTGGTTAAGATGATTAGTTTTTGGTAGGTTGATTACATGTAAGGGAGTGTGGAATGTGTATGAGTGAGGTCAGGTTTATAATCGTTAATTACTCTTTATCTTAGAAATACCCATAAGTGCTGGCAAGAGAATGGAACATCAATTTCCTATGGACATGACTTATTGCAAATTGTTTCATCATTTTACTTTCTTGTTTGGTAAAAAAAATCAGAAATACCATATTGATTTTTTATGTACAGCATCTATCATGACATAGGGCATTATTCAAATCTCACCTGATGACACCTGAATTTCACTTCTTATGTTGAAGCGTTAATGAAGGAGTTGTTTCATATTCTACCATGGAGTTAGTGCGAGTCATATTTGATATGAGACATAACTTAGTGTAAACACCACAACATGACATAACTGCTGGTGTAAACACCACAACATGACATAAGTGTAAACACCAAAACATGACATAACTTAGTGTAGACACCACAATATGACATAACTGCTGGTGTATACACCGCAACATGACATAACCTAGTGTAAACACCACAACATGACATAACTTAGTGTAAACACCACAACATGACATAACTTAGTGTAAACACCACAACATGACATAACTTAGTGTAAACACCACAACATGACATAACTTAGTGTAGACACCACAACATGACATAACTTAGTGTAAACACCACAACATGACATAACTTAGTGTAAACACCACAACATGACATAAGTGTAAACACCACAACATGACATAAGTGTAAACACCACAACATGACATAACTTAGTGTAGACACCACAATATGACATAACTGCTGGTGTATACACCACAACATGACATAACCTAGTGTAAACACCACAAAATGACATAACTTAGTGTAAACACCACAACATGACATAAGTGTAGACACCACAACATGACATAAGTGTAAACACCACAACATGACATAACTTAGTGTAGACACCACAATATGACATAACTGCTGGTGTATACACCACAACATGACATAACCTAGTGTAAACACCACAACATGACATAACTTAGTGTAAACACCACAACATGACATAACTTAGTGTAGACACCACAACATGACATAACTGCTGGTGTAAACACCACAACATGACATAACTTAGTGTAGACACCACAACATGACATAACTTAGTGTAAACACCACAACATGACATAACTTAGTGTAAACACCACAACATGACATAACTTAGTGTAAACACCACAACATGACATAACTTAGTGTAAACACCACAACATGACATAACTTAGTGTAAACACCACAACATGACATAACTTAGTGTAAATACCACAACATGACATAACTTAGTGTAGACACCACAATATGACATAACTTAGTGTAAACACCACAACATGACATAACTTAGTGTAGACACCACAACATGACATAACTTAGTGTAAACACCACAACATGACATAACTTAGTGTAAACACCACAACATGACATAACTGCTGGTGTAAACACCACAACATGACATAACTTAGTGTAAACACCACAACATGACATAACTGCTGGTGTAAACACCACAACATGACATAACTTAGTGTAGACACCACAACATGACATAACTTAGTGTAAACACCACAACATGACATAACTGCTGGTGTAAACACCACAACATGACATAACTTAGTGTAGACACCACAATATGACATAACTGCTGGTGTAAACACAACATGTTTACAAATGATTCCATGATACATGATTTTTGTTATACATATATATTTATATATGAGTTTAAATGAGTACAAGTTTGAGTGTTTGATCTGCTATTACCTTATATCTTTAAGATGCATTATTCTACTACAGAATAATGTTTTCTTTTAGAACTGATAAAATTTCCACGGATGGAAGAACAGCGTAACATGTTAAACATAAATCTGTGGACAGATACAGATGTTCAGTGTAGGATACATAAAGGTACTCTGTTGTTGAATCATACAGCTAAAGCTTCATTTACAGTCATACATATACTTAAAGAAATGTCATGCTTGCTGATCATCTTATCGATCTTTTTAGAAAGAGAGCATTCACTTGTATGGAACACATTTAGATAAAGTTTGTGGACCCAATAAGGCAGTGCAATGTACTCCTTAAATTCTTCATTTACTTTTCACTTGTAATTGATTAATTCAACCTTACTATTGTATATACATAACACACTGGAGCTGACCTTATTGTTACAAAATAATATAGGAATTTAAGGTATTTTATGCTTGTGTATGACTCTTATTTGTCATTGTACAGCATGTACAAAAAAAATTGAAATTATTATTTATTTACTTTTTTGGTAAACACAGCTTATCAAATTTTAGGACTGTACCATACTTGCCAATGTTTTAGGTAAAATTTTGATAATTTTTTTCAAGAAAATGCAAATTTCCCCCATGAAAAATTAAAATTTTCCTATTAATTCTTATTAAAATTTAGAGTCTTCCCCATGAGATTGAAAAATCCCCCCCATGAAAATTTTTCACGGTTGGCAAGTCTGTTGTATGATAATTATTATGGTCATAAGTAATGGATGTACAGTCTAACCTGTTTTAAGTGACTGTTCAACGGAAGATGCAAAATGTCACATATGGCAGGTGGTCTCTTAATTCAGGTTGCCTGGTTACCAGTCATCGATTTTTTTTATATATATATACATACAATTATAAAGAGAGAAGAATGTACATTGTTAAAGTTAAGGGGAAAGTTATTTATGTGATATGTACAGTTGAACTCACTTGTATTGAATCCTGTTACATTAAAATCCTACTTTATTTGAAATGATTTTAATTCCCCAGCCAAAGTTCTTTAAATCAAAACCCAGTTATTTCGAAAACCTCTTTTATTTGAAAGAACAAGTCATTTGCCTTCGATTTCAATATATCCAGGTTTGACTGTATTTGACTTCTTTATCATGCTGCCTGTTCCCTTGTGTGGCCTTATCATGCTGCCTGTTCCCTTGTGTGGCCTTATCATGCTGCCTGTTCCCTTGTGTGGCCTTATCATGCTGCCTGTTCCCTTGTGTGGCCTTATCATGCTGCCTGTTCCCTTGTGTGGCCTTATCATGCTGCCTGTTCCCTTGTGTGGCCTTATCATGCTGCCTGTTCCCTTGTGTGGCCTTATCATGCTGCCTGTTCCCTTGTGTGGCCTTATCATGCTGCCTGTTCCCTTGTGTGGCCTTATTATGCTGCCTGTTCCCTTGTGTGGTCTTATCATGCTGCCTGTTCCCTTGTGTGGCCTTATCATGCTGCCTGTTCCCTTGTGTGGCCTTATCATGCTGCCTGTTCCCTTGTGTGGCCTTATCATGCTGCCTGTTCCCTTGTGTGGCCTTATCATGCTGCCTGTTCCCTTATCATGCTGCCTGTTCCCTTGTGTGGCCTTATCATGCTGCCTGTTCCCTTGTGTGGCTTTATCATGCTGCCTGTTCCCTTGTGTGGCCTTATCATGCTGCTTGTTCCCTTGTGTGGCCTTATCATGCTGCCTGTTCCCTTGTGTGGCCTTATCATGCTGCCTGTTCCCTTGTGTGGCCTTATCATGCTGCCTGTTCCCTTGTGTGGCCTTATCATGCTGCCTGTTCCCTTGTGTGGCCTTATCATGCTGCCTGTTCCCTTGTGTGGCCTTATCATGCTGCCTGTTCCCTTGTGTGGCCTTATCATGCTGCCTGTTCCCTTGTGTGGCCTTTATAGACCAGTTTGTCTGTATTATTGTGATCATGAGACTTGATACTTGTTATCTCACTGCAGCAGACGGTATCATGGGTGTTAACTTAGGAAAAAATAAAACCTCAGATGATCCAATAGGAGACTACACAGCTGGGGTGAAAACATTAGGTAATGTAGCAGACTATCTGGTAGTAAATGTTTCCAGTCCAAATACTCCAGGTCTCAGGGATTTACAGGGGAAAAAGGATCTGGATAAATTATTGGAGGAGGTTTGTACTTAATTTCAAACTTTTGATTTCAAATAAGACTGAAAAAATATTTTATTAGTTATTAAGAAAAGTTAACTTGATTTGTATATCATCTAATATTTATACTGTATATCGGGAAATTTCCATGGGGATTTATTTTTGCAATTCACAAGTTCTAAATTTGTTCGCAAGATGATATGTTCGTGATTTCTAATGCCCATTTTGTCATACTATTATCATACTTCATTACACAATAAATTCATTTTCGCAAGCGAGAGCTTTTGTGAAATTACACATAAATGAAATTCTCTTGAATAAATCCAAATTAACACTACCTGTAACTTAATTTTGTGCATATCTATCATTTAGATGAATTTTTAGATGAATCACTTAATGATATCGTTCATACTTTATAAAATTAGTCCAAACTTGTCTGGCAGAAATCAGTATTAACCAGTCTGTTGATGACTTTTTCGTTCATTATGAATTTTATGACTTTTAGACTAAAATTGTTAATATTCAACATGTTTTTTATTGTAAATACAAGTAAATTTACAAGTTTAATATGTAATTAATTTTCAGGTGGTAGCAGAAAGGAATAATCTCAAAAGTAAAAAACCGTTACTTGTTAAAATAGCACCAGATTTAACAGAGCAAGACAAGATAGATATTGCCTCAGTTATCACGAAAAGAAAGGTAAGTTATTGTTTATTTTTAGGTTAACAATTACAGTAGCTATGATGTACTCCAACCAGTTCACCTTAAAAAAAAAACAACTACAAGTGCAGCTGATTCTTATCAGTTAAAGGTCATGTTCCAATATTATAAGCACAGTTTGTAGCAACAGGTGCCAAGATAAAGGAATGATAGAAAAGTTAAAACAAATTTTGATAACTGGAACACACTTTCTGACACTGTCTTGAATCCCAATGTTATCGTAACGTGAAAGGTCATTATGTGTCTCAATATGATGTACACAGTGGGTTATGCACACACAAAGTCACATTTAATAGGTGTAAGTGTAATTATAAATGTTTTTTAGTAGAATATCCGATGAAGTTGAAAATATGATGAAATGATAGGGAAATGCTGATAAATGACTTAGATATTTGACTTAGATAGGTTGATGCAGTGGACAGGTCAAGGTCACAACTTTTGAGAGAAAACATTACTGTATTTATATTTACATATTTGCTTATGATAATTCATATTTGATGATATGCAATGTGTTAAATGATGTTTTAAAAGTATTATATTTATTTTTTCTTTCTTTTAGGATTTTGTAGATGGTTTAATTGTTACAAATACAACAATAAGAAGGCCCGACAGTTTAAAGAGTCCGAATAAAACAGAGACTGGAGGCCTTAGTGGAGAACCTCTACTAAGTTTATCTAACAATACTATAGCCGATATATATAAATTAACCAATGGTGAGTGGTCAGTTTATATAGCAGCACTCAACCGATACGTATAAATTAACCAACGGTGAGTGGTCAGTTTATATAGCAGCACTACAGCCAATATGTATAAATTAACCAACAGTGATTGGTCAGTATTTCTAATAGTACTGTAGCCAATATGTATAAATTAACCAATGGTGAGTGGTCAGTATATCTACCAGTACTATAGCCGATATGTATAAATTAACTAATGGTGAGTGGTCAGTTTATATAGCAGCACTACAGCTGATATGTATAAATTAACCAACAGCAAGTGGTCAGTATATCTACTAGTACTGTAGCTGATATGTATAAATTAACCATTGGTTAGTGGTCAGTTTATATAGCAGCACTACAGCCGGTATGTATAAATTAACCAACAGTGAGTGGTCAGTATATCTACTAATACTGTAGCTGATATGTATAAATTAACCATTATAGTTGATATGTATGAATTAACCAATGGTTAGTTTTCAGTTTAAGCAATAAAGAGAATTACTGAATGAGTAGGCTTAAACTAATTTATTCTCCATAATACTAATAGAAACCCCCAGGAAAACTATATTTTCCTAAAAGAGACAATTATTAAAGTAGAATTATACAGGGTATATGTATGTGCTGGCTCCCATGTCAGACATGAGAAAAAAACCTTAAGTTTGTAGTAAATATATAATAAACACTGTTATATTGCATAGGCGTCGGAACCTGGGGGCGAGGGGGGGGGGGGTATCTATACAGATACATACTATAGTGTAACTCATTATACATGTGATGTTACATTGTAGGGGCTCTACTGCAAACCTGAAAAATTTCACTCTCAATTTTCACCCCTTACAGGAGAGGTTGAATTTAAAATGTAATCAAAATTTTCAAGCTAAATTATTGAAGCATTGACATACATGCAGTTCATGAAACTGATGATTAAGGGCAAATTTAATATAGGATAAATATGTTTTCTGTCACCAAAAAGTGAAAATAACAAGGGGCAACATATATGAGGTTTGTATTATATACCAAGAGATATCTGAATACTACAATGCAGCTTGCCTGTGACACCTTTCAATCTGGGATACTACATTTATTATATACAGTTATGACTGATTTTCTAAAGTGGTCAAATGGCATTATCTAGGTCAAATGGCATTATCTAAGTCAAATGGCATTATTTAGGTCAAATGGCATTATCTAGGTCAAATGGCATTATCTAGGTCATGGTACTATCTAAAAGAGCTGATCATATGGATTGCACATGTGAAATATTTTAAAGCTTCACCTGTTATTCAAAACGGTGACCACATTCCAAAAACCACTTGCTAAAATAGTTAAATAATCCTTTAAATACCACCTCTTTTGAAAGACCACCTGTCTTAAGAGACCACAGCGGCAGATAGGAAGTATCTGAAGACAGGTTCTGCTGTATATTTAAAAAGAATTATTTGTCTTAGACTGAAAACAAATTTGTTTGATGTGCTCAGGCTGGCTTATATAAGTCCTATAATTTTCATCACATCAGACATCAGCCATTTAATTTCTTTTTTCCTCAAATGAATTTGAAATATTTCTGATTTGGATTCTAAATAAGAAAAAAATAGAAAATTTAATAAGTATTAACTGCATACCGAGCCTCAATTTGAATTTTTAATTTTAATGGTGTTTTACACCACTCTCAACAATTTTTCACTTATATGGCTGTCACCATGGATGGAGAGGAGAACCTGGTTACAACGTACCCAGGAAGAGACCACCGGCTTTGGGCAAATAAAACTTACAAAATTGTTCGCAAAAATCAGTTTAGGTTCCAGCAGGGCTTGAATCTGCACTCACCAGAAGTGAGAGACTTCATGGTTAAAAGGGCAAAGCTCTAACAACTCAGCCACAGAGCCTCATAACTCAACTCAAATGAATATTTTTAGTATAGGACTTGGTATGTCATGCAGTTTTCTTCTGTTTCTAATTATTAGGAACTGTACCAATCATTGGCGTAGGAGGAATCAGTTCAGGGGAGGATGCATACAAGAAAATTAAAGCAGGTGCTAGTCTGGTGCAAATTTACACAGTGCTAACATACCAAGGACCACCTGTTGTAGGGAAAATTAAAAGAGAATTAGGCCAGTTATTACAGTAAGTAAGCTAAAGCATCTTACTTTTACAGATTAAAGGAAGTAAGTACTAACTAGAATTCATATTGAAAGGCTCTCCAATAAAAGGAAACATTTCTCAGGCTGACATTTACTGTATTTGCATTGTTGTATCAAAATGTTATAGAAAAAACACTTGTTATTTTGAAATTACCTTCTGCGATCAAATATTTTTTTTTGTAAGCAAGAGCATAGAGTCACCCCTTTTCCTGCAAATTTTGACAAAAAACCTGTTAACACTTTAAGGAGAAAGTATAATTAACAATCCCTTTGATCCAGTTGACGGCAGAGTAATGTTCCAGTGAATGTAATGTAACTTAAAGAATTCTGTGGTCAGTCAACATTTAATATGCTTTGTAATCTTACACCATAAATATATATAAATATATACCACTTCATATGATAATCCCTTTTCTTTTACAGACAAGATGGCTACAACAGTGTAGCCGAGGCTGTTGGTGCAGATCACCGAAAATAAGAGTACTCAATAGTTAATCATGATTCAATTTTGGAAAAAATCTACTGAAGTAAAAATGACAGCATGATAAACCCAATCATACAACTTGAGCTCTTGTGTAGTTCCATCTCTGTGGGATACTCCAAGGAACGTTCACACTGGCCAGAGGACAAGTCCTTACATTGCGGATATAATGAAAGACTTGATGTTAATGTTTGTATCAGTAATAAATTTCATAAAAGGAAACATTTCTCAAGTTGAAGACTGTATTTAAAGTTCATTGTATGGCCTCCATTAATGTGTAAATCTTAAGCAGTTACGGAGTTACTTTAGTTTTACTGAAAGACTTTGATTCCATCTGGGATTTATAAACTGATGCTTGCCAAAATGATTTACATATACCGTAGTCATGAAAAAAAGAGTAAAGTGTGTTTGTATAAATGATCTTCTTATTTATTTACTAGAACATCTAAATATTTGTATTTTTGTCCTTAAAGAAGAGGGCAAATTCAAAACAAAGGAATATGAGTAAAGATGGAATATTGGGGTTTCATTTGATATATTTGTATTTATTGACTATCAAATCATAGTTTGTCGTCATTTAATTTTCATTCTTAAAGTCACATTCTGAGGAAGTTGTTGTAATATTTAACATTATCTACAGAAATCCATTTCTATCCAAATTAACTAATTACATTGTAATTGGTATAGAACTTTCAAAATACAACGAAAGTATATGCAAATAAACAGAAATGTTTATCTACGAACATTACTCCCCAGAATGTGACTTTAAACGCCGTTTCAGTAATGCTGCAGTGCCATTTTATCAAGTATAAATGAAGTCGTCTTCAGTAACAGAATCTGAAAAAATGATTGTTTCATAAACCATTGTTAGTACAGTGGAACTTGTCCTGAGAGAACAACCCATCTGCCACTGAAATGTGGTCTCTCAAGACAAGACTGGTGGTCTCTCATTAGAAGATTTGCCCAAAGGATTATTTAACCTAGTGGCTTTCAGCATGAGGTCTTTCAAAACAGGATTTACTGTACTGAGATAACAACATCATTGAAATGTGAAGATTCCTTCATGGCTGTTCACTTACACAATCAATTTTGGGTCTCTGATCTCTTTGTGTCTAAAATAAAAGCCGAGATGACTACCATTAGCCATCATATTATCTGATTCATCACCATGCGGTGACCAGTGGTTCCACATTTCAGTTAGAAGTCGGCAACATCACGCTTGAGAAACCAATTTACACTGTAAGAAATGACCATTCCTTTGCGTAACATCATGCTATAGCATTGAGGGTTGTAATAGAGGTCTGAATTTGTGTCATCACACTGTACTCGGTAACATCACGATATAAATGACTCATCGTATTCTACCCAAAAACGCGCCCATGTCCCTATAAGTGCCCCTCCTCCAGATCTACTCTCCTTTTATTACACATGATCCAGAACCTTTTCTAAACAATAACGACTTTACCACTTTGACTTTTTTTAATTTAACTATTTTCGACATTTGAAGCAGGTACAGGTATATACCATTCATGAGACTAAGAAGATTTAGCATGAATTTTAGATGGTGAATATGCTCTCTGTTGTTAAAGTGCGACTTTCCAGTTATACAGTATAATGAAGGTACCAATGAATATAAAAAGTGCCATTTTAAGAAATGACAGTATACAGAAGCTCTAAGCTTCTTTCTAGGGTTCTTTTTTAGGATGACGAGTAGTACAAGGTTGTTTTCATACAACAAACTACAAACTCTCATATTAATTGTACAGTATATTATACCAATATGTATCACATGACTAGACACTGGCCTCTCATACTATTCTCATCCGTAAAAATTCTAAACACCATTTAAATCCACGTTCATCGGCATTAAGAAGTCATGCATAGCATACTTCCAAGTCCATAATCTCGCGATACGATTAAATTCATCTCTGTTGCTTTGATACAAATGTCCAATTGCAGGCTCCATACACACATAACAGAATGGGTCTGTTAGTAATGATTGAATACTAATGAGAACTTTAGATATTGTCAATGCTAAACTCCAGTTATGATGAATAGAATCAAGTCCAACATCTCCATGACGACTGATATTTGGATGGAATATTTTTGTTATGAATCTAACTTTCGGTGGCCTCATGGGATAGCTGAAATAAAATAAACAGAAAATACATTGTTGTTGTTAAGAAAAATTTTTTTTATTTTGGCCAGGGCCCGAAGTCACCAAATTTACTCAATACTCAAGTACATTATTTTGTTGTTGTTAAGAAAATTTTTTTTTATTTTGGCCAGGATATGGAAAGATGATGATGTCAATCATCTAGCCAGACATTTTTGGTCTTTCCTTAAAACCAAAAGTTAGACTAAATCTTGGCCCTATGATGATTCAATCATCTAGCCAGGCTGATAGCTATTCCCCTTTAAATGTTTCTTCACAATATATCTGTTGGTCCATTTCTGGTGATGCAGGGGAGACTAAAGGTTTTTTCAGTATCGTTCTATTAGTGTGTCTGGGTAAAGTTTCAGTGAAAATTTCTTAAGCTCCCAATTCAGTTTTATAATGGTTTCACAGGTATGTGATTTTAACTGATTCATCAACAAATCTTGTTGAAACTGAAATGGTGATTTTGAAGAGAACAAGTATGGAGATTCAAAAAGGTAAGCTGAGGCATTATCCATTTTCTACTTTCATGCTGAGGCAAACAAAAAGATAACCTAATTGACAAATTCTTGCATACAATTAGGCCAGGCATTACATCTGATTATTAATGGATAATATTTCTTCCAGAGCAATGTAAAGTTCTAGATTCATCACTGTTTTGCCACTTTAAAGCTCCTGTATTTGCGACCAGAATTCAGAACTCTTCAAAATGTGTGCCGCCTAGCTCAGTTGATCGTGAGGTTGTGAGTTCAAGTCCAGCCAGCGGCAGGTTGTTTTTCTGTTCTTGGGATGAGACCTAAAAACCGAGGTCCTGTGTCACAGTAAGTGTCGGCACGCTAAAGAACCCTCACTGCTCAATGGCCGTAAGTGCTGAGCATAAGCCAAAGTTTGAAGCCCTTCACCGGCATTTGGTGACGTCTCCATATGAGTGAAAGATTCTTGAGTGGGATGTTAAACAACAATAAACAAAGAAACAAACATGATCTGTTTGGATTTCCAGAGTTAAAATCTACATAAAAGTGCAAAATAAAGGAGTAGATCTGGGTCACACTATTGTACAAAGACAATGGCTTACAACAGGAAATTACCAACCTCTGAGGTATTTGCAGATAAAGTAAAAATAATCCGCCTTCATACGGACTTCCTTGTGGTCCTGTTATTGATGCTTGCCAGTGGCAGCAGTGTCTATCAAGTGGTGTAGCTTTTATCCCTTCTGGTGGATCCGATTTTAATGTTTTTAACTCGCTTCTTAAACGTCTGTGTCTCCAGGAGTTTTCTTCAATTGGTGGTGTACTCTGCAAGATAAACAAATTTCAGCATTGTTTTATATCACTTTAAGAATTTTGTTTTCAATGGAGATGTCAACGTTTACTGGTGGAATGATATTATTCTGTGGTAAGGATTTATGTAAATACAATGTGATTCTTTTTACTACAGTGAAACCTGTCTTAAAAGACAACATGGCTTCTGAGACCACACAATCAGAAGACCACTTGGTTAAATAATCCTTTTGATAAAAACTCTTATGAGAGACCACATTTCAGTGGCAGATGGGTTGGTCTCTCAAGACAGGTTCCACTGCACTTCTCCTACTCTAGAACACAGAAACCAAAAATTTGTATCGGTAGCTTTGATATCTTATGTCCTTGATAAAGGATCCATCAATACAGGTCTAAAGTTTGATCCAGATTCTGCAACAAATCCTCCGATTTTTTGAATGAATGCTTTACCACTAGACTGCAGCAAGGCAACGACCAGGTCTTGATGAAAAGTAAACACATGTCTGTCATAACAACAGCTGTTCATGTACAAACATTTGACATGATGAAAAATTAAGCAACAATCTCTAAATTTACATGAAACAAATTCAGTAAGTGTTTATGACAGCCTTTAGTGAAAACTTATGTGTTTGCCCTCGAAGTCAATGCCGATTGAAGGACATGAAGATCAAATGAAAAAAAGATGAATCACTTATAAAGTTCACATGAAAGAGAAAGCCTGAATATATGTTTACAAACACAACAAGTCAAAATTAGGTCATTACAGGAGTGGCAGTCTAGTTGTCCATACAAAAATATCAGAGCTACAATAATGCGTAGAATCAGAGAAAAACAATGTTTTATCTGTATTCCCCTATTTTTGGAAAATGGACCGTATTGTTTTGGTTTTTAGCAGATCCTGGATGTGCCACTTTACCTTGATAGACCTTTAAATTGGTTGACATAAACCAATAATAGCAATAACGAAAAGCTTCATAATTTGATTATTTCCCACATGGAATCACATTGAGAACTTGCAACACATCTTGGACATCACAACTCTTTTCACCCCATGTCTAAATTAGAGATGCAGTTTTATAAAACAAAGTGATGGCTGTTATTTTCTAGTTAATAGAAAGGTCACAGACCTTCCCCTTGAGCACTGGAAAACATCCTCAAAATGATAAATTCAGAATCAAATATGATGTTCAGAGACTAGATATGAAATATGTCATGTTTTTACATTTACATGTATACTAATTACGTGCCCATAGAGGGTCATTCAGGTGCAAAAAATAGATCATGTATGATTGTTTTTCATAACCACAATGTTGCAAACAGACAGACCAAAAATGGTAACAAAAACAGAACAGATCAAAAGTCAGTACCTGCAGCATCATACTTTCTAAGCAATATTTGCAGGGTGAACTCTCTAACCTGAAAATACAGAAAATAAATATTTGAGATAAATTTCATAAATTGTACAAGACAAGAAATATGAGAATCAATAGGGAACTTTCGAGCTAGCCCAGATTACCGTTGTAATCCTTCTTTTATTATCGCCAGTTACGTGATTCTAGAAAAATGTTCCTCAACGTTATTTCTGGTTTCGGTAATATATAGATAGTCCCGTTAGCGCAATTGGGAAAAGTGCCCTCCTACTGTTTGGAATGTTACATTTCAGTAATTGGCATTAAAGTAAATAAGTAAATTAAAGGAGAATTGTATAGTCAATAGGGAACTTTTGAGTTAGCCCGGATTACGGTTATGATCCTGCATTTATTTGCACCTTCTTGATTTTGTTCGTCATATGTTCTTCCAGTTTTCTTATTCACCTGCATCATATATGGAAATATCCTTATGTTTGAGCACATTAACTATATTTTGTGTAAAGAAATCCAAGAGACTCTTAAAACATACAACAGTGGGTTTAATATTTAATTAACACCAAATGTAGTAGGCAGGGGAAATTTTCAGAGAGACTTGGAATTGAACCCAGGACCTTCCACCTGTCTTCAGGGACCACATTTCAATAATAGATGAGGTGGTCTCTCAAGATAGGTTTCCACTGCAATCACAAAGAGGTAAAACAATTTTATCATGGTACTGGTACTTGGTAGATCAAATCGGTGGTTTAGGTATGTCTTTCTGAAGACTGTGTATGTCATTCAATCAAAATCAGAGGAAACCTGCCCAGATTGATATCAAACTTTATACACAGGCTGTACATGGTAACTATATCGACTTTGTATAAATTCACATTATTTTTTATCATACTTACCTTGTATTGTAAATAAGAAATGGTGGTAAAATTTACTTAAATCCTATTAAAAGGAAAAAGTGTGATATGGGAGATAACTCTGTATCTATGTCTTTATTTAATATGGGTCATTGTTTGAAATTCTTATAATGATTTATCTGTATACAGATTATTTAAAAGTTACATGTATTAGATAGTTGTAACTTCAATAATTGTTTAAATCTGATTTATAATTGTTTTATTTTATTACAAGGTTAATTTAAGATTCACGTACAGAGTTCATGAACCCAGGATTCTGGAGTTATTCATAACTATACAAGTAAAATCTTGATTACAAGTAGCCATTGAATCCTATAATCTTTTAGTTATACATTAATTTTGTTAAGTTATCAAATACACCTACTTGACATGTTGTTCATTAAATCTAAGAATAGCTGCAGTACTTACAATTTTGTGTATATTGTTTTCCAGTTTTTAACTCGATACTGTGGATAAAACAGAGGCCATCTTAATTTACAAAACTCCTGCCACTCTGCCTCAGTTGTTTCTCCATCCAAAATCTGTCTCCACCTTGTACAAACACGGCCAGCTGTCCACAGCGAAATATCATCAAGATACTTGAATACAACCAGAAGAACTGAAAAGGTCAAAGTTCAAAGTTATCAACTGTAAAGGTCAAGGCTGGCTAGTAGTTTAATGATATGGTTTATCAGAGTTATAATAAAATATATTCCAATTTTTGTTTTAGTCCATTTAGTTTTATTCATGCCATACTGTACAGTTTTTCAGTTATATCATGGGAGCAACATACTCTACAGGCTGAGGTTAAAACTCGGGTACTGAGGTAGAAAATACAGCATCTAAAATTCTTGGAGTTCTTTATTTAAACCATGTGAAGAAATGACAAATTAGGAACTTTCTATAAAGTTATTAATTTTGTATTAAGTCATGATGTGTAAACTGGCCATGATTGTTTGTTTGAATGATGTTTTATAAGAAATTTGTCAGTCATGGCCGTAACTAGGCCTGAAAACAGATGAGGCAGGGGTTTGGGTACCGCTGACTGAGGCCTCTTAAGTTGAATGGTGCAAGAGTGAAGCCCCCATTGGAGAAAATTAAACATTTAGATAAAAATAACACTATTTCCAAACATTTAAAATAAGAAAAAAAATTGGTAAAGAAATCAGAAGAGGCAGTTGCCTCATGGGTAGTTATGGTCCTGTCAGCTATATGAGGGTGTCATATTTTTAATGGTGGCAGAAAGAACCTGGTTACAATGTACCCTGGAAGAGACCACTAGCCTTTCACAAGCAAACAGGCAAAATTTTTCACAAAATTAGCTTAACTGCTTAAGTTCCAGTGGGGGTCAAACTCTCGCTACATAGAGGTACAGTACATGTAATTTTGTTGTCAATTCATGGTTTAATGTGCAATGTTCTGACCACTCAGCCTTTAACTCATCATCATGATGTAGTTACAAAAAAAACAAAAAACTGTGGAAAATATTCTTTCGATTTTACTACCTGATAATAAGTGAGCTAGTCCTTTAAATCAACTCTGAACAAAAGGTACGTATGTTGTATTTATCATTTTATTATGCAGGTAGAAAAAACCAGTTAATTCTTTCCCATGCTTCATATCTGTCACTGTGATATCATAGATACATGTAGATCTAAGATACTGACTGACCTGTCATAAATTGACCTACATAGAGATTGAAATTCATGACCTAGATAGTGATTAAAATTTACAAATGAGACTTAAAATTTAATTTTTGTTTCTAGAGGCATGGTACCTTTAGTATCTCAATTACATTGAGTAATAGTTGAAATAAAAACAAGCCAAAACACTTGATTTATTTGCTTAAATAAACACAAAAAACCACAAAAAAACACTGAAACTGTCAGATGCTAATCTAATATCAAATAACCTTCAGGTGGCATAGAATCTACCAGGCCTTCAGGTACTAGATCTTGTTTAGTTGTTATTGTAAGAGCTGAGATTCTCTCTGTAAGTTTGTCTAATTTATGGGGTGTGGCTTTGACACGCCTTCCTCTTCTTTCTTCCGATTCTTTTGTGTAAAAGTCACTGGCATTCCCTGGTTCTTCATTTCCAGAATCAGCATCTGAGTCATCCTTCTGAAGTAATTTATGGAAATCAATTACATGTATATATCATTATCATTAAATGCAAATCCATCATTGAAATAGGTGCTATTACTACTAGAACAAATCATATTCATCCAATAAATATCTTGTCACTTTGATGGTATCTACATCATACCATATCATGTTCATGTATGTACCTAGGTATTCCCTTAACTGAAATAAAAGTGAGTCCCCAACGACCCACTATAACTCTGTATAAATGAAGTGATTTTAAATCTGAAATCAATATCTGTGGCTGATCTGGACTGGGGGTTCTCTATGTGGGGGGTCTGGGGGCTGGGGCACATGTATATATCATTAGCTGCTGGCTGGTCTGGCATTAAATGGCAAATCCATCATTGAAATAGGTGCTATTACTACTGAGGACGGAAAAGAGATGAAATGAACAAATCATATTCATCCAATAAATATCTTGTCACTTTGATGGTATCTACATCATCAACCAATCATCATGTTGCTGTTGGGTAGTTGTTCTGCTGGTGGTCTGGTGGGGGACTGAAAACGACTGAAACTCCGTATAAATGAAGTAGATTTTAAACGACTTGGTGTCAATTTTTCATTATTGGGATATATATCAAAACCCTGTTACTCAATGGGACTCACAAATTTTTCTTGGGACTCATACATCTTTATCTTGTGGGTCTAAGGGACTCTCTAAAATTCAACCAGAGGAAAAATCCTGACGTATATGTATATAAATGGTAACTATCTCTGTTAAATGTGATAATTATTGTTAATTTCTATTTACTATATTAATGACCAAAACTGTAGGGAACATTACCTCCTGATACACTTCTTGGTCTCCTTCTTCAAAATTGATGTCTGACGAAAACAGAAACAAGTGACAGGTACTACACACTGGTTGACCAAAATTATAACTGTAAAATCCCTCACAAACCATACATGTGGAGTACTGCAATATAAAATATGTACATGTACAGTGTTAAGAGGAATAATTTCAATCATAATTCAAAGTTTACTTAAATCTAAAAAGTAAAATGATTAATTCTACATGTAGTATTATGAATATAAGATACTGACTTCAACTGCTCATAATCAAGTTAACATACAATTTTATGCCAAATTATGTAATATGTATATACATGTTCCAGTACATGTACTTGAAAATCTACATAAATAGATTTTGAAACTGCCTAATTTCCCAAAAAATTAAGGAAAAAAATTTTTATAACAATTTCCCAACAAATAAACCACACCACAGGCTCCTTGGTGCCTGAATCACTTACCTACAGATTCCTGTTGACATTAGTTTTAGATTTTTTTTTTTAGTTATTTAACTGAAAATCTTTGTTTCTCATATTACCTATCTATATATCGTTCTGTATTATAATGTTCAAGTGTCCACACTGGAGCTCTTTGTTCTTTTGACTTACATGTATGAGTGGTATTCAGTATCACAAATACAAGTAATATACCCAAGTGTAGAATAAAGAAATGTCTCAAAAACACTTATACCCAAGTGTAGAATAAAGAAATGCATCAAAAACACTTATACCCAAGTGTAGAATAAAGAAATATCTCAAAAACACTTATACCCAAGTGTAGAATAAAAAACACTTACACCCATGTGTAGAATAAAAAACACTTACACCCATGTGTAGAATAAAGAAATGGATCAAAAACACTTATACCCAAGTGTAGAATAAAAAAACACTTACAAACCACTGTACACCCAAGAAATGTATCAAAAAACTTACAAATGTCTCAAAAAACACTTACACCCATGTGTAGAATAAAGAAATGGATCAAAAACACTTATACCCAAGTGTAGAATAAAGAAATGTCTTTTTAAAAAAAACACTTACACCCAAGTGTAAAATAAAGAAATGTCTCAAAAACACTTACACCCAAGTGTAGAATAAAGAAATGTATCAAAAACACTTACACCCAAGTGTAGAATAAAGAAATGTCTCAAAAACACTTACACCCAAGTGTAGAATAAAGAAATGTCTCAAAAACACTTACACCCAAGTGTAGAATAAAGAAATGGATCAAAAACACTTACACCCAAGTGTAGAATAAAGAAATGGATCAAAAACACTTATACCCAAGTGTAGAATAAAGAAATGTCTCAAAAACACTTACACCCAAGTGTAGAATAAAGAAATGTCTCAAAAACACTTACACCCAAGTGTAGAATAAAGAGATAATAAACACTTATTTTTTATGCAGATTTTAAATAATTAAACATTTGGACGAATGAATTTTTATCCTGCCACATACATGTATGCAACATCAGTTATGATAGAGAGCATAGCTAATGGGCTAAAGGCCTGTGAAACTCATAGACAACACGTATACATAACATAGAAAAGTGACAGGACTGTGTTAGAAGCTATATACTGTAGAGCCTAAAAAAATTCTCCAGCTAGGATGGCTGACGATGGCACGTCAACCTGACACTTCACCAGTTATTCTATTCAAATCAAGCATTTTTGATACCTATTATGGTACTATTTTGTGGAAGTGCTTATGTTCCAAATATTTGACATCACAATTAAACTGTGGCATCATTTAGCCAGACAGGTGTTTCTGTGAAAGTGCATAGACTTCCAATGAATGTTTTTTCTCACATTTGTAAAACAAGGAGAGATGCACTTGCTTTCAAGGCAGATGCCTTAGTTCATATAATGTTCACTAGATATTGTTCTCTGACAAAATGACATCGCAAAAAATTGAATTTATGACTTCGGTTTTCAAAAATATCAATGCTTTCAAATGATTTCTCTAAAATTTGGTCAAAAACAAAAAACTAATAAATACATTGTACTCAGAATAAATTATACTTCTTCATCATTTAATATTAAAAATAGTTGTCAACTTGTCTGCCATGCTTATGTTTGGTTAACATTCAAACAACCAATCAAGAGTTTATCTTTTCTTTACAAATGGTAAACAGCCATAGAATCTGTCTAGCCCAGATTGGAAAAAGCTCATAAATGGAAAACAAGAGGCCCAAGGGGCTTTAAGTCGCTCACATGGCAAAATTGGTCAACATTGCAGAAAACATTAAAAATGTGTAAAAGATAAAATCGCTAATAAACATGAAAACCAGTAGGCTTATTGGATCTTAAAAATCACCTGAGTGAAATGTATTTTTAATGACAATATACTGAAAAGCAACCAAAAGCATGGTGCAGCGCTCTACAACACTAAAAAATCAATCTTCATTCGGCCAGTGAACCAGAAATTTTACAAGCCAGACAGAAACTTTTACTTGCCAATATATATATATATATATATATATATATATATATATATATAGATATATAGATAGATAGATATATAGATAGATAGATATATAATATATGTAGATATATATATAATGTGAATGTGTTTTTGTTAAATAAAATTCTGCTGGATGAAATGAAATAAAACATTTATTTTTTAAGTTGACATGACTTCTTATTGTTACAATCCATTTAATACAAGAAGATTAACGGTTGTCCATTTTTTAATAAATCAAGGAATGTTCGTATGCCTCTATTTTTCATACAGTATTTGTTGCTCTAATATTGAGGCACACTTAAACTCTGTTTTTGAATTTATAATGCTGGTTTCTTTTCGACAGAATTTGCAAAACACAGTGTCTGCCCACAAGAATTTGAAATTTTATCTGTAAGTTAAAATCTCGAGTCAAACACCCAATTGTCAGACAAACACCTATAAAGTTCTTTATAAGGTTTTTGTCCGACAATCGGGTGTTTGACTCTCAATTTTAATTTACAGATAAAATTTCCAATTCCAGCTGCGTCTGTGGTTTGCCTGTCATCCTCGTCGAACACTAGCCATAACTCGGTTCCAGTATTCCTGAAACACTAACTACGTTTAAATTTGCTTGTGTCCAATAAAGAGGTAGATGCTTCTGTTGAAATTGACACTGAAAAGAAAATGTTGTGGTGTTCTGTTTGGAAAATTTCAAGTCGAAAACATGACAGCAAACAATGAGTTTTTATACAGTAATCAATGTGAGTTAGACACTCTAGTTTATCGAAAATGAATAGCCAAATTGGTTGTTGTAAAGCGCATAACAGATCATGATTTCAATAATGTAATATCACAGTGAAACCAGACAAACTTTTTATTTCCACCTCGGGGAAAAAACTGCTCGCAATGTGGAAACTGAATTAGAATAAAGACTCGCCAAAACCTAAAATATGGTCGCATTTGTGAGTGATTTGGTCGCATTGTAGAGCGCTGTGGTGATGATCACTGAACAATAGGGAAAAACAATGTAAAACAAGAAAATATCCACCTAAAAGGGGAAATAACCCTCATAAGGGTCAACCTGACAATCTAATTCCTGTTGACTTTTTCATAAATCTTTGTGTGCTGAGCATTTTTGCTCATTTCACTTTCTCTCTATCTGTTATACTTTTCAAGATATTAAGACAAAACTGCCAAAAACATGAAAATTCCACTTAAAAGAGGAAATAACTCCAATAAGGGACAACCTGACAATTTTGCCCTATTGAAATTTTTGTAGATCTTTGTGTTCTGAGCATTTCTGCCTTTTCCACTTTTACTCTAGCTATTATACTTTTCAAGATAATAGGACAAAACTGTCAAAAACATGAAAAATCTACTTAAAAGAAAGATAACAATTTTGGCTCTATTGACTTTTTTGTAGATCTTTGCATGCCGAACATTTTCTCTTCCTTCATTTTTACTCTACCTATTACACTTTTTAAGATAATGTCAAAAAACATCCAAAAACATGAAAAATCCACTTAAAAGGGAAAAACTCCCATAAGGGGCATCCTGACAATTTTGGCCCTATTGACATTTTTGTAGATCTTTGTGTTCTGAGCATTTTTGCCTTTTCCACTTTTACTCTACCTATTATATTTTTCAAGATTATAGGACAAAACTGTCAAAAACATGAAAAATCTACTTAAAAGGAAAATAACTCCCAAAAGGAATGACCTGATAATTTTGGCCCTTACTTTTTTTTCTAGATATTTTTATGCTGAACAGTTTTGCTTTTTCACTTTTACTCTACCTATTATACTTTTCAAGATAATGTCAAAAAACATCCAAAAACATGAAAAAAAAAAAAAAAAAAAAAGGGAAAATAACTCACATAAGGGTTGACACAACAATCTCCACCAAATTGAAATGCTTGTAGATTTTGCTTGCCGCTCATTTTAAGGTAACGGTTTTTACTTTAGCTTTAATAATTTTGGAGATACATGCATTAAATTAAAAATATCTGCTGGCTCATTCATTTCTATATTTAGCCATGGCAGCCATGTTTGGTCCTAGCCCTTTTTCATCAGCAAACTTTACATAGTTATACTTCCTTGAATGGTTCTGGAGAAGTAGTCAAAAATGTTGAAAAGTTTACAAAATAAACTTATATTTTCCAATTATTTAGGTGGCTGTGACCTGGACCTTTGATCATATGACCTTGAAATTTTGTCAAAATGATCCTCAGATAATTCCTAACAACTTTCTCATATATCTTTGTATACAAAAAGTTGATCAGTTTTGAGTTATTAAACAATTTGTAATACAAATATACCCTGTCTCACTGAAGTGCCCCCTAGTGGTGCATTTATGGACAGATTTCATTTTCATTGGCAAACTTTGTAGATATTGACTTTACAATCATACATACAAAATTTGAAACTTATCTGATCATCGGTTCATGAGAAGAAGATTTTTAAAGATGCATCAAGTTTTGGTCCTTTTTGGCCTCTTTTTGGACCCCTATTGGTCCTATCCCTTTTTCATTTGCAAACTTTATGCGGCTTCACATGGAGATGCTATATGCCAAGTTTGGTTATAATTGGCCCACTGGCTTGAGAAGAAGATGTTTAAATGCAAAAGTTAACAGACGGACAACAGACGCCAGACCTTTGGCTTAAAGCAATAGCTAACTTGGCCCTTCGAGCCGGGTGAGCTAATAAAACACCATAAATACACGCTGCACAGAGTTTATTGGCTTGATACAGAGATCCCAATTTGTGAAATGTACTTTTCCATTTTAAAAAAATTGAATGAAAAATTAGAAATTCCAATTTTCAATCTTGAAAATATAGCCAGTGTTTTCTAAGACTAAGAGTAACTGTTACTACATCAAGCCATTCCTGTGTTTCTGTACTTACCATCATGTGCCATCCGGCGGCACGATTTACCCCCCAAAAAACAAAAACTACCTAAAAAAAAACCAAATAGACCAAAAAAACCAAAACAATTAAATCCAAATAAATATGCATCAATAATCATTTTAAATGCATTTTCTTCTGTATAAATATTTCATAGACAGCTAGAAATAAAAAAAAATCAACATTTATCACTTCTCATGGAACTTACGGACACTGTCATTTAGTAAAATGAAGAGCTAAATCTGTCTTATTCAATTATTTGTTTTTACAATTCCTGAAATATTTTTCAGATTTTATGTCAAATTTATATTATACAAATTCTACGTATTGTGGAGAATGATGATTACATATGTATTAAACCTCTTTACCGTCCCATATAATTAACATTCTGGTACATTTTAAAATGTCATGCTGACTACATGTACATTATGGTTTCAGAAATACATCGTGAAATTGGATAAAACAGCATTATCAAAGTCAAAAACATCTACAGTCATAAAAAATATTCATCATATTATAATGAGATTGCTAAAATTGCTATTATTAAAATGTTTTTGTGTGTTTTAGGGGTAACTTTATGTGTTTTGGGGGTGTTTAAGGGTAACTTTATGTGTTTTGGGGGTGTTTAGGGGTCTTTCTGGGGTAAATCGTGCTGCCCTGTGCAATCTCTCAATCGTCAATGTGATTTCAGAGAACTAGTTAATTTGGCAACTCTAGGCCTACAATAAACCAATTTTAGCTCATGCAGAACACAGATTCGATCAAAGTAATCTATTCACCATACATAATTTAAAAAGTTTTATGAATTCATTACCTCTGTTTTTAGAAATTCTGAAATATCTGTAAACGAATCTGAAGTTTCTGTACCTGAGGAAGTCATATTTTGTTGTTTTCACTTTGAAACGCATGCTCAATGTATACGGAAGTCGATTTAATTTCGTAAACCCTTGGACCTTTTCTTACATTGTAATATCGTGTTCGGTGAAGCGTGTAGTCCAAGTGCTCTGCATGTGGTGACAATGCCAGTAGATTAGGTCTAGGCCTAACAGCTATGTTGTACTGTGTAATTTAAATCATCTCCTGCAAGCCATAGCTGTGGTTTATATTCATTCCTAATATTCATCTAAATCTGCGTTCAGTGTGTATAGATACAACTGAACAAACCCAAGTCCGGTCAGCTCACTGTATACGACAGTACTCAGTAGCCAAGGATTTTACTTCCAAACAATTTTTTATGCTCACTTGGATATATTTAACAAGTCAGTGTATTGAGATGTTCACAGTATGACAGAAAGTTTACCTCGAGGCAATTTAGGTCCTGGACCTTCAACCGTACCGGCAGTTTCTTGGTTCGAGTTTTTACTGAATGAAAAGTTGTTAGAAAGTCACTTGGAGCAATCAAATCCAGGTATGTGTAACCCCTTTGATAACAATTGTATAGAAGTTTGGAGTTTTTAGTGAAAGGACACTTTTGGATCAAAATAGGGTACTTGCATCACATGCATAGTCTAGAGAAAGGGAACTGTCAAATACATGTAAAAGTCAACCTTCATTTACCAAATCACTAAAATATTATTCAGACCTATAGACCTAGGCGTACATGATATATCACGCCAACGATGATATGTTAAATTCTATGATTTTATTATGTCTCCGTTAACATCAGATCATTTGGAAGGGTCCTTAGATCGTCGAAAACCCATGTTGCCGGGGTATACATGTTGTACATGTGTGTGTGTGTGTATATATATATATATATATATATATATATATATATATATATATATACATATATTATGCACCATAGGCATAGTCCTGCAGTAATGTGTTCATATATAAGTACAGAAACATTAGTCTTGCTATCTTTTTTCTTTAACTCATTCACCCCTAAAGACACATTTAGACTTGCGAAAGTCATTGATTTATAGAAAAGTTCATTATTTCTCAGGGGTTGATGAGTTAAGGTGTTTAAAAAAGGGAGAGAGCAGCTTGGGAACTGCATCGTAAAACTGAAAAGGTCTGGGTGGGATTTGAGACAGGGCAGTGATGAGATGCCCTGTTAAATGCTGAAACATTTGTAATGATTTAGATCTGTAAAAATATAAGATATGTCTATGATTTGTAATTTGTTTACATGTGTGTTTCATCCATTAGTATTTACATATATGTATAGTCATATTGTACATACCCTGATGTCATAGGTTAATGACAATCTAAGGACCCTTCCCAATGAGCCGATGTTAGCGGAAAAGTAATGAAATTGTCACATTCAACATATCATTGAACACATAATATGATCATACTCATAGTTGTGCCATGAGACCAGCTGCTGAATAAAATCTAAACCAAGCCTTTTCTGTAATTTCCATGGGCCATAGGTCCCATTCCCAATGTGATTCTGAATTTGATGAACAAAATTTCCAATTTGCTGCTGAGGCTAATGAAAAATAAATTAATGTAAGAGGAAATGCATTTAAAAGAGAGATTCTATTGCATTTATATTTCAACGTGTGCAAACTATTTTTCCTAATTTGACACAAATTTATATTAAAATTCCCAATCATGTCGTCAATGGCATTTTTCCAAAATTGACAGAAAAAGTCCTGTAAACCGTTTATTTTCACAGTTTTTTCATTATGTAAAGGTACATTTTGTATTTACATGTATATATGATACATGTATCAGTATACAGTATACATTTGTATGTCTGTCAGAATAAAAATTCAGTGATCCATAAAGAGTCAGTTTTTAAAACTCATTTTAACTGATCATGAAATCACTGAATCATGTTTGATATTGTTTTAGATCCAACACCAGTCCAGCTGATTGTCCAGTTTCTTCAACAAGCTGATGCTCTGATTGCTGCTAGCACACCAAATATTCCAAAGGAACCTTTAATACCACCAGTGAATGGTCAAACAGAGATCAAATTAGAAGAAAGTTAGTATACAAATCTTTATTTTATACATGTATTTTAACTTTTAGGGGCTTTCTTGGCCAAGTGGTTAGACTTAAAGCATCATGCTTAATCATGAAGTCTCATCTCTCTCAGCATGGGTTCAAGTCCTGCTGGAATCTAAGTTGGATTTGTGTGGGACTTTGCCAGTTCACTTGCGGAAGGCTGGTGGTCTTCCCAGGTACAATGTACATTGTAACTGGGTTCCCTCCTCCACATTAAAAGCTGGCTGCCACCTACAAATGTAAAATTGTTGATTATGGTGTAAAATGCAATTCAAACAAAACAAACATTTATTTAGTTTTACATAAACATCTAGTACGGTATGTAATTTGTCTGTTCATTATTAAATGTTTCACTTTGTTTGTTTTACCCAACCATGCGCAGTGTTTATTTAGCCCCATTCCCAATATGTAAAATACTGCTACATGAGTTTTTCTCAATTATAGGTGGGATGCATCATGTACAGAAAAAAAAATACATGTACTGTATATCAAAACAAATTTATTCATACTATTCTTATATAAAAAATTCTTTGAATAATGATCTGAACTTGTATGATAATTTTAAAGTTGTGACTCATACAGAATGTATAGCAATGTTCTACGTGTACTGCTGAGGACAAGCATTTTCTGAATCTTAGAAAAAAACACTCTTTCACATCATAAAGTAGGATATTTGCATTATACTCTTTACAAACAAAAGGCCTAGTAGGGACATATACCGGTATCTAAGAATCTAAGCTTTAACATATTCCATACCTTGAAAATATCATGAATATTCAACATTTTAGTATGTATTCTACATGTATACATTTGTACATGTACACAGGGATGTCATTAGAATTTAACCCCTTACTCTGAATAAATAGCTGTCTACTTTTGACAAAATTACATAGACTTCTATACAAAAAATTATCATGCTACTTTGACAGTTTCACCTGTTACTAGAAAAGTTAATGACAATCTTGGTACATGTAGTCCTGCATGTACATGTATCTTTTGCACCACTAGTATTCGATCTGGTACATTTTCCAGTACCATTCATTTGCTCAATCAATGACAATGGTTATAATGATACAAAAAGTCCTAGATGCATTACATCTGCTGGATGTACAAAGGCAGATACATGTACATGTAAGGTAGCAGAACTTTCTTTTAAAAAAAAGTGGAAATTGTAAGATGGGGCCAGCAGGGATTTTCATCAATTCTTATACATGACTCTCTCCTTGTATTTTCTCCAAAAAATCTCAAAATGTAAAATACATAGATGTACATAAAATGTTCTAGTACATTGAAGAAATTCCAATGTTGGAGTTTCCAAAAAAGGATAAAAAAATTTCACACAATTTAAAGTTTTCTGTTTTAGTTAAAATATTATGCATATTTTCCCAAGTTTTTAGACCCTGGACCCAGAATTAAGGAGGTAGGAAAATTCTTTGCCAGGCAGGGAGATCTACTACATCCCATGCTGGACCACTTGTTTAGTTCATGTTTATAATCTACATCAAATGAAATTACATTGTACCGTACGCCTGTTACATGCAGGGCAAGACAAATCCACTTGCCTGAGACCCGGAAGAAGCTCAATTTTGGCTCGGGCAAGTTAAAAAATACGAACAGCTAGCCTGTGGGCAAGCTAACAAAAATTAACAATGTTTTAAAAATCTTAGTCTAGTCTTAGTACTACCACAAGTGTTGAGGGAAACAATTATCAGGGAAAGTTAAAAATTGGTCAGGGCAATTTGAAAATTACTTTCAGCTTGCCATGGTCAGGGCAAGCTACATGTAACTCAAAAAATATTTGTCTAGCCCTATACATGTACATCTTCTTGCAGGAAAATTATTTCTCTGAGGGTATTAATACATGTACATGTACTCAGGGCTCTTTGTAGAGCAAAAGGTCAAAATCTGGGGTGTCCCATCCAGAAAATGAAGAGTCCACTTATTCAAAGTCATCGCCAAGATTTATTTTTATGGTTGTCCCTTCATTTATTTATTTGTTCATATCTATTAGATCTAGATTCTATCTTTTTATGTGTAGATATGTGTTTTTTTAATTAATTGTATTTTTATTTAATTAATTTTATAGTGCAGGGTCCAAATGAGTCATATTTTTCATGGCTTAATGTGTGCTATGTATTATTAAATTAGAAGTTCTATTCCATGATAATTTTTTAAAAAAGGATAGGGGTGCTAAAAATTACAAATCACAATCAGGTTAATAACTTGCCAATCATATTTTCCAATTCTAAAATTAAATCAAATGTTGCATTAAAATTCATGACCAAATTTTTTTATCTATAACATAAAAATATTTTCAAGAGACAAGACTGCTGCTGATAAACTTGTTTTCTTCATTGATATAAGCACCAAACATTCATCATGATTTACTTTATGTAATTGGCAAATGATATCAAACCCACATTATCTTTCTTTCTGATTTATTTAAAAGACATGGACATTTTAATTTGTATCTCATTAATGCAATTTTATTTTAAACATCACTTTTGATAACCGTAAAATGAGCTTTACATTGTAATTGAATGATATAAGCGGTCCAATGTTCATTAGGCCAAACTTTCTGCCCCGATTTTAAGTGATTTTTTTGGTGGTAAAATATGATTTACCACAAAAATCGCTTCAAATCGGGGCAGAAAATTCAGCCTAGATGTTCATCAGCTCTTTGTTTGACATGTACATGTAGGCATGTTGATAGATTTTCGGGGTTTCAAATCTAATTTAAGGATTATCAGCAATGATTCATTGTCCATAGATGTTGATTGAGGATAAAAATTATCTGCAGGTTTGCTTAATTTGGAATATTTCTTCAGCGTGAAGCTGAACAAACAATATTATAAAACAGATAAACTACATGTAGCACCCTACACATGTTTTAATAAGCAGTGGCACAGGTAACTACCTGGGTGTTGCTTTATGACCAGTGATTACGAGGACACGCAGGTACTAGGACGAGTCAATTAAGCAACCAACAAGCAATTATTGGATTGATTAAAAGGTGTAAACATCTAAGTCAAAATCTTGAGCATCCTGCTGGACTCGAGGTTGAACTTTGACCCGTCCTAGAAAAATCTCAAGCGTCAAATACACGTACCCTGGGAGCCCTGTTGTATGCAGGTATTCTTTACAAACAGTTTCAATTCAACTGATATCCAAGATATTATCTGCCTGAGGCTTTTTGTCACACCTGTGAAGCAGAAGCAAAACATAGGGATAACTAATTCCATCTGCAAGCGGCATTGTGGTCAACATTATGTTTCCAGAGTAGAACTACTGGATGGATTGGAACCATACATTTTACAAGTACACACAAATGATCCCCAAGTGCCTTATATGTGCCATTTGGGGTACTAAGGTCGGTCTGACCTACTTTCTGGAAACTAGGTCACAGTCGCTGAAAATCGTTTCAGAAGCAGAAATCCTAAACTACATCTTCATGTACACTAGGTGTGCCTTTTGGGGTACTAAGGTCAGTCTGACCTACTTTCAGAAAACTAGAACTTGGTCTCTGAAAATCGTTTCTGGAGCAGAATTCCTAAACTATTGGGTGGATTGGAACTGTACTTCACACAAATGATGCCCATGTACTCTTAATGTGCCTTTTTTGGGTAGCGGAGCTGGTCTGACCTGATCTCTGGAAAGTATATGTAGGTCAAGGTTTCTGTTTTTACGAGTCGGTGGAACATCAATGCAGTTATGTTATGCTAAGTTGTTTAATGAAACAGGTCAAAGCACATCTTGCAGTATGGGGTTAATAACACATTATATTGATGCAAAATTACACATGTATGTGCATTTCAGCAACATAAACTCAATTTCAAGATAGAACTGACAATAAAAGGGATAGACTGGACTGTTAACAATTCTTGCACACGATTAATGTGCAAATAAGTTTTGGTCAAGCTTCCCTTACTGTGTATTGGCAAGATCTGTCTGTGGAGTTGGACATAGAAGATGCCGTCATTCCTCATTCACATCATTCCTCATTCAGGTGATTTTAACTGTTGAGAAACTCGCGGCAGTCTTTGAAGTTGGGAAAATGTTTTACATGTACACATACATTATTGACCTAGAGATTTAAGACTATTGATTGGAGGTATAGCATAAGGGTATAATACTGCCCTGTTTCATAGAAATATAATATCGATGAAACAATGTTTATAAGCACAAGATTTTATAATCATATCGCTGAACTATGTACTTTGTTGCATAATAAACACGCAATTAGTACTCGCGTTAGGCCAAATGTCTGACCTTATTTTTAGTTACTTTTTTGTAAAACCTATCATAATTTTACCAAATTAAAAAGTATTCAGTATACTGTGTGTATTCAAACTTATGATTGCCATCAACTCGTATCAGTACTTTCAGTACTTTGATTATTATTATTGATTACATGTCACAGGCGAAACATATGGTTCCTTGGGTTTTTTTTTTTATCATTATTTAAAGTATGTGTGCTTTCATGCCATACAAACAAGATGACATGTTAAACAATGTACATAGAGCATGCAGTCTGTTTTGTCCAGATCTAGACACCATTGCTTGTATTACGGTATTTGAAATCTCATTTGGTACAAAAAGTTCAATTCACACTTGTAGCCTTTGAAAAACTTCAATTCAAGATTTTAAATGTACAAATGATTTTTAAAAGTTTTGTGTCATTAACAATTGTGTCAAAGTACATGTACTGGTATATATATTTCCTATTATTAATTTACTCGAAATTTTAAAACTTAATACACATTGACATTCTCAATTTTTTACATGTTTTAAATGTACATGTAGAATATTTTATTTATTCCGGCTAAATTTAATTTGCTATTTTAATTTCTACAAAAAAAAGTCCAGAAAAAAAGCTTGTGATGAGCTAACCAATTTTTATATGTCTGTCTGTAGATGGGACATATTATGTACATGTACGGTGATGCCCATTCCTCCAACCATTCATCTGACAGATCTGTCCAATTTTCTGGCCCATAATGTCTTTATAACTTACCAGAATATATTCATACATACATAATAACTAGCGGTATAAATCTCATGTAAAACTTGTTCGTGTAAAGGCAGTGTGTCATGAATTTGACCCACGGTCAGATATCAAAGGTCAAGGTCACTGTGGCAGTCTGCTTTTTTTTGGAGTACATCTCACACCACAAAAGGGAATATCTTATGCTTTTCACACTACACACAACACTTAATATCAATAAGGCAGTGTGTCATGACCTTGATTTGATGTCATACTTTAAGGTCAAGATCACCATTGCAGCCTGTAAAATAATTTTGTCAGTAGCATGTCTTGTGCACCACAAAGGGATTATTTTCAAATTTCACATATTTGTTCTCAGTAAGGCAGTGTGTCATGACCTTGACTCAAGGTCATACATGTACATGTACGTCAAATGTCAAGGTCATCATTGCAGTCTGAAAAATATTTTGTACAGTGCATAAGGAGCACAACACAAAAGGAAATGTTTTCAAAGTTAATACAACAGTTGTTCTCATTGAGGTCATGAATACCTCATGATCAGCAGTAGTAGCAAACTAACACCTGTTAAACATTTTTTTACACATATCGGTACATATACTAACAATAGACCTTATTACAATAACTGTGTTCCTACTAATTTCACCTGCACAAAAAAATTTCTGGACGGCATAAAAAATAATAAATTTTGCATTTGGAATGGGACCTTTTTCCTGATCCACATGTTGAGGATATATTACAAAATGTAATCCCTTACATGTCTGCAAAATAATTTTCCAATTTGACACAAATTCACATCAAAATTCCTAATTGTGTCACCAATGGCATTTTCTTAGAACTGGCTGAAAAGGATGATGTGCAAGTGTGATTATTGAGCTGTTTACACTCATGTACAATGTACGTATGCAGGTCTTTTTCTACAGTTTCCATGGGGTCAAAATTCGGCCCATTTCCAATGCAAAATACATGTGTTTTTTCCTAATTTGATGACAAAAATTTACAATTTGATGTTGTGTCCAAATCTGTAATGAAAAAAAAAACTTAATGTAAGGGGAAATGCATTTAAAAAGGGATTCCAATTACATTTAGATTTACCTGTGTGCTATTTTTCCCAATTTGACACAAATTTACGTTTAAGTTCCCAGTCGTGTCACAGTGGCATTTAATTTTTCCCAAAATTGACAGAAAAAGGCCTGTTGTGCATGTACAAAAATGTAATGTACAGTGGAACCTCACTATCATAACCACTTGATTACAAGACTCTAAATGGTCTCTGATCAGTTAGGTAGTATCTTAAATATGAGGGTCTGGATTTCATTATTTCTTACATGTATTTAGGATTTTTCAATAGAATGATTATTTACTGTTTTAAATGTGAAATGATATCCTAAGTCAGTTTAAGCTATGATTGCATTGTACATTGTAGCCTACATGTACAAAAAAATGTATAATTGTAATAGGGAACTTTCAAGTTAGCTCAGATTACCGTAATGATCCTGCATTTATTCGTGCCTTCTCAATTTTATTCCTCATATGTTCTTCTGGTTTTCATATTTACCTTCGCAACATATGTATTGTAAATGGAAATATTTTTACTTCTTAGCGCATTAAATTTATTTTGTATAAAGAAACCCAAGAGACTCTTAAAACATATCACAGTGGGTTATTTAGTTGAATGCCAAATTACTAAAATGTATCAGGAAGAGAAAAATGTGCGGACATATCGGGAATCGAAAACATGACCTTCCAAACACTTACAGGGTGCTTTTACCAATTGTGCTATGAGGGCTATCTATATATTATCAAAACTGAAATTAACATTGAGGAACATTTTTTCTAGAATCACGCATCTGGCGATAATAAAAGCAGGATTATATTAGTAAACAGGCTAACCCGAAAGTTCCCTGTTGTACATGTATACATGTATATATTTTAAGGTGAGTACAAAAATCTGAAAACTCAATAGTCCTATGGGATAAGTGATTTTGGAAACCACTTGTCTCTACATACATGTACGTACCATCCCGTTGTCCCAACTTTTATAAACTTTAATGGAATTAATTAAGACGAGCTATTCTTTTATTTCTCAGATATGGGACTTACAAGTATAATATGTATAAACAGGACAAGTGGGCAAGTTCATTTTTATCATGTTTTCTCTGATATGGGACTTACAAGTATAATATGTATAAACAGGACAAGTGGGCAAGTTCATTTTTATCATGTTTTCTCAGATATGGGACTTACGAGTATAATATGTATAAACAGGACAAGTGGGCAAGTTCATTTTTATCATGTTCTCTCAGATATGGGACTTACAAGTATAATTTGTATACATGTGTAACAGTAAACAGGACAAGTGGGCAAGTTCATTTTTATCATGTTTTCTCTGATATGGGACTTACAAGTATAATATGTATAAACAGGACAAGTGGGCAAGTTCATTTTTATCATGTTTTCTCTGCCCTACACCTGTACAAATGTACACATATATTGTTGCATAATTAAAAACCACTAAATCGCCTTTTCAAAATTGTTAAAAAGAAATCAGATGTCCGAATTATACACGCGTGGATTAACTAATGGTGATTAGCATTGGACATTCACTTCGGGCTAATTCTCTAATGATATCAAAACGGTATTTATGTTCAATGGTTTAACTTTTAAAAAGGTGCACTCCATTAGTATGTATGTGATAAATAAGCTAAACAAATATTGACTGCCACAACATACATATGTATAAACATCTTATTATTCTTTGTTGTTCAATTTCTGTAATTCAACAAGAAATAAGAACTATATCCAGCAGATATAAGCTTTATATTCAGATACTTAGAGCTGTCATTACTCGCACATTTATTTGTCGTGTAGCATGAATACACAAAAAGTAATAAAATCCCAACAATGGCATCGACAGATATGTACATTAAGAGCTATTGCAGTGAAATTATTGCATTAAAATCTATTGATTGTGTATTTGATCGTGTGAGACTGTAAATGTTATCATTCCCGTTTCAAATCTGTCGGTATCCCTTGGTTAAGTATGTGTTTTATTCTTAGCTACTGTCTTTGTTCAGCCAAGGAGAAGAAAATGTACCACAAAGAGGAAGGTTCATAGACATTGTCCAATGAAATGCTGATCGCCGCTTTTTTCATGTACAACAAATGAATTCTTTTCCTGCTCAGTGTTAACATGTTTATAAAAGACATTATACTGGTTGGTTTAAAAACATAAGATTATGTCAACTTGAATGCCTAACACTTTTTGAGTGTCTGAGTGATAGATTTATGTCCCCAGTCCTATCTGAGTGAAAAGATTAATGTGAATTTTACCATGTTGAATCATTTACTCCTAAAAACAGACTGGTTCATGTTGTAGATGTGTAGAATGTTGTACATGTAAAGAAGATTCCATTGTTTTTTAAGGGTGGATAACTTATTGTGTTGATTTAGCTTGATACATGTACAGTACATAAATGTACAGGTTCTGTAAAATATTATACAAATGTATGAGGAATCAAGGCTTCTGAATGACTTCTTTATACATGTATCCCCGTCATACAAAAGGTAGAGGTACATGTATAAAGGATTGGCCTTGTTTTTGTCTTCTTTAGATGTGTACTCTGAAAGATTAGGTAAAGTGTAGCTGTTTCTCAAATGTGGAGAGAGAGGTGTTAAAGCAATATGAGCTGTCGTAGGTAAAAAATTGTACATGCCCATTTTATGTAATATAATATCTCATATATTCCAATGAGACTATCTGGTGGTTAGAATAACAAATGCATGTGTAAAATTGCAACAATCTTGCCAAACGTAACCCGTATTATCGGTTATTTTTTGTCCGCCATACTTTGACCATTGCAAATTAACTTTCGGTAATTTTTTATGAATATTACCAAGTGACCAATAAACATGTGCTATTTGCAGTTAATATGCATTCAATTCTTATTACCCTTTGCATTTATTTTCATACATCATCATTTCATACCTAAATCAGGCAAAGTTGGTCTTTTTCGTCATTTCAAAACATTCGTTTCTGAAATTGTCCACATGGACAAAAAATAGCAAAATTATAAAATAACTGATATTACAGGTTACGTTTGTGAAGATTGTTGCAATTTTACACATGCATTTGTTATTCTAACCACCAGATGGTCTCTTTGGAATATATATGAGATAGAATATCACATAAAATGGGCATGTAAAATTTTCACCTACGACAGCTCATATCTCTTTAATGTGTTCATAATTTCAGTAGAACCTCTTTAAGACTATCATGTGCACTCTCTCTTTCTCTCTGCCTCTCTCACTCTTTCTCAACACAACATGTATGACATATATGCTAAGTTGCATACTTGACATGTACTCCTTGACTCATCACCCCCTGAAAAATAATGGACCCTTCTGTAAACCAATGTATTAGACCAGTCCAAATGTGTCTTTAGGTGTGAATGAGTTAACTCATGAACCCCTGATAAACAATGGACTCTTTTGTTGTTGAATTGAATGACTTAGGACCAGGACCAATGTGTCTTTAGGAGTAAATAGGTTAACCAATGACCAGAGACTGGGATGCTTGAATCGCCCTTGAATCCTTTGAATTTCATTTTAGAGACTTCAATCATTGTACAATGTTTCAGAGCATCAGCTTTATACTATATTTATATCGGTATATGTTTAAATGCATGTAAAAAACTAATTACAAAATATATAATAGACTTATACAAAGTACAAGATTGAAACGACAGTTTGCTTTTATTATTAATACCAAGGTAAACATACTCAATTAATGCTCAATACTTCTACAATGTAAACGCTTTTTTCTTCATTTTCTAAAGTCCTTATTGACTTTATCTTGACTGACAAACAGCTATTGATCAGTAGAAAGAGATCGAATAGCCTTTTAAACTTCTGTCTGAAACTGAAAATAACTTTACTTTTCATTTGAGTATCCTATTTCTTCATTCCACAAAACTTGAACCTGAATTAGTATGTACATATTTTAGCATTGAAATGATAAGTTGTAATAGAAATGTTTGTATCTTGATTTATATCTAATTACCAAACAAATTGAATTTGGCAGTAGTAGATCTTTTACTAATTTATTAATTTTTTACTCCTAATAATATATTTCTTTTTATTTGTCATTTTTGTTCATCTGCCTTGGTATCTAACTAGAGAAGGATTTTTTTGGTTTCTCTACAATTTGTAGCATTGACCCTCAGCTTACTCCATCCAAAGTGTTTTTAATTATGATCATTATAATTAATTCACTTACGTATTAGTTTATACCAAAGTTCAAAGGTTATGGCTGTATATATACATGTAGCTGCAGTGGTTTCTCTTGACATATGAAATGTCAGTAAACAATTTTTGTATATTCAGAAATTCAAATGTACCTCACTACTTGTACAGTTTCCATTTTGTTTCATTGTTTATATACATGTATTTGTAAATCACATTTCATTTTTTCAGAAAATGTTTCAACAAATAAGAATTATCAAAAAATCTTCTATATTTGAATTTTACTTCATGTTTTAAAGTTCCATCATTTACATTGGGCATTGAATTTTATTAAAATTATTGATTTTATTATTTGATCTATTATTTTTCTTTCTAACATTGCAGATGGTAAAACCCATGTAAAAGAAAACAAAAAGGTCAAAGGACTGAAACTCCTGGCATTGAAAGTTGCAGCATATTTAAAATGGAATCTGGACACCATACAGAAAGGGTAAGTGACATGTGTACCCTTACAACCCTACAGACCATAATAAACTGGTCTAAACAATAGGGAAAAACATTCCATTTAGATATTCAGAGGTGAAAGTGTTGATAATATAATAATGACGATTATCTGAGTATAGGTGCATGTGTTGTGATTGGATAATTGTCATTTTAGAAGGTTATTGGAAGGTCTACATATTACAAAATTGGCAAAAGAATCATACAAATGAGTTCTGTCCTTTGGGCCATTACCATTTTGAAAGCATACTGTATATATGTCGCAGTTTTTATACTTAAAACGTGTGGAAAATTTGCCATGTGACTTATCTCCTAGGTATAGGATTTCTTTGTCTTGAAATCTGAGGCCGTACAGACTATGATGGAGAGACAGACATCTAAGGCAGCAGAACATTTGTACTAAACATCATTGTTTGTTAATTATAAATATGTACATAATACAAGTACATAGTGTTCAACAATCTTGATGCCAAGTGCTTCCTTTTGCTATTGAGGAATTTTCATTTTTAATATTTTCCCTGCTGCATTGTATAATGGAATTTACACAAACAAAATTACCAATTTAATGTTTCCAGAACGTATCTCAAAAGTAGTTCAAGATAACTTCACAAAACTTTATGTGCACATCATCTGAGGATGCAAGTTTTTTTTTTGACTTAAATGTACTTCACTTTACATGTACTTCACTTTACATGTACTTAACTTTACATGTACTTCACTTTACATGTACTTCACTTTACATGTACTTCAATTTACATGTTCTTCACTTTACATGTACCGGTATCTGTTTTGTTCTACTAAGGCCACTATTATGTCATTTGTAGTTGACAAGTTCTTTGATCAAATAATCATATACATGTATGTATACAATGTAATATAAGGTCTACCAAGGTAAATTGGCACATGTTTACAAATACACATACAACGAGTCTAAATAAAATCATAACAGGGGTGGCAAGTTACTTGTCATCACAGAAGCATTAGAGATTCAGTAATGCATGGAGTTCGTGCAAGGCAATATGTTTTACCTGTACAACATATTTTTTGAAAGTAGACCATATTGTTTTGGTTTCTGACCAAACCAGGATGTGCCACTTTACCTTGGTAGACCTATACATGATTGCTTGGTTTAGTCAGCAGATCTGTTTTATTCTGCAGCGTGCCACAAGTCATGATTCAGACATTGATAATGGAGTTACTAAAGCTGACTCTTGGATATGACCTAGAAAATCTGGGAGAGAAGTTCTGTGACAGTGAATCTGTGTCAGAAGATGCTTTGTTTGCCTTGCAGCTGTATCATAGATGGTAAGTGTGTGTTTATGTGTTTATCAACCCCTGAACCCCCTACCAAACCCCCTGCTGCAATAAATGCCTACAGTTACTTTCAGGTCTAGCTAGACCCTGATAGATTGTTTGCCTCACAAAGTGGAGGAATTGTGTTCAAATCCGGCTTTTCATGGAACAGGAAGTGACTACTGTATATGTATTTAAATTAGCGCACTCAAATTTTAGTGCTCTGATGAGGTGTAGACTTATTAGCGCAATCTTGAATTCGTACAATTACGGCAAGAATATTTTTAAATTAGCGGTAATATACTTTCCTGATACAACTTATACTTAAATAGCGATCATGTACAGGTAAGAATATCCTGGATCCATGTTTATTATGAAATGGTCTATACAATACAGGTAAGGTGACCATTGAAACTGACCAATAGGGAACTTTCGAGTTAGCCCGGATTACCGTTATTATCCTGCATTTATTTGGGCCTTCTCGATTTTGTTCCTCATATGTTCTTCCGGTTTTCATATTTACCTTCGCAACGTAAGTAAAGTAAATGGGAATATTTTTACTTTTTAGTGCATTAAATTTATTTTGTATAAAGAAACCCAAGATGCCTTTAAAACATACCATCAGGGCTCAACATTAACTTTAAAAAGAACTAGACCAGTCGGACCAGTACCAGAAAATTTTACTAGACCTGACCTCAACATCACTAGACCTGACCTCGGTTACATCATATCTATCGATATCTCTCTTCCAGAGTTTCATATCCTACTTAATTAGGGTACGCTACATCTAAAGATTTTAATGAAAACACTATATTTTAATTTTTAAAAAGTGGTAAAATATATAGCTCACATATTAATTTCATAAAACCCGACGAACTCGATGACGGGCAGAGGACTTGTCCATATCTATGTCTCATTTTTAGCTATTGCTGCCCATTAAATGCTATTTACTTGAACAATATAAAAAAACAAATAAGAACAGAAAGAAATTAATGAATTATTTCATGATTGAAATAATTCCATATAATCTCTAGAGTACTCAAGCCTACTAACTCTTATAAGTAGGACTGGAATACAAGTAATATTTTGTTACAGTATAAAACATACATGTCATTTCTGAGTGGTGCAAGTAAATTATCCTCAATTTGTACACTGTATTCATGCTGATTGTTCCACTGATTTATAATTTTATCAAGAACAAAATAAAACCTGAATAGACAGTTAGCTTGAATGCTTTGACAATTTATTTATAGAAGTCAAGAAACAAGTATGTATGTAAGTTTGAAATTTTCTTTTAGGCCTAATTATTGTAAAATAAATTCCGATTTCTGTTCTGCCCTTTGATTTCTTTGATACGCCCTCATCTCTAGTTATGCCTCCACTACTATAAAGAAGCCGTCGTCAGTCACTCAGTGTAATCAGATATCGATAGTTATCGTAAGTTGTTCTGCTTTATTAGAGATATCGTGACTAAATTCAAACAAAACTATCCAAAAAGAAATGTAACCATTCTATATGCCCGGTTAAATTAAAATATGCCTAGGCTAGGCTAGTGAAGCTGCACGCACTTGTGATTTTATGACCGAAGCTTTCAGTTTCACTTTCAATCTGAATTTTTGCGGGTCCATAGAATTACCGAAAACACACCAATTAACGGAATGACGGGACATGTAACTGGATTGAAGCTCCTTTTCATCGTAATGATAATTTTGTGGAATAATTTACTTTTAAATGTTAATAATATAGGTTTTACATTAAATTAAAAGATATTTTGTCGGTATTGTCCTCGTTTTTACCGATCCAGCTTTTCATATTTAAGCCATATCAGTACTAGTGTGATATTGAACCCGACGTATACTCGTACAATTTGTAGCAAAATTCCTTGAAACACTGTTTACCTTCTCACATTGAAATAGTTTATTCTTCTTAGTTGTACATAAATAATCTAAAAATGACGAAAACATAATCTGATGTGTCATTCCATGGCTTTAAGCGTCATCCTGGTAATATTACCATTTTCCGGTTATTTTATATACCAATCTCTCACCAGAGGGCGTATTACAATATATGGCGACAAAATTGACGAAATGAAAGTAAGTCTATACGGCACGTAATATCAGCGACATATCTATTATCACAATCACCGGTAATGTAAATAAATGTCCCACTATCGGTAAATAAATTACAAAAAGAAGAAAATGGTTTTTCACAACAATTTTTTTAATAATAGATCTTCAGTCTATTTGAAGTGATATTTTTAACCCGACCAGTCGGGCTACTTTGACACAAATTAACTAGACCGGACCAATCTTTTACTAGTCAGGGTCGGTCGGACGTGCCTTAGTGTTGAGCCCTGACCATAGTGGGTTATTTAGTTGAACGCCAAATAACTGTAATGTATCAGGCAGAGAAAAATGTGTGGTTAGACCGGGAATTGAACCCAGGACCTTCCAAACACTTGCAGGGCGCTTTTACCCATTGTGCTATGGGGGCTATCTAAATATTATCAAAACCAGAAACAAAATTGAGGAACATCTTTCTAGAATCACGCAACTGACGATAATAAAAGCAGGATTATAACGGTAATCCAGGCTAACTCGAAAGTACCCTATAATAGGTATTACACGGTACTAGTAAAAGGTATACAAAACTGATCGCTTGTACTATAAAAACCATAGGTTTTGTCGTGTATGCAATATGACATATGGAGAATTTTTAGCGCTGCACTTGAATTAGCGCTTTGACTTGAGCGCGAAAGGCGCTAATATTAGAATATCGCTAAAATAAGTACACATACAGTAATACTTCAACAAGTACTAGACATGAGACAGACAGTGGGTCGTTTCAAAGAGTGTGTCACAGATGTCTTATTTCTCCCATTACTGCCCATGTGAGATATGAATTCTGAGGATTGGATATTTCCCTTTCCACTCAACACACCCGTTTTTGATTATTTTTCTCCCATGCTTCAAACATATGTTTATGCAAATTAATAAAGTAGGATGCATCTATTTATGTTCTGTATTCTCATCCCATATATAAATCCTACGTTAGTAAACTATATTGTGACATCATAGCGTGTGTAGCTTGTCTACACACTAGGGTGTGGACAGAGAAATTCTAGCTTGATGAAATGTCCAGTGTGGGAGAAATACAAATTATTGGGGATGTATAACACAAAAAATGATATAGAAGTTGTAATGTCTTAACTTCTACAGTTGCTTATAAACAGATTATCACCTTAACAACTAGAAATAATATACTGTACAATCAGAAATGTTTGTGTGGTTAAAATTTTGTTGTTTTGAAAATAAAACTTGTTCATTGACATTAAATTTCATTGACCTTTTAACTTACAATGTGTAATTTATGTAAATATTTGTCATAGTTTAAATTTCATTGATAATTGAAAACATCGAAATAAACGAAATTAAAACCACAATGAAATTTTCTGATTCTACAGTACTGTCACATGACTGATTGTGCATGTGTGACCTGAAACATTAACGTCCCAAGATGTGAATTTTTTATAACTTTTATTAAGTGTAATACATAATTGGTTTTGTATAATAATACTTTCCTCTTTTTAGGTGTTTGCTGGCTGTTGTGAGGGACAGTTTCCCTACAAGACCCGTCAAAGCTTTTGCTCTAGTGTAAGAATTTTACATATTGTATTAAATCTAACAAACATGGATACAGTGAACACACAACTGTAGATTTGAAAATGCATTTTGAAGATGTGTGTTAGCAAATTTATTTTTCCATCATATAATTTGACTTTCTTTCTTAAAATTTTAACAAATTTGGTATGTTGATTTACATTAATGAGAACCTCAGAGTGAAAATTGCTCAAGAATCCCAGTTTGGCGATTATTCATTTGCAAATTATTAACTAGACCTTACTATTGAATGCATACAACATTGGACCTGACCTTATTTTCACAAAATATATACCTGTAGGACTATAAGAAGGTTTATCCTGTCTGTATACACAGCCACTTGCCAAAAGTTTATAGACATTGTCATTTTTTATTACCTGTTTATATTTCATATAAAACCATATTTTTAAAAAAAAATATATTGTGAAGCCATTTCTTGAAAATTATATTCAAATGCGATAAGAAAAATCTTCATAATATTTTTTTGAAAAAATTGGTTTTATATGAAATATATAGTAAAAATGATAATGTCTATAAACTTTTGGCAAGTGGTTGTATCCCATATTTGTTGTTGTACATAAATCTAAGTTGTAAAAAAAAATGAAATAACATTTAAAAAAAAACCGCTTTGACGTAAGATATTAAAAAGAATAAATGACCAATCATTATGCAAATTAGGTATAAACAATCCTTTAATGATTTTAATTATATTTGAAAATTTGGATTTTTTTTTCTTTTTTACAGACAAGGACAACTGGATCCTATGATTGCTTTAGCAGGAGCAAATGAGGCTGTCATTAGATTTGTAAGTTTTTGCAACTTGAATATTAATGTTTTACAATTTTTAATTCCTTTAATTACTTAAAGCATGTATTCTCACAGATTTTCATAAAATTCTATTTTTTTTTCTATCATAGAAGAATTCTATTTATTAAAATGATAGTCATTGCATTATTTTTTTTAAAAAAAATTGCATTTCAAATTAAGACCCACGTTAGAAGAGATGATGAATTCATACAATTTCTGTGCAAAAGTAAAATAAATCCAAAGAATATTGGAATGGCTGTATTTTCTCTGGCTCAAGGTTGCCAGTAACTTGGGGTTCATTTTATCAAGAAGTCATAAGTCTGAAGTCACTTGATTTTAAGACAAAACTGAAGACCATTTTATCAACCACACCCTAAATCAATTCTTAAGACATATTTGCACATTTTCATTTAAAATATTGATAGTTTATAAGTACTTTTATCTGGTACATTTACAATGATAAATATGAGATATACAACCAAATTTTAGGTCATAAAGACTCGACCTGATTTAGCGTAAGTCACAAGTACAAGTTCTCTGTAAAATGGTCACAAGTTAACATGTATTGGTATGTGTGGTCCTGAGACTAAGTTAAGACTTACAACTTTCTGTAAAACGGGCTCCTGGTCCTTTATTTACTGTATAAAATAGGAGTGTATTATGCCTTCGTCACATATGGTACATGTATATTCCCAAAATATTTTCCTTCAACATTGTTTTTATTTTTTTTCTTTTAAATGAAAATTTGAATAAGATACTGAAAACTATATAATTTCAAAGTAATTCTAACTTGACATTTGTATTAAGCTGAAAGATAAAACTGCAATATCTGTTGAAAATCTCGAGCAATGTCTAAAATGTGGAAGGAAGCTGAGAATGCCCACACTGTCCAGTCTACAGATCCCACATGAGACAACAGAGAGAGAAGAGTTTCAGGGATCAGAAGGAATTTCAATATCACCATTGGAATACTCTTGTCAGGTACAAAATGATCTTGTAATTTTTCCATAGTTTGACTAGCCAAAGATCTGTCTTTGTCATTTTTTGCCGGAGTTACTAAAGTTTTTCAGGTTTTATGACGTTGAACATTTTAATGCCAAGATAATGAATGGGTCAATTGCAATTTATACTAGAAAAAACCGGTGTCCCCATGGGTCGGTTTATGGGGAGGGGAGTTTATTTTCTCAGAATTTTGCTGTCCACATGCTACAAAATCATTGAATGCATCTGTGTGAGGTCAGAATGTGTCCTTTTTTGTAAACAAAGATACATGGCTGTGAATATTTTCTCTTTGTAGATTTCGTATGATATAGGGACATTCAACTTTTACCAAGAAGCCTATAGTCAAGCTTTGTTAGCCTTCTCAAAATCAAGCGAGTTGCTACAGCAGGTAAAGTATCCTTACTTTGTTGTCTATGAACAATGTTTATCGGTGACCGTCACAACATGATATTTCAGTGATTTGTGTTATGGCCAATAGTCATGTAACTTTGTTGTAATGTTTAAAGCAATGCGCTGAAAGATAATATTTCAATTTATATAGATATTTTGTGATTAGGAAAATAGAATATTGTGAAATTCTGTTTAGGAGCACCTTTTATAATTATACAGAGTAAGCAAATTTATGACTATCACCCAGTAGCACTTCACATTTATAATTATATAGAGTAAGCAAATTTACGACTTTCACCCAGTAGCACTTCACATTTATAATTATATAGAGTCAGCAAATTTATGACTTTCACCCAGTAGCACTTCACATTTATAATTATATAGAGTAAGCAAATTTATAACGTTCACCCAGTAGCACTTCACATTTATAATTATATAGAGTAAGCAAATTTATGACTTTCACCCAGTAGCACTTCACACTTATAATTATACAGTGTAGGATATGCAACATTATGACTTTCACACAATAGCACTTCACCTTTGTAACCACTGCTTATTTTTTTGCAGCTGGAGTCCCCTGAGTACTGCTGTATAGATCTGTCTCGTATTAAGGGATATATAACTGCTTGTCAAAACTTAAAAGGCGTAGTTGATAGTCATGAGAAGAAATCAGAGAGTTTACACAAGCAAGCTGAGACATCAAGGGAAAATGATTATAAGGTATAATGGATCAATCAGTTTTCTTAATTTTTTATTTGTCTTGCCTGGAATTTTCTTTTTTATACAGACCTCACTAGCTTTAATCCAACTCATATACAGGTACTTTGTCCCCCTGCTATGAATTTTTAACTCATGCTAAAATACCTGTATAAGAGTTAGTTAATATATTATGCCTTTAAAGACTTCATATTCCAAGCGCTCACTTAAGGAACAGTCACTTCCTGTTTTCAAGAAATCACGGGTATATCCAGGGTTTCAAATCGCTTAAACCAGAGTGTGTGTTGTAAAAAAAGGTATGCTTAAAAGATACCTTTTCTTGGGCTATATACATGTATATATAATGTGTTATGTGACAAAAAATATTTGTAAATTTGACAATTGTACATGTTTTTTTCTCCCTGTGACAATCACAAAAGCGAGATACAGGTGTTGCTTTTCAGACAACCAACCCTTTAAATATATATTTTTACCTATAACTTGAAAAGCATTCACATCCCCACCCCTAAACTTATTATTTTTGCATTTAATAATCATGTGTAATTTTTGTTTGCAGAATATTGTGGATATTCTGATAGAGGATAACTTAAAACATGAACTTAGTGCAATCTACAGATCTGATCTGGAGGATGAGCTCTCTAACAAAGAGGACAAGTTTGTATTTTTATTGTTGAAACTTATAAAGATGTCCTGTTATATCTTCCATAGATGGCACCAGAGCCTGATACCATAAAACTTCAGAATTTATTTAAGTCTGAGAAAATTCTCAACTTTGCTGGCTTAGCCAATCAGATTTCAGGATTTGCTCAACTTGAGTCAAAATACTTATTTTATGTCTATAGGCTGTTTTGGCTTTTTTTTTCATTATGTTATGTCACACTTTGAATTTTTTTATATGACGTCACCAGCTAAAGATGAAATAAATGTATTTTGTTATGAGTTAGTGTGGGTCCACTTCGTCATATCGGAACTTGAGTACTTCTCAAGTCTGAGAGTTCTGCTCAACTTCAGAAAATCTTGAAATCTGATCAGATCTGCCACTGAAATGTGGTTTCTCAAGACAAGTTTTCTCTCAAAAGAGGTTTTATTGACAAAATGTTTTCACCAAGAGGTTTTCAAAATGTGGTCTCATAAGGCAGGTGGTCTTTTAAAACAGAATTCACTGTATTATTTCTCCACATCTTAACATGAAACTTCATGAAGATATCTATTATTAGGATTCAGACATATTATAAAAGCTTTGCAATACCAAGGTCTTTGCAGACACTACATGTTTCTTCAAATACCAGTCAATTTCTTACCTGAAAAATTTTCAGGCAATATACCAAATCCATTGTATGATATCATTGCTTTGTGACTTCACCTTGATGCTATCATCTTGAAATGTTAAGCCCAAATCAAATTTTCTTCCATGGTTCACAGATTTTTCCCTCTTTTTTATGGGGAATTGACAAGCTACATGCAATATGTCACAATACAATTTGTGACATAGAATGTCTGTGGCTCCTAGAATGCAGTACAGTCAAACCTGCTTTAGCGATCACCTGTGTGTAAAGACCACCTGGGCCTGGCACCATATAAATTAAGAATTTACTCAAGTCTGCTCAGCCAATCAGATTTCAGGATTAACCAAAGTTGAGTGAAATTTTTAGACTTAAGTAATTCTTAAATTTTATGGTGCCAGGCTAAGGTCACAAAGACCATTTTTTGCTGTTCCCAATAGTACCCTATAACCTCCCTATAAAGACCAGTTTTCTTGAATCCCTAAGGAGGTCATTATATACAAGTTTCACTGTTCATAGTTATGTCAGACTCGATATAGATCTGCGTAGATCTACATAGACATACATGTACATTACACATAGTTTTACATAGACATGTATTTAAGACATGGGAGAAAAATAACCAACCCCTACCTAGAAGGTATGACAAAGGAATCTCAATCCTTGGGATAAGATTCTTGAATGACAAACCCTCGGCAAGCCTTGGGTTGGTCATTCAAGTATCTTACCCTCAGATTGAGATTCCTTTGTGATACTCTCGAGGTAGGGGTTGATTCTATTAATCATCCTGTATCTTAATTACTGTATTCCTAGAAATTTGGGCTGATGGTTAATATTTCGCCCTTAGATAAGCGGGTGACTTTAAAATGAAAGTTGAGTTTTCATGCTAAATAACAGAATCATGGATATATACGATCCATCCATAAGACAGGTGATTAAGGGCAAATCTAAAATGAGATGCATATGGGTGAATTTAAAATGAGATAAATATGTTTCTTTGTCTTAATAGGGTGAAAATTTCCAGGTATACAATATCATATCTTTACTGTTTAAATTACAAATATCTTTACTGTTATAAACATCTATATCTTCTCTTTGTTTTATCAGATACAGTGACATATATGTGCAAGTCAGTATATGTAATGTTGTACGTGGAGTTATGGACGGTAAGGCACTCGTATCATTGGTAGCTGATGTACTGGAGGAGGCAGAGACTCATATGGTGGATTTTCTATATATGGTAATATATTTGATTGACTGACATTTGGTGAAAGTTTTCTCCTGATTACTTCTTGAAGTAGCATATTTATGTTTCACTATTTTTATTGTCATCAATGTTTTTTTTTTTGTCTGACATTTCAGTAAGCTCTAAGCTAAGACTAATATTGCAAACATTGCCATTCTATTGGCGAAAACGAAAATAGTAAAGTGACCTATTAGCACTTAGAATTTCAGTGTACAAATTTAGCTCAGATGTAAAATATTTTGATAAAACAAAAAATTCAGAAAATATTGAGTCAGCTAGTGATTGAAAGATGACTATAATTAACTTCATCGTGAATTTTTGTAATAACGTTTTACCGATATGTGCTATTTAAGCTATCTGGTTTGCCTCTAAACTTAAAAGGTCTGGAGCTATCTGGCTTCTAGAGAGATGTCATTGTTCTGTGCTACACAAACATAAAACTGTCGTATAAACTGTACTAGTGGTGTAATGGCACAGTCAATGATAACAAGATACATACATCACTTTGACTTGATACCTACATAGACAAATCAGTTTAATTAAAAACCAATCTCTCATGCCATCCCAAAAAATTGTTGGTTTGCTGTAATGCAGCCGACTCACTCAAAACCCTGCGACAAATATTTTTATTGCCATTCTGAGAATTGTTTATTTTTTATATAAACTGGTCATCCAGTATGTTCAATATTGTTTATTTGTCATATAAACTGGGCTTCCAGTATGTTCACATTGCTTATAATGTACATGTATATGGTTTAAAGTTTTCAAAAAAAAATCCATCCTACCTATTCACAGTAAAAAAATCTGTTTTGTTACAGCAAACTAACAACTTTTGAAGGATGGCCTCATCACTCTCTTTTTCTGATATGTTGATAAGATTAAACAGAAACCCAACAAGAGGTCACATATGAGTGACCTTGTAGGTGTGTCATGTTGGACATGAAATTACAGTTTCAACAATCTTAAAACTTTTAAAGTGGTAAAGGAACGTAAACATTATAATTTTACAAATTTGTACATTTTCTTTGAAGGTCATATATTACTAGGAGGATGGACAGAGTTTAAAATTGTGTGCCATACTTTGTATCTGATTTGTTTTTCTTCTCTTTATTTCGTTTTAGGTTCTTACAAAGGCAATATCAGGAGCTTCATTTTCTCAGAAGTCAAACATCAAATGTTTTATATGGTATGTTACCTATTCAGAGTTGTGAAAGTGAAATCTTATATCAGGGGTCAACAATCATGAAAATTTCCACTTGCCCTGCAGGACAAGTAGTATTGAAATCCATTTGTCTGAATACAAAAATGACAGGGCCAAAATGGCAAAAATTGAAAATCTTTCAATGTATTGACTAATTAGAATAGGGTGAATATGTTTTCTGTTGTGTTAGGCCAGGAATCACCAAAAATTTACCAGGTTAACAGCATATTCCATACCAGTATGCTTAAAACATTTCTTACTTTTGTCATTGCATTTACATGTATATATAATTTCTACAGGCATTTAATGGATTTATGTACCCTTGACTCTAAGTTTAATAAGATGGTGATGACAGGAGAACTCCGGAATTACTTCACACAACAGGAGCTGAAGGAGATGTCCGTGTATGTACAGGAAAGTTCTAGTCTAACCCTAAGTGACATATTTGATGACGCTACAACTGTTTGCTCAAGTTATCCGAACAGTAGAGGTAATGAATTCAATGATATTGTTCATCTTGTTCCAGAAAAATTAGTGGTGACTATCGAGGTTAATTTCAACTATTCCAATAGTATTGCTATTGAGGAAATTGCTATTCCCATACTGTTACATTGAGGCATAATATCCCAATACAATTGTGATAGTTTTTGAGTAGTTAAGAACTTAAGATGCAGTGACAGAAATACAGAGATATACAAAAGTATTCAGACCCTATTATATTTTACTAGATACATATATTTCATATAAAACCACATTTTTATGCCCTAGGCATTTCAATCGTCTGTCTGTCTGTCTGTCTGTCCATAATTCCATCCCACTTACATATAAAGGTAGATAATTTATAATATAATATTTCAAGTAATATTTCAAGTTTGGATTGTGATACAGTAACCAAACCTGACTGTAAGTTCATCTAAGGGTTGTTTACACTTCATTGAGATCACATGCCCCAGAAGGGGGGGGTGTCAAAATGAAGGACATTGCAATATTTTGCCAGTATAGAAATTTGTTAGGACTGGGGGCATTTGAGTTTCACAAACACATCTTGTTTCAAAAAAATATTGTGAAGCCGTTTCTTATCGCATTTCAACAAAATTTTCACCATTAAACAGAGAATAATTCCAAGTTTTATTGGTTATTTGGTTAACTTTCTGATTTGTGAATTTAAAGTTTGGACAATTTATACAGAAGGTGAAAAGTAGATGTCAAAATATTACTTAATCATTTATGGAATTTTCATCACAGATGGTCTTTGATGCCAGTGGTCTTACAAGACAGATGGTCATTGATGACAGTGGTCTCACAAGACATGGTCTTTGATGACAGTGGTCTTACAAGACAGATGGTCTTTGATGACAGTGGTCTCACAAGACAGATGGTCTTTGATGAGAGTGGTCTTACAAGACAGATGGTCTTTGATGACAGTGGTCTCATAAGACAGATGGTCTTTGATGACAGTGGTCTTTGATGAGAGTGGTCTCACAAGACAGATGGTCTTTGATGAGAGTGGTCTTACAAGACAGATGGTCTTTGATGACAGTGGTCTTACAAGACAGATGGTCTTTGATGACTGGTCTTACAAGACAGATGGTCTTTGATGACAGTGGTCTCACAAGACAGGTGGTCTTTGATGACAGTGGTCTTACAAGACAGATGGTCTTTGATGACTGGTCTTACAAGACAGATGGTCTTTGATGACAGTGGTCTTACAAGACAGATGGTCTTTGATGACAGTGGTCTTACAAGACAGGTGGTCTTTGATGACAGTGGTCTCACAAGACAGGTGGTCTTTGATGACTGGTCTTACAAGACAGATGGTCTTTGATGACAGTGGTCTCACAAGACAGGTGGACTTTGATGACTGGTCTTACAAGACAGATGGTCTTTGATGACAGTGGTCTTACAAGACAGATGGTCTTTGATGACTGGTCTTACAAGACAGATGGTCTTTGATGACAGTGGTCTTACAAGACAGATGGTCTTTGATGACTGGTCTCACAAGACAGGTGGTCTTTGATGACAGTGGTCTTACAAGACAGGTGGTCTTTGATGACAGTGGTCTTACAAGACAGATGGTCTTTGATCAGAGTGGTCTTGTAAGATAGGTTCCACTGTAAACACTTACTTCTCAGGGACATAGTGCTTTACAAACACATCTTGTTGGCCATAACCTTGTACTGATTTTATTATTTCAGACTCTTCAGTTAGTGCCAGCAGTGTAGAGCAGGATCTTATGTATATGTATGAGCCGGAATCAATGCTATGTCTGACACGAGAGCTTGTACATAAACTTGGAAAGTCACCGGCATATATCATGGCAATGAATGAAAAGGTAAAAAACTGTAGTACATTACTATATGTTACCCTCTTTCTGATTGGTCGAAGTGCTGCTAAGATGTATTGAGTACAGCATGTAGCTGTAGAACCTGTGCAAGATAAAATATACAGGGGACCAGTATGTTGAGTTATATATTTATCTTTTAAAAAAGAAATGTATAAATTAATTCAGTACAGTACTTTAAATTTGAGTATGTATTCAAATAATTGTTTTTGATATTTCCGAAATTTTCTTCAAATGAGCAATCATTTTCATCATTATTACAATTGTATGCTATCAATATACAGCATGTTCAGTTCAGCATAAATTCTGTGTTTTTACCTCAAAATCATGAAATATGAGTTGAGCTTGAGTACAGAGTAAATTTGGTGACTTTGAGCTCTGTTCTTAGACATTTCTGAATTATAAAGAGGGAGGAATGATGGAGGCTGATATTTAAATGTAAACTTTGTAATGCAGTTATGATATGTTGACACGTATTAAAAATCATTTTATATCATATTTAATCTATTTCTTATTAATTTTTCTACAATTTTCAGTGGAAAGTGCCGAAAGAAATGCACCAGATTATATATAACTTTAATCCGAGTGTTGACCAAGCTTATGTGTACCTGCTGATTGGTAAAGCTTGTCATTGTATGGATGTGCGGGTAAGATCCAGTAATAAATAGTACATGTATGGTGTGTTGTCTTACAGAAGTATTCATTCCTATTTTCATTGTCTCTGAGCCCCCTTAGGGTAAGAAAAAAGAAAAATCACTCATCCTACAGACCACAAGATGATACGGGAGTGATTGTTCAGGTTATGTGGAGGTTACAACAAATACAAATCATGTAGCCTCCTTTCTGTTCTTGATATAATTTGTAACTTCACTTCCTTTTTGTTCTTGATGTAATTTGTCATTTCATTTTTTTTAAAAAAGTAAGTTGTGAGTCTCAAATTATTTGATCTTAAGACAAAACTTCGGACTGTTTTATCATCGCTATCCTCAGTCAAGTCTTAAGGTACATTTGCACATTTTTCAAATAAGATCTTGAAAGTTATGAATATGTTTACCTGCTACATTTACAAAGACAAATTATGATACCTGTACATACACAAATACTTAGGTCTGTGCATCTGCCTCCGGGAAGTCATAAGGTCCTGACCTGATTTGGTCACAAGTGACAAGTCCTATTTCATTGTAAGCAGTTGCAAGTCATTAGTTTGGTCCTAAGACCAAGTCTGAGTCTTAGGACCTTTCGTAAAACGGCACCAGAAGCCTCATGTCAGAAAGATGGGTTATTCTCACTTTGTTTTTTGTTTTAGATTTTTGAAAGAGCTCGACATCTGCTGCATGTTGCTGACCGACAGATTTGTGAGACGTCGTACGTGTTGTCCAAACATATCCGTTGGTATGTGCTGTTAGCCGACCTACTGCAATACTACGCTACAGAATCGTTTGGCACCAACACTTCACTACAGGATCTTATAAAAAAATCAAAGACTTGTATTACCTCCGTAAGATTAGATCAAGGTCAGTAAAGACAATCATTTCAAATTTGAAGCCCTGCTGGTATCAAAGCTGATTTTGTGAGAAAGTTGCCAGTTTACGTGAAGAAGGCCGGATGGTCTTTTCCTGGGTACATTGTAACCAAGTTCTGTCCTGGTATATTAAAAATTGGTTGCCTCCATATTGCTGAAAAATTGTTGAGTGTGGCGCAAAAAACACATTTCAAACAAACAAAAAACTAAAAGTGGTTTGATTAAAAAAGTGGTTTCTTAAGTGAGGGTCAGTTCTTTTATAATATTTATTGGGAAATTTTCAAGAGACTGAATATTTGCAGTCTAAAATGTAAGGTGGCTTCTGAAGCAAGGTGGTCTGTAGAAAGGTTTCACTTAGGTGTTGTAGACCAGGCCTGAGTATGATGTTATTTATAGACATTCAACCAACAATATTATTGACTTTGATATTTTGTATTTGAGTACAATCATTCACCATGTTTGATGTTTTAGACATTTATCCATCAATGTAACAGAATTTGATGTTATTTTGTAGACATTCAACCAACAATGTAACAGAATTTAATGTTATTTTGTAGACATTCATTCATCAATGTTACAGAGCTTGATGTTATTTTGTAGATTTTTAACCATCAATGTAACAGAGTTAAATGTTATTTTGTAGACATTCATCCATTAGTGTTACAAAGCTTGATGTTATTTTGTAGATTTTCAACCATCAATGTAACATCATTCATCAATGTAACAGTTAAATGTTATTTTGTAGACATTCATCCATCAATGTTACAGAACTTGATGTTATTTTGTAGATTTTCAACCATCAATGTTACATAGTTAAATGTTATTTTGTAGACATTCATTCATCAGTGTAATATTTAAATGTTATTTTGTAGACATTCAACAACCAATGTAACAGTTAAATGTTATTTTGTAGATATTCAACCAACAATGGTGATACTAGAGCACTGTGCTGCATTCCTGATCAATATACGAGACTGGATATATCTGACCAACATGGAGAATACTGGCAGTGGACATATTGAGGTATGACAATTTGTTACTTAACCTAAAGAAACATATTTTACAGTCTTCAATATCATTGTTTTAGTAATCTTGGACTTGGTCCCAGTTGCAACACTTAACCAAAATTATACAAGTGTCTTCAGTGTTAATTATGGATGTCATTTTCAAACTCGTCAATCAAATTGTTTTATTTTCTGCATATATAGAGAGGAGTCTTGTTGTGTTGAAATCGAATGAGTTGAAATTCTGGTTACTGTAAATCTGTGGTTTTTTTCACAAAAATACATTTACATGAAATTTCGCGATATCTCTTGCTCGCAGAAAAAATTATCGTGTAATGAAGTATTATAATAGCATGATGACATTGTGATTCGAAGTTGTGAAAATATCATTCTAGGAATAAATTTAGAACTTGTACATCATGTAATAAAGTCCTGCGAAAATTTCCAGATTTACTGTAAGTAAAAATTTGAATGACTGGTTCCAATTTTTTTGGATCGGTAAATATGCTAATTAAAATTACGATTGAATTCCAGTTATTATGAAGTTATAGAGGTGGTCCCATGAATTTCAACATGATAAGATTCCACTTTATTTGTAAATGTAGAATCAAGTACATGTACTGGATTCCAATCATTATATTGTTTGTAGTAAATAAACAAATATGTCCTCCTTCGTTCACTGAGAACTGAACACATGATTTACCGGTATGTAAATTTTGTTGGCAGTGATGAAATGTTTGTTTTTTATTACTATTTCACCTTTGTCCACATATTTCTATATTTCCTAATCTTTTCCTACAGCTTTGTAGACTGTTAGCATGTATGTGTAAAGAGCTTCCATCAGTGAAAAGTGCCAGGAAACCAGCTAGGGAATTGTGGGAAGCAGGTATGAACTGAAAATGCTTTTGAAATTATTGGATCCATGTTTCTATTCTGTTATTTTTAGGTCATCTGAGTCACTCAAATGACCTTTGCAATCTGTTTCTGTACATATTAAGGTGGGTGACATTAAGTTTAAAATTTCCACCATTTCCAACTTTTCAAATAAATCTCTGGGTCACCATCTTCAACTTTATGAAGCATTTCTATGGTATGGGTAGTCGATATTGTTGTCGTTCTGTCCCTTGGATATAAGCAGTTAGCTGTTGTGACCAGTAAACCCCTTTTGGGCCCTTTAGCATGCATTGTCATTCAAATATTTTATACTTTGTATTTGTACTGATATGGGTTTTAGCTTTTGTTTTAATCTTTAAGATTGATAAATATAAAAATGGATAAAGGGTTTGAGGAAAATTGACTTGACCTTTGAACTACATTTTTTATGTTGTGAATATACCTTACATCAGTGCACCAAGGTGACTTTTATTATGTGTGTACAATCATAGTTATAATACAGAGTTCGATACACCCATGTAATACGTGACCTTGTATTGCACTGCAGTTGAATACAGAAATCCTGTTACAACTACTTTTCTAAATGGAATTCCATTGATCCAAAATATTGATGATGCCATGGTGTTTTAGCCGAATATATATTGCCCTGAAGTATGAACATTGAAAGAGGGATTCATTTTAAATTTGTGAATGCAATATTGAACAAAAAAGGGAGCGTGTAATAAATACAAAACTACACAAATGTTTCTCTAGGTATCAATAGACTACACTGTACACCACGCTCTTGTTGAATCATTCAGCTACAGTGATCTCATGCAATATGATGACACCTAGAATACATTTGTGTGGTTTTGTTTATTTAAACAAGGTGTCGCTAGGAGGACAATGCATATTGTTGATGTTACTCTTATATTTACAGTCAAAAACATTCTCACAATCAACCACACCCACAAGAGAAGTATGAGTGGGAGGATGGATAGTGCTCACCTTCGTGATTCAACTCTGGCTATTCTAGCCAAGGAATTGTTTCTGGACTTCTTGCCAAAAATAAAGGTCTGTATACATATGGATATTTTATTTTGTAAAATTTATTTATGTTTTTACATTATGTTTCAATGTTACTACTCCTTGTACAGTGACTCTTATTTATAACAACCTTGTTAGGGTCACAAGAAAACCAGTCTTTATAAGGAGATGGTCTTTATATAAAGGTGATTTGTACACAAACGGTACTATTGGGGACAGCAAAAAACTATCTTTGTGACCAAGTGGTCTTTATACACAGGTGGTCACTGTAGGAGGTTTGATTGTATATACATCAGAAACTACTAAGTTCTTTAAGGAGTGAAATGACCAATAGGTCTATTAGTTCCTTTTTCCTGGTTTTATACTTTGTTCTTTGTTCTGACATTTGAAAAAAGACAGCAGCTTGACATTTATTAAGACTGAAGACATTTTCTAACTGTACACCTTGTTCCACAAACAGGATTAAAGATTGTATTTAAGTGTTCCATGAACTTGTTACTGAAAAAATAATGATGCCAAAACGATATGTTGACATTATCATATATAAAACCACATCTAAGTTCTCATATAAATACAAGAATAGGGGTACCTGTCTTCTTATCATTCTATTTTGTTTTCAGTATGTTGTCCTGTTACTGGCTGTACAGTTTACTTTCTTTTCTCTTTGCAGGAACCATTGGTGTTGTCAATTATGATATCAGCTCTGACAAAGATATACAACATTATAAGAGTAAGTATTTCAATATGATATTCAAATCTGGTAGTTTTGACATTCACGAAGGTTTCAAGATTTTAACTTAAAACATCACTTAAAATGAAAACTGAGGTCCTGTGTCACAGAAGGTGTGGCACATAAAAGAACCCACACTGCATTAATTGGTATCAGTCCATAGCACTGGTCAAAATTTGTAGCACTTCACTTAAAGTCAGTGAAATCTCAATATAAATGAAAAAATTCTTGACAGATGTAAAACAACAACAATCAAACAAACAAACCTAAAACCAAGTCTAAGACTTCGTAAAATGGACCCCAGGATTCTTTGTAGCTCACTTATTTAAAGAAATTGGGGGGGGGGGGGGGGGGTGGGGGGGGGGGGTGGGGGAGGTGTGGTGGGGGGGGGGGGGGGGGGGGGGGGGGGGGGGGGGGCTCATGTAGTCAGCACAGCCTCAGCGTCCGACATTGCCAGGTTATGGTTTTGGGTAAGTGTTGGAAAGCACTATTAATCATTCAATATGTGTTGTAGGATGCTGTTATTTGGTATGAAGGACTCTTTTGGGATAATATATCAATTAGCGGAGTGAAATCAGAACGTTTTGTATTTGGTATGAAGGACTCTTTTGTGGCAAAGTATCAATTAGCAGAGTGAATCTGAAACTTTTTTGGAAAAATTCAATTGTTGACATGTTTTGTGATTAAACTTTTATTTTTGAAAATCATTATAAGGTCATCATGATGAAAATGCTTGTTCTTAAATATGGGGAATTGGGGAGCTTTGTTTTCCTCTGACAACTCTTGTTACATAGTACAAGTAACTATTGTTATATTTCAGGATGATTTCTCATGTGAAATATCCAGTGATTATCTGCATCTGTGGCCAACTGCAATCAGCAAGTAAGTTGTTATACTGTACACCTGGAAGTAAGTTGTTATACTGTGTACCCAGAAGTTGTTATACTGTATTACCGTAAGTAAGTTGTTATATTGTGTACCAGGATGTAAGTTGTTATACTGTACACCCGGAAGTAAGTTGTTATATTGTGTACCAGGAAGTAAGTTGTTATACTGTACACCTGGAAGTAAGTTGTTATACTGTGTACCCAGAAGTTGTTATACTGTATTACCAGAAGTAAGTTGTTAAACTGTGTACCCGGAAGGAAGTTGTTATACTGTGTACCCAGTTGTTATACTGTATTACCGTAAGTAAGTTGTTATACTGTGTACCAGGAAGTAAGTTGTTATACTGTGTACCAGGAAGTAAGTTGTTATACTGTACACCTGGAAGTAAGTTGTTATACTGTGTACCCAGAAGTTGTTATACTGTATTACCGTAAGTAAGTTGTTATATTGTGTACCAGGATGTAAGTTGTTATACTGTACACCTGGAAGTAAGTTGTTAAATTGTGTACCAGGATGTAAGTTGTTATACTGTACACCTGGAAGTAAGTTGTTATACTGTGTACCCAGAAGTTGTTATACTGTATTACCAGAAGTAAGTTGTTAAACTGTGTACCCGGAAGTAAGTTGTTATACTGTGTACCCAGTTGTTATACTGTATTACCGTAAGTAAGTTGTTATACTGTGTACCAGGAAGTAAGTTGTTATACTGTACACCTGGAAGTAAGTTGTAATACTGTGTACCCAGAAGTTGTTATACTGTATTACCATAAGTAAGTTGTTATACTGTGTACCAGGAAGTAAAATGTTATACTGTACACCCGGAAGTAAATTGTTATACTGTATATCCGTAAATTATGCCCATGTTAGAATTTTGTCATTTGCACCCTAAAATGAGACAGGTAATTCAAAATTAAGGTGAAACTTTCAAGCTAAATAATTTAGGCACAAACGTACATGCCTTCGGTGAGACAGTGGTTATTAGGGAGATCTGAAAACAAGATGACTGTTTTTTGTTGTAAAAGTGCAAAAATAACCAGGGGGAAATTTTTCAGGTCTATTGGAGTTTGTGAAAGTAATATGATTTCTGAAGCTTCTCTAACTTGAAAAACTGATGCACAATTCTTATCATTTGATGTTCACATTCCAACAATACAGCTAGTAGTGTTCTGTATGTAAAATTTGGAGTGATAAACAATTAACCAAATGACTGAATATCTGTACAATAATTTTAGTAACAAATATTAGTGGAAATAAAAAAATAAAAATATAGAAGTACTATAAACTTGGGTATTTCTGTGTGTTGTTAATTATGTGATTTTCTTATACAAACCATATATGTGGGGATATTTTACGTGATCTCACACCGTACTGTAACCAGTCCTGTATCAAACAATGATTGTTTGCACAATGCTGGGATTGGTACACGAAAAACTCTCCATCATAAATTATCACCATGCATAAATTTCCATGTTTACTGTATTGAATATGTACATAAATTGAAAAAATTTTGTCAAGACCGACTTAAAATTACTGTATGTCTTAAAATTTAAATTTCATTTCTGCTCAAAGCATAGTATACAAGTTAAATCTTACACTTTTATCATTTCAGCACAAGTTCAATGAATAAATCTGGAGTGGAAGAGTCAGTCACCTCAATAATGCAACATGCTCTTCAAATCAATCCTGCAAATCCTTCATGGCTACGTACTCAAGCAGATATATATTACGGTAATCAATTTCTTCATTGTGGTGTTCTGTTTCAAACACAACCTTTACAGATTGCTGCCTTTATAGGTCGCCAGAGTTTCATTTGTTGTTGTTGTTTTACAAGAATTTTTTTTCTTATACTGAGATGTCGACCTTTGCTATGGACTGACACCAATGAGGGTTCTTTAATGTGCCACACCTTCCATGATGCAGGGCCTTAGCTTTAAGTTTCATCTGAAAGACCCATGACTTTTGCTTCCTATGCCCAGCTTTTGATAAAGGAACTACCATTTTTAAAGTCTTTGGTATGACCTGGTACCTTTAACTTGTAAGTCACACTCTCTAACACTGGACAACCGCAAGCACTTAGGTCACCAAAGTGAAGTGTAATGAGCAAGATGGGCACTGCACATCTTTGAGATCTAGGTCATGCCATGATTATTATTGAGGAATCTTAGATGTTACATGAAAAGTAATCTTTGGTCAGTTAAAAATGTGCCAATTAAAAAATATGAGATTACAACTTAACAAATTTTAACTTTAAATCCTCTTATTGTCATTTAGGTAATTAATAAATAACTTTATGTTTTATCATTTTAGCTAATGCACAGTATTCTCCCGCCATGAAATACTACATGGAGGCTGGAGTGGTTGCTTCTGACTTCTTCTCAAGTGCCGTACCAAAGAGTATTTATGATGAACAGGTATGATTTACTTAGGTTTATGATATTTTAGCACCTTTCTATAATAATAAAAACATTCAGACACAAAATATTAATGCTTTCTGTCCAGAACCGATGTTAACTTATACAGTGGAATCTTGTTACATTGAAATCAGTTGAGTCAAAATTCCGGATATGTCAAAATTTAAAGTCTGGTCCCAATTTTTATAGATATTATAATATATCAATACAAATTTCGGTTATCTCGAAATCCAGATATCTCAAAGTAATAGGGGTAGTCCCATGAATTTTGAGATTACAAGATTCTTCAGTACACATTTTTGACTTCTTCTCAAGAATCAATGATCAATTCTAGCTGAATTTGGCAGGAACTTTCCCCATCCAAATCCAAATAAAGTACTCCACCGGACTCGACTGTATGCAAATGAACAGGAGCATCTTATTTAGGTTTGGTCAAGGGGCCATAAAGTCCATTCCATGCCTACCATGACACACAACCTTAGTTATGATATTTTATAACACATTATGGTGAGCCTTTGATATTTGTGTGTATTACTTCAGATGTATAAGAGATAAGCCTAACCTGTGTTTATGGTGAACCTTTGATATTTGTGTGTATTATTTCAGGTGTATAAAAGATAAGCCTAACCTGTGTTTATGGTGAACCTTTGATATTTGTGTGTATTATTTCAGGTGTATAAAAGATAAGCCTAACCTGTGTTTATGGTGAACCTTTGATATTTGTGTGTATTATTTCAGATGTATAAAAGATAAGCCTAACCTGTGTTTATGGTGAACCTTTGATATTTGTGTGTATTATTTCAGGTGTATAAAAGATAAGCCTAACCTGTGTTTATGGTGAACCTTTGATATTTGTGTGTATTATTTCAGGTGTATAATATATAAGCCTAACCTGTGTATATGGTGTACCTTTGTGTGTATCATTTCAGGTGTATAAACGAATGATCAAGTGCTGTTCCTACCTACAGTGTCACACACAGGTAAATCATTCTCTATTTAAAGCAGTATATACTATACAGTTGTTTAATTTCACACGGAGAAAATTTTGCATGTTTCTGAAAGGAACTTATTCACAGGTATTAAATTTCACACAAGATTAATTATGAATTGTCTTTCTGATACTTCATAAGTATAAGGTGTTCATGGTTATTAGTTTTGTGAATAAAAGCCAACTATACTAAAATACAGTGAAACCTGTATATAGGGGGCCACCCAAGGAACCAGAAAAATATTTACCTTTATGTGCAGGTGATCGTTGTACACAGGTTCAATTTAGTTGAAGTATGCAGTCAAGGGACTAGAAAAACCTGACCCTTATATACAGGTAATGCTTATATAGAGGTGGCCGCTATAGCAGGTTTTACTGTACATGGATCTACAGACGGATAAGGAGGTTGCCATATATTTTGTCCTTGTTTGTCAGTCAGTCAAGTTAATTTTTGGTTAAAGTTTTTTTTAAAGTTTTGTTTCTTTAAAGTTTAGTATTTGCTAACCATTCAGTAACTATTTGGCTTCAAAAGAAGGCAACTTGTATTGATTCATATATACTCGTAGAATGCTTGTTTATTGTTTATTTTTAAAAATCAATTTTTCTTCAAATTTTCTGGTTATAATGCCTTACATTAATAAAAGTATAAATGTTGTTTAAAACATCCTCAAGAGTTGCTTTTTTGTTTTTTACTTGTAATACCTGAGAGTCATGAAGGTTATCTGAAGGTCATGAAGGGTATCTGAAGGTCATGAAGGTTTACTGAGAATCATGAGGTCTACCTGAGGATGAAGAGGCTTTCCAGAGTTTACCAGGGGATCATTAGGTTTACCTGAAGGTCACAAGGTTTATCTGAGGGTTGAGAAGCTTACCTTTGGTTGTAAAGTTTATTTATGGAGGGCATAATAGTGTGTAATGGATGTGTACATTATAAACATTCCTGTCTTAAGATTTATTACCCCCATTTGATAATTTGCCTGTTATTTAGTCAACTTTAAAAACTTTGATATTTATTCAATTTGTTACTGATCATGATGATAATGTAATATTACTTATCTCCACTAGGTGGCAGTACTGTGTCAGTTTTTAGATGAAGTTGATTATGCCACTGCATTTAAAGGACTCCAGGAGAGAAATTTGTATGACGCCATGGACACATATTACTCTTGTATCTGGGACATCAGTATACTAGAATATCTAGTCCGTATCCTTTAGCATTACAATGTATATATATTGACACTTATAGTGTTCATTCTGTATTGAAATCCTGTTGTGAAATAATGTTGTGTCGCATTGTCATTAAGTCTATAGGAAAAAGAGCAACAAAGAGGCTGTGCTTATGTGATATGGTTTCCCTTATAATAGAAGGCTTGGGTCAACAGTCAGATAACTTGGATAAAAGGGTGAAAAAGGAAATAGATCAATTAAAATAGGAAGCCTTGGTGACTTTTATAATGCAATAAGATTAGTTAGATATTTTCATAATTTTCTAGGAGTCAATATCTGAAGAATACAGATATATTTCTGTGCTATTTATCTTTATCTATCTATTTGTATGTCTGTATACTGAAAATGGTTTGGTGCTTTAAGCTGGAAATGTTTTTGGAAATTTTAAAATTAGTTCTTAAAATCGACAATTTACTGAAGAATATTTATGTTCAAATTCACTTGCCAATTCAGTGGACACAAGAACTTATCTCTTTGATGTCTTTAAGGTAAAATTGTTGGAACTAAGTATGTGCTGAAATTTCTCACTTATGGTATCTATCTGTCTATTACTCTATCTGTTTATTCGTCTTTGTATCTATGTATGTATATATCTATCTGTCTGTCTGTCTGTCTGTCTATCTATCTGTCAGCCAGTCAGTATATATATATATATATCTATTTATCTATCTGTCTGTCAGTCTATCTATATATCTGTTTATCTATCTGTCTGTCAGTCTATCTATCTTTTTATATATCTGTCTGTCAGTCTATCTGTCTATTTATATATCTGACTGTCTATCTATCTTTTTATATATCTGTCTGTCTGTCTTGCTGTTCTGTCTGAACATCAGTTATATAATTCCTGATTTGTACCACTGAAATAATCTTTAACCTGGGAACAGATTTACATACAAAAAGAGGAGAAATGGACAAACGACAAGCAGCTGTGAGTATACATACATATTATAGAACCATCAGAAAGTCCCTGTTAGAATATCATCATCAACTACTGAGAGAGTCCCTCTTAGAATATATTCATCAACTATTGAAAGAGTTCCTGTTATAATATCATCATCATCAACTACTGAAAGAGTCCCTGTTAGAAAATTATCATCAAATACTTAAAAAGTCCCTGTTTGAATATTATCATCATTATCAAAAAGTCCCTGTAAAAATATCATAATCAGACACTGAAAGAATCCCTGTTAGAAAGTCTTCATCAAAAGTCCCTGTTCGGATGTCTTCATCAAAAATCCCTGTTAGAGAGTCTTCATCAAAATGTCACTGTTAGAAATTCTTCATCAAAAGTCCCTGTAAGAAAGCTTCATCAAAAGATCCCTGTTAGAAAGTCTTCCTCAAAGAGTCCCTATTAGAAAGTCTTCCTCAAAGAGTCCCTATTAGAAAGTCTTCCTCAAAGAGTCCATATTAGAAAGTCTTCATTGAATACTGAAAATTCCCCATTAATCCCTGTAAGATTATCAAAATCAAGTATAGAAAAAAAGTTACCGGTATTAGAATTTCATGAAATATTTACAAAGTCCCAGATAGATAATTCCCATTTAATTTTTCAAATCCACCTGCAGCATACATTTGTTTGAAGTATATTTAGTACCATTTGACTCTAGGTAATCACCTTATCTCACCTTTAAATATGCATTTGTAATGGACTGTGTAATGTACCTTTTCACAATAACTGTATACCTACTAATTTCACCTCCGCACAAAGACTTCTAAGTGGTATCAAGACATTTCATACTCAAGACAAAAATAGTACCCAAAAAAAGACAAATTGTTCCCTGTGTATGTTTTGTATTTCATCGGGTTTGTGTTGGGAACGAAACTTTTTGAGACCACTCACTAGTGTTAAGTGTGCAGGTGAGATTAGTAGGAACACAGTTATCATGAAAAAGTCTATTGATAAAACATAGATTCCAATTGTTGTTTGGGATTGATAAATTAATCAGTGCCAAGTTTGCTTGATGCAAGATTTTGTTACCATTGATTTTAGAGGAATGGCATCTGGTACACAAACTTCTCAGATTTCTGCTTAACCAGAAAAATATTGATTAGTTTATCATTTGATATGAAATCACCATGGTGATGGTTTTGATTTTATCTTTAATGATGGAGAAAGTTTGCTCAATTTCATTTGTTTCATTATAAGTAGTTTTAAGTGAGTGTCAGATATTAGTTATTTGTTTCAGTTTAAAGTTATCTGTATCTGTTTATCTTTGTTGTTATTTCAGATCAAAGCACTCACTCAACTAGACTTAAATAGCAGTAACCCTGAAGACATCATTCAGAGAGCTGTGCAAATGAGAAAGAGAAAATTTTTACGATCTTTGGCCAAGCAGTACTTATGATGAACACAGGAATTGAATATTTTGATAGACATTTGAAGTTGTGTTAGGTTTTATGAATAAATTTCACTGACCTATGTTTTTTTACACAGGTAAGCAAAAATTGAGAGACAGTAATTGCTCACCTGTGTTTGTAAGATGACACCTGTGCAAAGTTAAGATAATTATGTAATATCTAAAATTCTGTTTGAACTTCTGCAAAGAAATCTTCATAAACATGCCACTATGGGAGGGGCACTGCAAATGGATTAGGGCACGGTCTTGTACAAATGGCTTATTAACTTGAAATTGATTGACTTTTTGTATACAAAAACATACATGTATAAAAAAGAATTAAGGAATTATTTAAGGATCATTTGGTCAAAGTTTCAAGGTCATGGAGTCAAAGTTGAAGGTCACAGACACAACAAAAAGATCAGTTTCATAATTGGCAAAATTTGACAGGTGAGCACCAAAGGCCCCCAGGGCCTCTTGTAATTGCTTCTGGGGTTTCTTATGAGGCAAGGTGTTCCGCAATTTAAAAATCTAAGTAAAACTATGAAAATTGTTAATTAGATGTTGGAGCTGAATTAAATAAAGAAAATGTTCTTGTACCACCACCATGATGTAGTGGAGAAAAGATTTCTCACATTTCAACAGGCAACTCTTGCAATATTTGTGATGTTTCATATTTGTAATTGATTTATTCTTTACAATGGGTTGCAATGATAATTTCAATTTGACTAACCTGAAGGGTACAGGGGTTTTCTTAGTTACTTTGAATATTTGATAAGGGCTTGTTATTTTTTTTTATTATAACATTTAACATGTGTATGTAAGCTTATACTAGCATTGTTTTAATTTGGCTGCTATTGGGGACATTTATAACAAACACATGCTGATACTTTTGAAGTTGCTATATTTTTGGTATATCTGTAATGTCCTATTCTGTCAATGATTTTTTATACGTATGTAGTGTTCATTTGTCAAGTTCAGTTTTGTGCATTTATACTTGATATATTCAGATATAAGAAAGATTTCCAGAAGTTTATTTTTTTATTATCTGTCAGGGAACATTTCATCCATTTATCATTACCTGTAAAAATAAATCATCTACATTTTGTCAATCATATTGATACTTGTGAGTTTTTCCTGGTGTTTGTGTGTGTACATGTAAAAAGAAAACACTTGGAATAGATGTTTTAGAGAAATAGACCTTAACACGATAACTGCGGTGCTACTAATTTAACCTGCGCACTAACACTTTTGCAAGATTTAAAGAAGTTTCATATGCAGTACAAATCCTACCCATTGAAAGGCAAATCATACCCAGTGTACAAATTGTCTTTCAGTTTGTTTTGGGTTTCGAAACTTCTTGATACCACTCAGAAGTATTTGTGCGCAGGTGAAATTACCGGTAGCAGGATCACAGTTATTGTGAAAGGGTCTATTTTCTGAAGTAAAATTATTTGTAAAATAAAGGTGCTTTTTCACTGATTATTAGGGTCAAAATTTGGTTTTTGAGTAAACTTATGTATTTGGTGATTACTTGGCGAGTTGAGCATAACCACATCAATAGAAAGCTGGAATAAATAACAAAAAAGTCTGCTTTGGTATTTATCTACATGGATTTGTAACAGATAACTTTTTGTAAATAACAAAAATGTCTGTGTTTTGGCATTGATCTACATGGATTTGTAGCAGATATCTATACATAAATAGCTAAAAAGTTGGTTTTTCAGCATTTATCTACAAAAGTCTAAAAGAAGTCACACAGCATATTGGATTGAATCTTGGATGCTATAATTCTTTTCCACCCCAATGGATCTAATTGGGAGTGTAGTTTTTAAAACAATGAAATAAATTATATTTCTCGGTATATAGAAACTTTTTGTAAAAGAAAAAACATTAGAGTTTAGATAAAGTCAGTGAAAGATCCCTGTGTTGTGAAGCAGATCTTTGTTGTAATGTCTACATGTTTTCATGACATTTTCATGATGTTGGAAAGGGTGCTGACACTTTGGGGTTTAGCTCTTTACTTAAGCAAATGCAAATATATAGTTTTCATGAAATTATATTTACATACAAATACTTATTAAAGCCATCATACTTTGTTATCAGTTTTGTTTTTATTTTTTTATTGCTAATAGGGAGATAACTGCTCCTGTTGTTCCAATAAGTCATCGTGTGGACCAGATTATGCCATATTTTCATATTCAAATGAGGGTGTTTTTATGCTCCCCAAAATAAATTTAGGGAAGCATATAATTGCTGTCTGTCTGAGCTCATATATCATTTAAAAATGGTTAATCAGAATTTTATCATATTTCACACAAGTGTTCCTTGGGACAGGGACTTTCTGACATAGATCACTCAAGGCCATTTCTGAAAAGTCAAGGTCACTCAAAAATATCCCTAGAATATTGGGAAAGGCCTCTTTCTCCTGGGGTCATATCTCTTAACTGATTATTTGAATTTTATCATATTTCACACAAATGCTTTTGGGCAAAGGTCACTCAAGGTCATTTCTGAAAGGTCAAGGTCTGGAAGTATGACCACCGGTGTCATACAATATTTTGAACTCTGTGATAAAATGTTCTCATGATAGAATGACCCAGGGGTCACTTTTTGGGGTGATAAAGTGACCCCCGGGGTCATTCTATTGCACCCCCCTTGCGATAAAATGACCGACCCCCCCTAAAAATTTTAATTTTACAGGGGGTCAATATATCGCAGCTTGTTATAAAACGACCCCCCTATGGAAATTTTTCTGAAAATGTCTATTGACATGTTTTGACATTAATAATATATGAATTGGATAGCCATGAAATATTAATTCTAAATGAAGTTACATATCAAAAATCATTTATAGAAAAATTTTCATAGTGGGATCATTTTATCACAATATTTGGACCCTGCCCTAGTATTAACATATTCAGCAAAAGTGATGATCACATGGGCATGAAATATTTATAAATGAAGAAACATACCAATAGACATTTTTAGAAAAATTTTCATAGGGGGGATATTTTATTGTGGTTTTACAGGGTCATATCCAGGAATTATCAAAGAGGGGGCGGAAGGGCTTCTTTTATTGTTTTGTTTGGTTTTTTTTGTTTTGCGGGCAGGGGTCTGATAAGATGCCCTACGCATGAAAATAGTGTGTTCTTTATGCAGTGGCATAGTAAGCATATCAAAATTGGGGGCATTTTTTATGAAAATGTTTTTCACATAAAAAAAAAATATACATTAGATTATGCAATAAACATACAACGGTGTAGCGGATTTAGAAAATTTTAAAAGTTGGTAAGGTTTGACTTTTTAAAACTTTATGCAATGCATACCTCATTAGTAGAGTGAGGATGTAAAGTTGGAGAGATGAAACTTCAAAATAAATTCGCTGACCAGATCGAGATGTGAACATTTTTGGAAATTTGTTTATAATTTTCCGACTTTTAAAGAAAAAATAATGGTTTTACACCTATCTTATCAACTTTAGGGGACACTCTCTACCTGGTCACTGATCATATTTCTAAATGTTGGATTAATTGTGAGGCATATATATATATATATATATTATCAACGCGTCAAGAATCCATATATATCAGTAGAATATTATGAAATATATACATCAGCGTTGGAAGCAAATTGAAAGTGGGGGGGGGTGCTAAACCAACTTAAAACACATACACAGCCAGAAATGTCTGGGGCTGAGCCCCAATTTTTAACACCTATGTCTATCTTTGCAAAAAGACACCTATGATATATATATATTTGGTAATTAATTTTTAATAAATTTCCAACTTTTTAATAAAAAATATATAGGTTTTAAACATTTTTGTGTACTTCTGGGCATTTGTGTTAATTTTTACTGTACAGACATCTATACTTAGGCGCCCTTACCTTCCACCCCTTTAATCTGGCACCCTTCCACCCCTTTAATCCAGCACAGATTTATATATCAACGTATTTGCTTAAGACAGTTTCTGAACCTAAATGTGTATATAATGAGTGTGAAAGTAGAAAGCTGGAGTACAACAAGTAGAAAGCTGATGTACAGCAACTAGAAATCTGTAGTATGGCAACTAGAAGGCTGAAGGACGATCAAAGAAAAGACATTTGTCGTTTTGAGCAGAGGAAATAGCCATATTTTTTATTCTATACTTTAAGTATTTTCCGATGATTACTGACAATTTCTGTTTTTCTAACACTAAAAAATTTTTAAGATGCAAATTGTGCAGCCTACAGCAGAGACGTATAGAACACATACCCGCTTAAACTATATAGACACTGACTCTTGATATTTCAAGTGATAGGCGTCGGAACCGGGCGCAGGGGGGCTTTTTTGCAAAGATAGACATATGTGTTGAAAATTGGGGCTTAGCCCCTAGACGTTTCTGGCGTGTGTGTTTTAACTTGGTTTAGCCCCCCACTTTCAATTTGCTTCTGACGCCAATGCAAGTTATATACAGATTCAGATTTGACAAACCGATATGAATGTGATCCTATGTCTCCCACAGTACTTGTAAATTTGACAAATCATATTCTACCCTATAATTTTCTATTATATATCATGTTTTCACTTTTTGATTCACCGGGGAGAAGCAATGCCGACAAAAATCGTGTATATTAAGAAATATAAAGGATAGAGTGTGAGCGATATATTCTAATTAGTTAGATTAAAGTAATGAAATGGTATTTGTTAATCAAAATATTATTTTGAACGATAATATACAAGGGGTTTGTCCGTAAAATTGGCAAAAATATGGTAAACCTTGCGCTTTTCTACAAAAAGGTGGAACATTTATAATATATTACCAAAATATTTGTGCCTTGCTACGCTAGGATAATATTATTCTAGTGTTGCAGCCCTTCTAACTTGAAATCCTAGATCCGCTCCTATTAAGGATGGGGATTTTAAAACGATTCAAAAGAAATAGTATGTGAGGATAACGGTAAATCTGGATACCATGAAATTTACCTTTCATAGTTTATTTGCTTTACCTGTCCGTTAGGCGGCGCAATTGTATTTCCTGAATAACTATACAGGTGTGCTGGAAAACTACTCAAGAAATGTAGATGGTGATAAAGTTTTGATTTCAGACGAACAGTTGAAGGTAGTAAGTAGAACGGTTTTTGTAGTTTTTATCTGTATGTCAATGTATTTGCCATTAAAATTCGATGTAAACAACCCCGTGTCAACCCCACGTACCAAGGTAAAGGATTTATTATATGACCTGAAGAAAAACCAATAACTTTATATTACTATATTGTACATATACACCACAAAAATCTATATTTTATATATTATGTTATATATTATATTTTTATAGATGAGTCGAATGGTTTTTCAAGATGCCGAGATAGATTTTGATACATGTTTTAAGTATAATATATAAATTTTAGTGCAATAAAATACCCCATCTTGTAGTTAACCTATTTATTTCTATTTAGTTCATTTATATCATGTTTGTTTCGGTTCCTTTGTTTCATTTCCTGTAATTCCATTTGCTAACCATTCAATTGAAAACTTAAACGTTAGTGCATGGCAGTAGGGCCTAGTCAGTAATTGTAAAAGTAGGTTAAACGATGTACATCACATTCGAGGTTGTTTTTATATATGCAGGGGTTTATAGACACTTTTGGAGACAGGATCCTGTACCCTTTCCATTGGGAATATTACGTTGCAATGGACCAAAGTGGGAAAAAGTAACTATGGTCATTTAGTTCATAAGAATAAAGAAACAAATCTTGTGATTCATATAGCTTCTTTTATTTTTAACTGACAATAGTTTGGCCTCTATATAGGGTGTAACTACATTTACCTTTAATTAAGTCTTTTGCTTCCAGGTATATCCCCAAATTACCAAGTTTTGTTGAAAAGAATACATAAAATAGACTAATAAATCAATGCTCATGGACAAGGCACACTTAGATGGTCTTGTCCACACGTAGCCTACCTGTGTTTCAGATAAACTAATTTAAATGTACATGTATTTTGAAAATTAACTTAATTTGACCGCCAATAATTTATGCCCAGTAATGTTCAGTCCTAGTGAGCCCTTTTTTTTGGGGGGGGGGGGAGGGGCGGGGGTGGGGGTACTCAGTAGTTAAAGTGGAACTGATGCCACAGAATCAGTTATGGAAAAAGAAAAAAGGGAGGTAAGTAAGAAAACAACAGGAATAATAACCCGTCTATAATCTTAGCCGTTTCATAACGTGCTGGAATTTTTAGTGGAAAGGTTTGGGCTGAGGGGAGTTGGCAAAACATTTAATTGAAGACAAAAGGAAGAATATTCGGAATAACAATGGGTTTGTGTGACCCTAAAAATACATTTTCAGACATTCAAAACTTCTATCATTTTGGTATTTACCGAAATATATGTGCATCTAACTCTGCTGACACCAAGTTAAGGTTTGGTTTACTTTTTACGCGTTGGCCTAACTGTTAGGCAATTTTCTTTCCTCAGATATTAAAATATTTAATTTGCTTTTGACATATTGACTATATACTTGGACGGGCTTTGTGGTCGAGCGGGTAGATAATCGCACCATGAGAGTCTCTCACTTCTTGTCAGCGCAGGTTCAGCCCCGCTGGATCCAAGCTGATTTTTTTTTGTGAGAAAGTTTGCCATTTTACATGCGGAAGGCCGATGGTCTCTTCTCGGCTGCACTATAACAGGGGTCTCTCTTCCACTAATAAAAACTGAAAAATTGTTGAGTGTGGCGTAAAACACGATTCAAAATAAAATTAAAAAAAATCAAAGCCCAGGTTGTTTTCGCCCTTTGGCAAAAAAGCGCATTCAATTTGCCCAATATCACCCAAATCATCATAGTTTTATGGATGACATGTACGCATGCTCCAATTATTTAGCTTCTATCTTGCTTTTATTTTTAATTCGCCCTTTTATTTAGAGACAAAAACGGGAGCGAAATTGTTTTCAGATATACAGAAGGCCGTACAACCCGACATCCATCTTTTACAGCAGTCTGTATTGTTTTCAGATATACAGAAGGCCGTACAACCCGACATCCATCTTTTCCAGCAGTCTGTATTGTTTCAGATATACAGAAGGCCGTACAACCCGACATCCATCTTTTCCAGCAGTCTATTAGATTGTTTTCAGATATACAGAAGGCCGTACAACCCGACATCCATCTTTTCCAGCAGTCTATTAGATTGTTTTCAGATATACAGTAGGCTCTATAACCTCCCATCTATCGTTTCCAGAAGTCTATATTGTTTTTCTTCGCTGTATAAGCGGGTCCGGTTGAGATCGATTGACGGAAGCGGATATTATATCCTGCTCTTTTATTGGCTGGTTCATTTCCCCCATTAACTTTGTGCTGGAACGTATCAATGGGATTGGACACAAATTGTCCAACTAAGATGACAAAAATATATACATGGCTTAGCCCACCCCCCCACTTTTTTGGCAAAGATAGACATATGTGTTGAAAATTGGGGCTTAGCCCCCAGACGTTTCTGGCGTGTGTGTGTTTTAAGTTGGTTTAGCCCCCCTCCCACTTTCAATTTGCTTCCGACGCCAATGCATGTACAAAACTGGAACATGCGCTTACAAAATTACTAGCTTTAATTCTAAAGGTTGAGATGACCTTCATCCAAAACATTATACAAACTGGAAAAAAACTTTAATGTTCTTGTATTCTAGAACTTAAAAAACAACATCGTATGAATAACAGCCACCTCTGCCCCACGTGATGTGTAAATCTTAAAAAACAACATCATATGAATAACAACCACCTCTACCAGACACACACACACACACACACGTGATGTATCAATCTAGTAAGAGAGAAAGAGAGATTTATATCATCAAAGTAGTAAACAAATTAACAGAAGTCGGGACAAAATTATTCATTCAACATCCGCGTTCATTGTTGACAATATTGACACATTTAATATGTTTCACAAGGTTAGGATATAAAATGCGCAAAGCTGGAGTAAAACGCATTAGTACATATGTCAGCCAAGGTAAGTAAGCCTTTGTTTTTATTTATTTGTATTTGCATTTTGATTGTTTGTACTTCAGGTACAGATAGGTAGACATGTCTCTGAATTTGTATTACAATGTCATACGGAGTCTAATTTCTCGATGTTTCGAAAGGCCTTGATAACCTTGTTATTTAACGCTACTGGTTTAAGTATCTTAATTCCTCGATGTACCAAATTAATGTTTGGGCCAATTTCTGTAAAAAAAAAAAACAAAAAAAAAAAAACAACAACAACAACAACAAAAAACCCGGAAATTCCTACAAAAATGAAAGTAAAAATTTACATGTGTACAAAATAACGCCCATGACAATTAGAACTTCTCATAAACATTTCAAAATGTGTTAATTTAACGTAATTTTGTGTCAGACAGTGCTCTATGATTTAGGTCCTATATGACGTACCAAAATTAAAATACAGTAAAAAGTTAAAGGTAGATTTTACCAGTTTAACTTAGTTTTGCTATAGTTAAACTTATTTTTTCTATAAAATTATAAAATATATTAAATTATTAATAAAATTAATAAAAACAAACTAGGTTGAAATGGAGGAAAGATTTGACTTCACCCGAAATTTGATTTTGGCTGTTAAACCTAGCTTTACTCCAGTTAATTCAAACTGCATCACTGTATTGATTCAAACCTAGTTTTTCTCCAGTTAATTCAAACTGCATCACTGTATTGGGTTAAACCTAATCTTTCTGCAGTTAAAACTATTTTTTTAAGTTTCACTAAAAGAACAAAAAAACTAGCTTCAACTCAATATGTTTTTGGTTTGTCATATTAGTTAAACTAAACTTTTCTTAGCTAAACCTAGTTTTCTCCAGTTAAACCTAGTTTTCTAATAAACTCGCATTAACTATAGAAACTGCGCCAAAAAAAACTAAAATGGTTGAACGTCGTTATCTCAAGAAAAACTAGGTTTAACTGGTTCAAAATCCGAATAATATTTTGTTTAGCTGCCCAAAATTGCATTCATGAATATCAATGTAATTTTGACGCAATTAAACCAACCTTTTTCCAGTTGAACCTTGTTTTTCTCCAATTAATTTTAATTATTTCGCCGAAATAACATCGAGTCAAACCTAGATTTTTTCCAGTTAAACCTAAATTTTCTCGAAACTTACATTGACTCAAGAAAAAAAACATGGTTTAACCGAAAAACTTGAATTGACCGGAGATAAACTAATAAATTTAACTGAAAGAAAACTACATTTTAACTCATTAACGTGATTTTGGCGAGCCATAGCCATGCACCAACTTTCGAAAGATTATAGGACAATATAGGGAGTAAAGCAAAATGTGCATAGAGGTGTGTCAATAGTAGCCACACCATTGGCCTACTACTCATAGCTTCTGTTTGCTCTTCCAGATTGTCGTATGTCGAGATATTTTACAATACTGGAGACAGGCATATAATCCCGTCATGAAGATAATGCAGTGTTACACCCAACAAAGAACGTAGTCAATGCGTCAACGTAACGTTATCACAGGATAGATACACGTCATGAGAAATGAACTGATGGTGTCATCAGTTACAACCACAACGAAGGCAACTACCACCTCAACCCTTCGTCCCAACTATCCAAACCCCACGAACACCGAGAAATCGGCAACTGACACGATTGCAGCGATAACGGTTGCTATACTTGCCGTTGTGATCATTTTGACACTTTTATTGGTATGTAGAGCAATTCGTAAACGTCAGAGAGCAAGACAAGGGACAAGACTCGACGCACCCCCGGTAACCATGATTTCCACTGGAATTATGGGAACACGTAAGTATACTTTTGCACTCTTTATATATCTTTTATAAAACTCAGATAGGATGAAAATAATATTTGTAATTTAGCTGTATTCCTCAGCCCACTGTGTCTCAATTGTAGAGAGTGTGCCAGAAAGCAGAAGACCCCAACTTTTGAAACCGAATCAAGTCAAATACTCGAAACAACATCTATTTATCCTGATTTAAACCCTAAAATATAGATTTTTGGGCCCGAAATAATTACTGCATTGCAATGAAGTATTTTTCTGACGTAATCATAATATGCAAGTGCCCTCTAGATCAACCACTCGGATGACCTTTAGCATGCAAGTTCAAATATCTGTTGAAGCTGAAGCATGGTCGAAAAACGCGATATATATATATATATATATATTTCATTGCATTCATATGTATATATGAATTGAATACAAGATATAAATATATATATAAATGAAATGAATACAAGATGTTTATGGCAAATTCAAACTAACGGTTACAGTGTGTTACGTTTAGCAAGTTCATTTTGATAAGACGCATACATTTGTTCTTTTAACCACAAGGCGATCTCTTTCTAATATATATATATATATATATATATATATATATATATATATATATATATATATATATATATATATATATATATATATATATATATATATATATAAGATCCATATTGCATCAACGTGTAAAAATTCCGCCGACGGCAGCTCATATTGCTTTTAGTATAATTCCAAGTTTCTACAAATAAATATCGATATGATAATGATGAATTAAAATTTTCAGCGTTTCCGTGGTATATATTTTCTTTCAGCTGTGGCTGCTTATGGTAACATTCAACCTGTAGGCCCAATACGTTGGCAGTCTATAAATGAAGCAGGAAGTTCGCCTGACACCAATAATTCTCAACATCAATCGTCGGCAGAAAGTTCATCGACCAATCATTATAACCTTCCACCACCCGGAAGTGCCACTGAATAGAGTTCTATCAACATTTGATATACATATCTTAGATGGATACTGATGAGTTATGCAATGACAAAGTCTCTTGGAATGCTTTAAAAATTGTTATATTCTCTGAAATGTCAATTCAAATCTATTTAGTCTCATAAAATACAAAGCAACTGAAGCTAGGTATTTTTATCAAAGTGTTGTATTGCGTGGATTAAAATGTCACATGAAATTTAAGTCTCAAGAAATATCAACCAAAGTGAGGTATTTTAATAAAAGTGTAATATTGACATAAAATGTCAAATACAATTAATTTTAACAGTCTCATGAAATACAAAACAACTGAAGCAGGGGATTTTGATCTGGGTTGTCTCCCTTCTTCTAAAGTTTCATTCCTTCAATGTAAAATACATTTCTTAGATATATTATCTACATCAATTATTTTCCCCCTTAAAATTGTAGTCTTATATCTTCATGTAATTCTGTTTACAAAAACAATGTTTCACTTTCTATACATTTACCATATATCATATTTTTTGGAAGTTGTATCTTCTGTTTAAAAGTTGCAATATCTTATGCCACTGAGAATAATTCTGTTTTGAAATGCAGATTTACAAGTTTAAATTGTTCCAGAGTATTATCGTCTGATTTTTACAAATATCTTTGCTTCGAAAATATAAGCCAGATCCCCATCAAATTTACATAGATATTTAAAATGTTTAATCAGTTTGATCCCACGAGTCTAAAATGTCCATATTTCTGTATAATTTGTTGATTTTTACATGTGTATTCCTATAGACGGATTATACCAATATACAGTGCAATCCAAATATTGATTATGATTCAAATTATAGAAACAAATTCAAACCCCTACAGGTATAATTTAAAAAGTATTTTTCTTTATCATAAAATTATATTGTAAAATAAAAAAAAAAATGATTCCTTGAAAAAAAACCACTAGATTGGTTTGATCCAAAATACATATTTCAGCAACTCATTTGAATGTAAATGTGACCAGAAAACATCTTAACAATACCATCAGGCCATTCCCATAGGAATTTGGTGTGCAATATATCCGGAGTAAGCTGGTCATCAATATCATAAGTATCATTTTTTTCCTTGCTCCCAAGGGGAACAAAGTTGAGGGGCAAAATTATGAATTTCAAAAAAACAAAAATAACCATGGAACAAAGAAAGTGGTTAATTATAATAAAAAGGAAGTAACCTTTAAAAATTTCGTGAAGTTCATGTTTTTCATTTGTGAAATGTAATCTAACTGTTAGATATTTACTCATGGAGTTAACCTCTCTCTCTGGGGTCATATTAAGGTATAATTTTTTATGTCCTTTTCCCCTCTCCCTTTCACTTATTGCCGCTGTAATATTTTTTACCACAATAGGGAAATTCTATATCATAGTTGAACTTTCTTTATGATTTCTGCATGTGCCTGAAATCACGTGATATAATCACGTGTTTTGACGCTGTAATATTTACAACTGTGATATTTATTGTAAAATGTGATAACATTTATTTTTTCGATTTTTATAGATGATATTCTATAATTATTTATAATACATCTTTTAATGATTTAATCATTAAAACAATAATACCGTTTCAAAAGTTCATTTTAAAAGAGACCTTTCATTTAAATATCAAGCTAAACTCCACATCATCTTCACATTGGAAATGAGTCGCGAATTTTAATTTAGTCATGTATGGTTCGTTTATAATATTGGATATAGACATTATAGAATTTAGTGGTTCATTTTTATACGCCCGTCGAAGATGTGTAGTATTATGTTTTTACGTGGTTGGGCACATATCAGTTTCCGCTCAATAACTTGAGTAATTTTCAACGGATTAATTTGAAACTTTATGAGAAGTTTTATTGCCATAAAAGCTCGGACAGGTTCGATAACCAAATATTTTCCCAGATATTTATGGAGTTATGACCCCTTGAATATTTGCGGAAACAGTTTTTGCTCAATAACTTGAGTAATTTTCAACGTATTTATTTGAAACATAATTACGATTACGATTTCACACACTGTAAGGGTTTTTCAATTTTTGGTAAATCAAAAAGTGAGAAAATGATAGACTGTACAAAATATCTAATATTCACATAATCTAAAATACATATTTGAATTATTTTACCAGTGTTACAGTCCATCGTTAAAGCTATTGATAACATTTGTTGCACTGGTGAAGGGAAATGAAAACAAACATTGGTTGTCCAATTTTCAATTCATTGCATAGTTACACCATAATAATGTATCATCAAACTGCATGAGACATCATTTGTTGATGTAATATACTGGTATATTAAAAATTGTTTTTTTACCTAACCTGACATATACATATCGCAATACGAATGAACAATAACTGCTTATTTATGTAAATTAAACATTTTTGAAATTGTATATATATATATATATATATATATATATATATATATATATTATATATATATATATATATATATATATATATATATATATATATATATGGAAACCAATCGGTCTTGGTTTCTTCTTTTTAAGTGCTCAAAGATTCTACGAATCTCTAACATAACCCATGTTTATAGTAATTTCATTTGCTTCATTTTATCATTTCAACAATTATTACATTTGTATTATAATTCATATCATGTCATAAATAGCATTTTTGTATCATAGAAGTCGCTGACATTTTATCATGCATTGATATTTACTTGTGCTCATTTTTTCACAAATTTTATTTTTTCACATTATTCTTCATAACTTGAGCCATGACAATATTCTATTGTAACAAACCGATATTGTAATGCATTGCATACCAATACTACTGCAAATGACGTTTTAGTTAAGAACATGAATACGCTTTTATATCACCATTTTGGAGTGATTCTAACCCCTCCATAGCACCAGCTTCCATCTTCGGGTTATATATTGTCTTATTTTTATCCTCTTTTTCTTGAGTTTGTATAATAATCTTAGGGATTGCATTACTGTTAACACGTTTGTATTTATGATTAGAATTTGTGAGTCTGTAATCACGGGTTTATATACATATCAATACATATCACATAAAACCAATATATTAACTCATCAACCCCTGTTTAGATATTTAGATTCTCCCAAATCAATAGATAGTATGGTATGCTGTCATAAATCAGGAGTGAACATGTTAATATTGCATGTGAAATTATTGTAGAGTTTCAAGACAAAATAATACTAGTACACTCTTCCGACGGCGGACCTAACTAGTCTTTGAAATGGATGAGTCCAAATGACAGGAGATTATAGGGGTTGACAAGTTAATGATGCAGCAATTTCTGTCTCTCATATACAACCTTTGGAGATGACCCTGTGTTTTCCTGGCTCCAAGCATTGATAAGTAATGCCGAGATAGTTCACCCGTGTAAATACCTGTAAACGGATCCAAGCTTTGAAAAATACCCCGCAATTTACCCGAGAAACTTTAGTCAGAATTTGGTTAAACCTATTCTGAGGAAGTATCCCACTATTTGTCAACAAGTAAAGCTTTGATCAATTTCATGATTTAGTGCAGCTAATTCCATATACACGTAATTGCACGGAGAAAACTGACTGGTTGAGCTTTGCTCGGTAATTATAGAGATTTTGACTAGATTCCTGGCCAGGTCAGCACTAATTTTCAGACAGTGACTGTTCCTTCTTCATGTGATTGTAGTAAACTTTTCTGACACAGAAAAGTTTGTTTGAGATGTCATGAATTAGAGTTTGTATATTTTGCTTGACATAACACAAAAAATATATCTAGAACATAAATTGAAATTTATGCTACGTCTCTTTAATTTGATGGCGTCTTTTGTGAGTTATTTAAGTTAAAATAGAACAAATACAAAAGAACAAATCGTGGTCATTGGACTAACATTCCAAAACTGATTTTTTTACAAAGTGTGTTACGTAAATATTCTGAATATTTGACACAATAACAACCCAGTGTGGTTAGTGCTGTTGTTCTTGTAATCTGAATTATTAAGAAAACGCAGAAATGGCAAAAACAATAGCAATCTTGCCAATTGTGCGAGAAAATTGGAATGAAAGATATCCTCTGTACATGGGTATCATTCCTTATCTTCGTGTAATTTATGACTTAACACAATAATATATATTCACAAGGCACAGAATGCGAAATATGTGACCATCAAATATATTACAGATATAATTCAGGATATGTGAAATACTCAGGCTGTTATGTATATTTGTGTGTTTATATACTGTATTACTGTCTTTTTGCTCTAGGCTGTCATACATACAGAGAGATGAAAAAAATATTTGGACACTATTATTTTTCACTACAATTATGTTTCATACATAACCACATTAAAAAAATATTATGAAGCCATTTCATATCTTATTTCAGTTGAATTTTCACCTTTAAAAGAAGAATTAATTACAGTTTCCTTGTTTATTCTGATTTTTAATATTCTGAATTAGATATTAAAAAAATTATTATTTAAAAGGAAAGCTGAATTTTCTGATTAAAATTACAATATTGGTATGTAAAATTGCGATGTCTAATTTTAAACTTCTGTTTAAATTTCCAAATCTGTGATAATGAATTTAAATCCGAAAAACCAAAGAAACGTGGAAACATTCTCTGTTTAACAGTGAAAATTCTGTTGCAATGCGATAAAAATAGTTTTGGTATTATGAGTATAATATTTACAATTTTGTTTTTGGTTTTATTTAAAATATATAGTAAAAACTAATGGTGTCCGAATACTTTATGCACGTCTCTGTATATATGGGAAAATAGATCTGCCAGGCACATAGTTATGTTATGATGTACCACAGTACTGCTGGGAATTTTGTAAATTATTTGATATATTAATTCATTGTTATTTTTAGGTGTACAAACTATGGTCAAATTTTTATATATCATTACAATAAAACTTATCAAGCAATTGTTACAATAAACATAATTATGCTCTAACGATAACTTAAATTAATTTTTTTTGTCGTTTTATTTTGAGTATCAAAATTTGATATGTTCCAACGACTTCATTTTGTAAACTGTTGTCTGGTAATCATATAGCGACCAGGTGTTTAACTATGAAACAGTGTGAAACAGATGCTCGAGGACAGGACCATTTTTTGCCAATCATTGTACACTCCTCCCTTCATTAGCATGAATATCTCCTTTCTAATATTAAACTTTTATCAGTAACAAATGTCCTCAAGCACCCATGGATCTGTGTTGGTATCTTTTGATTCAGGTGAACTAAAAACAAAATCAGAAGAATATCTACATGTACTCGCGTAACGAATCCCTCCCTTGGTCCAGCTTTTATCCTTTATTTAGTATACCAATTTCTAAATTTATATCAAATAATTCTAAAGTATTTCTAAAATAAAAAAAAATTAACGTAACATACACAAAAACAATGTAATTTAGAGCCAAACAAAAATATGTTCATTTCCGATTAGCCAACCGACCATTGATTTTTTTTCTGGGTATCGCCACATCTGGAGAACAATGCAAAAAAATTAAAGAATTCAGATGATCGTTTCATAAAATATCGTGAAGTAATTTGTGATAATTTATATGTTTATACTGAGGTCAAAATCGTATAGTTATGAAATCTTGGTACTTGGATAAAACTTTAATCTAAAATAAGTACTTAAATGAAATTCGGTTTAACAAATTTCACACCTAACCTACCTACCTATCTATTTACCTACCTACCAAACTATTTTCAAATACATTGTATAATGTAATAAGAAACATATTTTTATTGGCTTTATCATAAAGAGAATATGAAATGACTTATGTTTTATTTGTTTTAAAAATATGACAATAATTGAAAGAAGGACAAATATGTGTATCACCACAAGCATAGTAATGTACAAACTCTGATAAATACATCTCTACAAATATAAGCAGAATGTGATAAACGATAAATATTGCAATTGACCCTTATACATAAAATCATAAAGAATAATCATATATTAACACGATCTAATTAAAAACCGATCTATAATCGTTCACGTTTTCCGATCTGTCGCAAGAGGATCTAATGCAAAGTTTATCAAATGACAAAGAGATGCAATTTATTTCATAATAAAGAAATAAATCGGAAGAATTCATTCGGAATATATTTGGCGATTCAATCCTGTCCATGGTTATAAAAATAATTCTCGTCTGCCAGATTTTGTGTGTTCAGTGTTGTTTACAATCTTTTTGTTATTTCATACACTTTCATGATCGCCTAAGTCGCATTTTCATTGGTCAAAAACGATACACCAATGAGGTCATTCACACGTGCCCCATAGCGAATTGCGTTAGATCTTCTATGTAAAACACCAGAAAATGGGAGCGATTAGCAATCATTTTTTAATAGACAGATAATAATCCAACTTCGAATTTAATCAATACATGAAGATGAACATTAACAAAAATATATCGGAGCTTGCAGCTTGTATATATATATATATATATATATATATATATATATATATATATATATATATATATATATATATATATATATATATATATATATAAGTATTTAATAAAATAATGAAATTTGGAATGATTGGTTCTAGTCCTCGCCCTTGACGTTTTCGTCAAAAGGGTCCGAATTATTTGTATCGGCTTTATCTTCACCCATACAGGCAATAAATTCTGCAACAAAACATCAGAAACATTTCATAAAAAGTCAAAACATATATCAACTGTTTGTTAGTGTGTTAATTGAAGCACCTCTTATTTTTCCTTCACTGAAACTCACAAAATTTTAATTACATAATTACTGTATACTTTCGCCCGTCTATTGTTTGAATTTTATGCCCTTTCAAGACAGGGGAAAAAATCAATGAAGCAAATAATTTCAAGCTAAATAATTGAAGCATGGATATATTTGCCATCCACATGAATATGATTACCAAGGGCGAATTTAAGATTTGGCTTTAAGAATAATACAATCATAAGAGGAGCATGCCCAGACATAACATAGAACTTGATTATGACTGTAATCATAACAATTTGTGAAAAATAACCTTTAATGTGTGTAAGCTTGTTGGGAATTTCAACAATTATCTTTTAAGTACAGTTAAATTTAATTTTTGAGACAACACAGAATCAACAACTTACCTTCAAAATCTATTCTCCCGTCTCCATCAATATCAACTTCAGCAATCATTTCATCAACTGTAAATTATATGAATTGCAATGTACATTTATTACCTTTATTTACAATGAGAACAAAATGTGAAATCAAATTCTAATGTTTGTACCCAAGTTATATTAATTGCATACGGTGAAAAGATACCAAACGTACAAAAGAAAGTGGCTCTTATACGAAAAGGATAATAAAATTGTTCTTTAACCCAGCGGTTATGGATCAGTTTATGTTATGGAATTTGTACATGCATTTACATAACTTTTTTTATAGATGCATCAATTTTCATATGTTAAAATTTTAACACTTTAAAACGGTTATATACTATTCCCTTGACAATTTGAAAAATTCTTGGTTTTTTGTTTCAATATCAAACAGGAATCATAATTATGAGAAAGGCTATAAGTCACGTGTATACTTACTCTCCTCCTCAGCTAAATACCACTTGCATATTTACTCTCCTGCTCCGCTAAATATCACATTTATACTTACTGTCCTCCTCCTCTGCTAAATATCACGTTTATACTTACTCTCCTCTTCCGCTAAATATCACGTTTATACTTACTCTCCTCCGCTAAATATCACATTTATACTTACTCCCCTCCTCCTCCGCTAAATATCACGTATATACTTACTCTACTCCTCCGCTAAATCACGTGTATACTTACTCTCCTCCACCGCTAAATATCACGTTTATACTTACTCTCCTCTTCCGCTAAATACCATTTGCATATTTACTCTCCTGCTCCGCTAAATATCACATTTATACTTACTGTCCTCCTCCGCCAAATATCACGTTTATACTTACTCTCCTCCTCCGTTAAATATCACGTTTATACTTACTCCCCTCCTCCTCCGCTAAATATCACGTTTATACTTACTCTCCTCTTCCGCTAAATATCACGTTTATACTTACTCTCATCCGCTAAATATCACAATTATACTTACTCCCCTCCTCCTCCGCTAAATATCACGTGTATACTTACTCCACTCCTCCGCTAAATCACGTGTATACTTACTCTCCACCACCGCTAAATATCACGTGTATACTTACTCTCCTCCGTTGAATATCACGTTTATACTTACTCTCCTCCTCCGATAAATATCACGTTTATACTTACTCTCCTCCTCCGCTAAATATCATGTATATATTTACTCTACTCCTCCGCTAAAATCACGTGTATACTTACTCTCCTCCGCTAACTATTACGTTTATACTTACTCTCTTCCTCCACTAAATAGCACATGTTTACTTCCCTACTCCACAAATATCACGAGTATACTTACTCTCCTCCTCTGTTAGATCTTCTCCCATACACTGTAATACCGCTCTCAGATCAGATGCTGTGATGTAACCACATCCTCCCTTGTCAAACACCTGAAACAGGTAACATTCCCCATAAAGATTCCTTATTGGTAAATGTTAACATGGGAATATTCACGTGGGGTATATTTGTTAATAAATCAAGGAGAGGAATATCGCAAAACCACCGCGAGAACCATTGATAATATTACCATAATCTAAATATAGAGAACAAGGCAGTGTTAATCTATGACTAATGCGGTATTGTTGAAAGACTAGTGGACTGCACCTCAAAAATGCTGATAGGATCCTCAAAATTTTAAAGTTTTATGCCACACTCAACAATTTTTTAGTTATATGGTGGCGGCTAATTTTTAGCGGTGGAGGAGAGAACACGGTTGCATGTAAACTGACCAAAGTGTTTGTAAACGACCACATCCTGTAGGAATAATTGTTAAAGAAAGATAACTTTTATTCACTTATAAATTAGCAAACTTTGTTTACTTTTTATTTGTTTTCACATGAATTAACCCAAGCGAAATGTTTTGCAATTGAAAATTTACCCTAGTGAAAATAACAGTACAATTAGAGAGTACAATTTTTCATGTTGTGTTCAATTAACAAACAACAAAATAAATGACCCGCAACTGATATATTACAGATATGATGTGTGCTAACAGTGTTACATATCTATACAAATATACCCTGAACGCTTGTCTCAACTCCTCTTCTTCATCTTGCTCTGACTGTTCTGAAATTCCTCCCATATTGGCCATGACTTGAACAAATTCTTCAAAACTGAATGTCCCATCACCTGATTGTAAAATATCATAGGCATCGACTGAATTCTTGTTTAAGTAAAATAATGTGAGAAATCTTATAAAAATGACCAACGAACATCATATAGAGTCACCCAGTATCAAGGATTGTTTGAGAATCGAGACTCTCCAAAGGTCATCCCGAATGTACAGCGATGTGAGAGGGATTTTTACCCGTCATATTAAGAATCGGTAGCATGGAGGCATACAACACAATTTTCCACAATTTAAATCCTTGTAATGTGCTCAGTGACTCTGGTAGAGCTCACCAGTAGAAGGAACGAGTACTCTTGTCATACACCGGTGTGGGAATAACAAAATCGCTGGTTAATCTATAAACTGCGACCTCGTATGCGAATAATGTATTGAGTACATCTTCTAGTGACAACTTCTGGACTTTCTTGAGTAAGGATTCAAGAGTATTCAAATACAAACATGTACTGTCGGAAATTACGTAATATGTAGAAATTTCGTCTCACTCACTTATATTTGCTCCCCACTTTTGCAGTTGACACTAGAAACTATGTTGTTCCAAATGACCTTAATTGATAAGAAACGTGCGGAAGTTGGAAAGTTTCAGAAAAGTGTTACATACACGCGACGATTTCGGCTTTCCCACATTTTCCACATTTAAGTAGTAATATCCCACAATCACCTGCATAAGGCGTGTCAACATATGAACATTTCATATACAGAGGTAAACTACTTACTGACAAATTATTGACACAGGTATATCGAAAACCGCGTTTGATGTCAACGTTCCGCAAATTTTATGGTCTGTATAATAGTCTTGTTTGCTATTACTCAGTTTCACTAAATGAGACGTGGAGTTTCCCGTTCGATAGCGGTTGATGAGACGTCTGTTTCAGTTGTGACGAGGAGTCTTTCCTCTCTTATTTCATTTGGTTTTGTCTGTGGACTCACGGCGGGTGTGACCGGACAACAAGGTATGCTTACTCTTCCATCGCCACTGATCCCACCTCTTGATTTCCAGAGGTCCGTGTTTGTCCCGATTTTTTCCCCATATTTGTAAATCATATACCTTGGACTCCTGGAGATTTATACTTTGGTATCTGATATTATTATACACATTTATGTGTATAATCGGACACTCGTCTTGTAATTGATTATCTGAGGTGAAGTAAGGATACGAGACTGTCACATAGGTCATAGATGTCCGTTATTACGGTGTTATAACAGCATTATAGATTTAGTGGCATTTTTGTATCATTTGAATGTACATAGTTCTTGTACACAGGCAATATAAACGATATTTTAAAAATGCATAGAGTATTTTGTTATTGTGTATTTTGTACTAAAATAGCAGTATTAACACAGGTTTAGCGTGTTTTGGAACACCGGCAATAGCTTTTTCTCTCGGTAAAATGGTGGATACCCTTTTATTGAAATTCAACTACAATATCAAAGTAACACAATTATGTATTTCTAAAAGTAAACTAGTGTATTGTTACCTCCTTAAACCATAACGATTATAACCCACCCGTAACAGGTTTTGATTTTATACCTCTATCCAGAGAATTTATTTCTCGCTAATAGTGAGCCGTTAGCGGCTATATAAGGAATGTAACGTGTGTTTACCAGTGTTGTGCACTTATGCCAATGTATAGAATATTCTACAACTTAGCACGCAATTTTAAAACTGAGGCACCTGTTACTTTGACCTATGACGTCGATGCTTGGCGAGATATGATTACTTTGGTATGATTCAGTACCGGAAATAAAACAGCGATTCTTCAGGTCGAATGTTTCAATGTTGGAAAAAGTGATAACATAAGCAAATTTGAATTCTATTTTCAGTTCATTTGTTTAAGATGAAACGTTAGGTATGTATCTATGTAATGATTTTTCAACTGCAATAATATACAAACAAATATATGTAACATTTTGAGATTAAGATAATTTACATCCACTGAGCATCATTGTTCTGTAACTCCATGTTTAACCCTTTCAACCCTACAAACCAAAAACACTGATCTAAACAACAGACTGGATCATTCCATTTAGGTATTTACGGCTGAAATGGCTAAAGACATAGGCTGTAATTCTATGACAAGTATACGAAGTATCAACAACAAAGAACGTTTCCACAAAATAAAATGTCAAGGAAATAATTATATATAACGAAAGAGAATTGATGGGTGAGGAATATCATCAAATTTGCCTGTATCAAAAATCAGTTACAACAATTACAAAACATTTATTACAAAACACATTACAATGATCACCAGTTTGATATAATTTTCATCAATATTTAAAGATGGGGGAAATATCCGGTTATGTACGTGCGGAATGTAAGACTATATGGGGTAATCCTATATCTTGACAGGTACTTTACAGATGACAGTTCAGATCATTTATCACACTCAAAAACATGTCACCTTTTCTCTGAAAAATCTTCAATGCAATGATATCAAACCTTCTTATCAGTCAATTACGTTTCAAATAAAATGCTTGTTACCATATATATCACATATACTAAAGTGTGAACAGTGGCAAAGGCTGCAAATAATTTGGACAAACCAGGGAATTACCATCCGATCACAGGGGGCGAAATAAGGCCCGACTCACAATGCAAAAATGCAATTTACTGCAATTTGCAGTCAAAATTTTCCAATTGAAGTCAAATGATGATGAATTTGAACAAACATAGTAGCGTATGTTTACATTTCTCAATTTCAAGAAAAAACGCTAAAATTTCCAATTTAAACGGTCCGGGCCCAGGCACAAAAGAATGTGGAAAATCTCTGCAAACACAAGACACCGGGCAATACAGGATTGTGATAATTTGCAATGTAGGGCAAGAATCCCACGACATCAAACTTCGGTCATGACAAAGGGATATCATATTCATAGAGAGCCATATTATCAAAATCGACAATCGCATCATATATGTCTAAAATGTAACCATTGATGGATATGGCGATACAAATAAAAGTAATTACAAGAAATGAAAGATATTTAAGAATATATCTAGCTATAATGTGACAATACCTTTAAAGCAATTTATATCAGTTACCAAAGCAAAAAAAATAGTTACGGTACTACTGTATACAGGAGATAACTGGCGGTGTTTATATTCGCTATGTTCACGGTGTTAAATAAAAATGCGTCAATATATGAAATAGTGAAAACATTTTAGTAGATAAGTCATAAATTACGGACTGTATTTAAAAGGACCTGATGGTATTCAACAAACAGCGATCATTTCAGGAGAAGAAGGGTGAAAATTACAACCCGTGAAATTAAGTCCTCATAAATTACAATATATTGGGGAACATCAATACGGGGACAATCGAGGTTCAAAGACTCGCTAGTAGCGACTGTTGTGGTTGTTTAGAGATATTGTTTAACTGTGTTAACCATTGTGCTAGTCATACTACACATAACAACGATCTAATTGCTAAACAATATTATTACATTAGTTTTTGTCAAATAACTACATCATAAATACAATATTTCATATCCATTTCAATCAATGTTTTGTAAATCAAGATAGATGTTCCATATCTCGGGCCTCTGGCGAGGGAATAGTAAAATACAATAAGTTAAAAGGAACAAGAAATTAAACATCCATACATGGATACGATGTAAAACCTAATGTAACAAACACGAAATGATATAACACGTGCTTCAAATTAAAAACCGTACAAAACACTTGTCACATACGATATATTTTTAAATACAAGATATATAACATGGTAATATTTTTTTATATTCACATATTAACGTACCATCAATATCAATCTCCTTCAACATGAGGTTTAATTCGTCTGTAGATGGAAACTGTCCCAAATTTCTCATGACAGTTCCAAGTTCATCAGTTGTTATCGATCCATCTCCATCTTTATCGAACAATCGGAATGCTTCCCGTAATTCTGTTTGGAAAGGCAAATCGTAAACGGAAATTAATTTGTTCAGCACGGTATTATTAATCAGAATTTCAAGTAGCATGCGCATGCATGTTTGTGAATGTATTTTTTTACAAATGAATGTACAGTAAGGTAATTTGGAATATCGCTGATAATCTAGTTGAAAACAAATGTCTGATTAAATATTGAAAGTTAAGTTTGAAAGTTAAGATTATATATTGAAAGTTAAGATTCAACAGTGTCGAATTCTATAAAACATTTCATCATTTTAGACTTGTAAATACATAAGAACAAAAAAAGACTTCAAACATACAGTTTGATATTCTTTTCATTTTTTGATAAGCAAGGAGGCGGAAAATACACTTAAGTTTATATATTTTTAAACGAAGAATGAATAATGTTAAGTGTAAGTACAAATGTTATAGCAGTCTACTAGTAAAATATTAAATTTGCCGCAGATATTCTGCTCATATAATCGCTGTTGGTGTAATTATACGCATGTTGAGAAAGGCGGGAGAAACACGTTGACGAAAAGAATAGTCTATTATTATATAAGCGCATTGCTCCGTCCAATAAAATGAATAAGCTGAAAACATTAAACTTACCACGAATCTGATTTTCTGGATACTTTTGTAAAATACTTCCTTCTTCCTGGAAAAGCAACATTTTAGAGTTTTAAGAATAACAATTGACATTTACCAAATCCCAAATTAGTCTGCGCTGCCTTATCCTCGGCACTGTCATAAAGGACATTTTAAAATGAAAATACATTATACATGTAATTACACATAATAGAGCTACACATAATGGATAATATTGTATCGTCACTGACCATTTGGGACATACGTTAACATTAAATGTTGGTAGTAAAGAGCCCCCGATTACAAAAGTGTCTGTTTCCCTTCCAATTATGAATTACAACTGCAGTTATTAGCCACTGCACAGTTACTACAGAATGGAACAGAAGATGCACAAGTTCAAAAAATTTAGAACAAACCACTTTTTTTCAAAAGTCATAATTACAGCAGATACCACTGTTACAAAAATCTAAAACAAAAATGACGCATGACCTCTAATTAATTCGCGATATCACGACTTATGTTTGAATTCCCTGTTTGATAGGTGTTTTCACAACAAAGTAAGATTTGAAATCATACTTGTTCTTTTAATAGATGATTTACGGTAATTCCCATAATTTACTTCTTTGTCGTATTAATCATATAAAGCATTTTAGTGAATGATGAAGCATAATAACTATTGACAACGGATACGTGATATTTACACATTCTCAATTGCTCTAATTGGTTATTTATTTTACCATACAGAATCAATGAAATATTGACTGCGGTAATCATTGTTGAAGGTCTTCTGTAACATTTCCTACTTAAGATGAACTAATCGATGTTCTTAAAATCAACGATAAGCGTTGCTTTCCCGAGTTTTAATAAACTACAGTAAAATCTGTCTCGTAGACGCCTGTGTATAAGACACCTGCTCTACAAACCAAATAAACCAAGTAAACCTGACCTTCCTTGTGAAATGGTCCTATATCTAAAGACATACTGTATTTAAGGATATCTATACCTTCTTACATAAAGAATTTTTAAATTTTGAATTTTGAATAGTATTTTACGCCATACTCATCAGTTGTTGTTTTTTTTAAGTTACATGTTGTGTTCACCTTTTAATAGTGGTGGAGTGAAACCGGTTACAGTGTACCGGGGAAAAGGACCACCGGCCTTCTGCAAGTGAACTAGCAAACTTGCTCACAAAATTAGCTTAGATTCCAGCGGGGAACGTTTAGATAAATAAATGAATGAAACCAATTAACATGCACTCAAGTAGTACAGATACTAGTACCAAAGTTTTAACTACATTGAGGTTCATCAGGTATACAGTGGTATACATTGGGAAAACATTGACTTCTGGAAAACCTAGAAGTGGAATCAGGTGCCCGTTTTATCAAGAAGTCGCAAGTCTTAAGTTGTAAGTCTTAAGTTTTTTTTTATCTTAAGACAAAAGGTAAGACAGTTTTATCAACCCTGCCTCTAAGTCGAGTTTAAGGTATTAGCACATTTTTAAATATGATCTTGATAGTTTATGAAACATTATACCTGCTACATTTACAAAGATAAATCAGGACACTTACAACAATATCTTATGTCTACACACTGCCTGGGTAGTCATAAAGATCGATATGGTCGTAAGTCACACGTTCTAATTCTTAAAACGGTCGCCAGCCGTAAGTATGGTCCTAAGGCGTGGGATATTTCGTAAAACGGGCCACAGGTGGCATGCTTAAATTACTATTCCTTGCCTACCTATCATCCCCACCGTAAGTCCCCAGTAAAATCGCAAAAGAAATAGCTATCCATTTTATTTTGTTATATTTTCATATCAAATGCAATTGATCAGAGGTGAATAAGTATTTATATGTAGATAAAACTAAATGTAAATATTATGTGTGTGTTTATATTTGCTTTGGGTTACTTGTGTGGATTATAGATTATTTGATGTATATAAGAATTTATGCTGCCAGTGGTTCTGTTCTAATTTTGACTGTCAATTGTAATATCTTATATGGAACCATGAACTAGTTGCACGTGTTCCTTTGTTCGAGACAGCACAAAAAAAAAACGAAATATAAAATCACAAATAAGAGTACAAAGTGTCCTGTGCAAATAGCTTTCGAAGATCAGGGAGAAATAAGGAAAAATTTCCTGACAAAACGGGGAACTCTTAAGCACATAATAAGGTTCTATAGAATCATAACATCGGGGAATCTGTGTGTTAGATATGAACATACTGTTCTTAGATCTTTTAGTCGATTTAACAGCATGTCGTGCAGTTGATATTCATAAAGTTATAAATATATGTTTTTCGAGACGATCTGTCCCTTCATCAAGACAAAACGATTAAAATGATATATCATGGTATTCAGATACCTATCGTATCCGCATGAATGCATTTTCAACAGATACGTGTTTTTGTAGCAAGAAAGAACATAAAAGGTAAAGGAGTCTGTCCGGATATTTGTCAATATGTTTTTTACCACTCAACGCCTTCAAAATAGTGGAGTTCCGAAGCATGGGGTATCGCACAATGAACAAACATAACCCAAATGTATTCCTAAATCTGTATAAAAGTAACTACTGTAAATTTTGACTATCTTAGCATTTTTAGAGTTTAAATTTGAATTCGAAATATTACTTTTGTATACAAATAATTTACTACAGACACAGACAGCAGTAAATTAACAACCAGGCTATACGGTAAACGCGAAAATATCGGCTTTCCTATCGTAAATTTTCCACATTTAAATAGTAATATCCCTCAATTACCTGCATATGGTGTTTTATTTAAACAATGATCAGATATGCAAGGGCGTGTTCTACATATGAACATTTCATATACAGAGGTAAATTACTTAATGACAAGTAATTGGCACAAGGTTATCGAAAATCGCCTTTGATGTTAACATCCGGCAAATTTTACTGTTTTTATGATATCCTTGTTGGCCATTACTCTGTTTCATTAAAGAAATGTTGAGTTATCTGTTCGATAACGGCCGTTGTGTCGTCTGTATCTTTTGTGTCGAGGATTTCCAGAGGTCCGTGTTTGTCCAATATCATCATATTTGTATATGTATCCTGGGTATCCTGAAGATTTATACTTTGGTATCTGAGATTTTATACTGGTACCGAAATACCTTGCACTGGGACTCACACGGTCCACCAACAACGTCATAGTATTGCAATAGAATACTCAAGAATTGTTATTAATTTGAATTTGAATTGACTTTGAATAGCGTTTTACGCCATAATCAGGAAAGTACGAAAACTGACAAACTTTCTCATAAAAATCAGCTTAGGGTCCAGCGGGGCTCAAACCTGCGCTGACCAGAAATGAGAGACCTCATGGTTCAAATGGCGATACTCAACACTCGGCCACAAATACAGGTATTCAAGACGATTATTTCTGTCAATAAGACATTATCACAGTATCTGAAAGGAATTATCCTAATCCTATTCACAAAATACATTGTGGCGATGGTTTGTACTATAAAAATCGCCTAAATGTATTGTGAATAGGATTAGGATACCACTGTACGTAAGTACATGTTCCGCTGTAAGCGTATAAGAGTTCTCTTTTATTATTTGTGCAAATTGTCAGTTTCTGAAGTTTGAAAAGTTTTTTCTTTTAAAAAAAAAAATTAAACCGGTCATGTCAATATTCAACATATTAATAGAAACAAAGCGAAAAAATAAATAACGATCACATCCAGGGTTTACATGTCCTGTGTATCATCATTTACATCGGGCGATGTCGGAAATCCATTGTTTCTGAATGGTTTATCGATAAAGATCAACAGATGGAGATTTTATCACTATAATGATTTTTTGACAGTGTGTTAGCATCACTTAACTGTGTGTAAGTACTAAAATCCTCCTCGGTTATTGTAGATGTCGCTGATCGCTCAGTGGAGGCTTATGAACAAGATCTGTTTTTCGTACTCTGTCGATCTGAATGTCGATTTTACGGCTAGGTAGTAATGGAAACGACTATCAAATGTATCATCCAAGTAGAGATATCTTTACGTACAAAGATTAAACATAGATTGATTGGCGATTCGATTAATAAACAAACTCTACATATTTTCAATATACAAAACTGGAAATTTTCGCTCGTGGTTATTTTCGCCCTTTTACGACAGAAAAAAAACATCTTAAATTCGCACTAAATCACTATAATTTCATGGACGCGATGTATACTTTACTTCAATTATTTACCTTGAAATTTTCGCTTTCTTTCATCAAATCTAAGGGCGAAAATGATGAAAATGAAACAGCAGAGAAAATATCCAGGTATTTAGTATGCATTATATTTTACCAAAAAGGTTTGGGCAACGACTAGCTTGGCTTGTTCGCATCTTGTACTAACTACGAATCAATAACCATAAAGTTTGTTTTATAGTCTTCATTCCTTGTTTTGGTTTAATTACCTATTATTTACTTATTTATTATTAATCATTATTTCTGTCCAGAAAATGTATTTCACTTAATTTCAGTTAGCTTTATCAATTACATATTTACTGGTATTCCGGTACCCATTAATTATATTTACTGAAGTATTATTTCGTATGTATAACACCATTTAAATTTTAACTCCTCAAAAGTTAAGATAGTCATCTTTTAACAAGTGGTTACTCTTAGACGAACTTTGGCAATGCATTTAGGTTTATTGTATGACCTTGTGTGATACCACTTGCTCGTTCGAAATTCGAGCTCAGCTGATGAGGTCTTACTAACGGAATCGGTCGTCCTGTGCATTTGTCAACTTGTATTGTGATGATAATATACAAATAAATAATCAAATTATAGGTTATATCGAAAAACGCGTTTGATGTTAACGTTCGGCAAATTTTACGGTCGGTATAATAGTCTTGTTTGTTAAAATGTTTCACTAAGTGAAATGTTGAGTTGCCTTTTTCGCTGGCGGTTGTTGAGACGTCTGTACCAATTGTGGCTAGGATTCGTTCCTCACGTATTTCATTTGGACTTGAATGTGGACTTACAGCGGGTGTGACCGGTCGAAAGGGCATGCTTACTCCTCCATGGCACCTGATCCCACCTCTTGGTTTCCAGAGGTCCGTGTATTGTTTCTAAATCCGGGATATCCTATAGATTTATACTTTGGTATCTGAGATTTTTTATGCATTTACAAAAGTCACATGAAATGCTGATACACTCGACTCCGTCACTATTTGATTTATCAATTGACAGATACGATCATCTTGAGTATTATAACTTTGGTATTATGTTTATAATACTTATAACCCGTTGCCACTGCTGGTGGACCGTTTCAGTACCCGAGGGTATACATAAGCCTAGTACCTGGTATTTCGGTACCAGCTGATAATCTTATACTAAAGTAATATTTGGCACTGGTAACACCATTTAAATGCTAAATTTTTCAAAGTCTAGGATATATCTAGGACATAATCTTTGGTATTATGTTTATGATATTTATTTAGATATTCAATTCCGAAAGAAACGAAGCTGTTTAAGACGAGGGAAAATCCTAAACCGAAATGTATTGCCAAATCTGTGTAAGACTATTCACTGTAGAAATTTGAATTTTGAGAACGTTAAACAACATGCAATATGATAAAATGATTAATAATGAACGAAATATGCAATGTATAATGAAGAAGAACCGATGGATAGCCGTACCTCCTAGTCCATTAGAATAAGACAAGTTAGATGTAACAATTGCGAATCCCTAACTGGATGGGAACAACTGTCCAGAATAGAATGCAAAATAAGAAAGTGTTATACCTAAGGACATTCGTAAGACAATATAGGAAAACGGTTAACATTATCTCAATGTTAACAATTCTGTTACAATATGAAAAAGCTCAGATACTAAAGTTTAAACCTTTAGGATTTCCAGGATATAGATACAAATCTGGTAAAAATCGGACAAATACGGACCTCTATAGATCATGAGGTAGAATCGGGTGCCATGGAATAGTAAACATCCCTTGTTAACCGGTCACACCCGCCGTGAGTCCACCGTCAAATCCAAATGAAATACGTGAGCAACGAATCCTCGTCACAATTGGTACAGACGTCTCAACACCGCTATTGAACAGGCAACTCTAACTCTTTCTCTTACTCGTTCACAAAGCGAAACAGATAAATCGCAAAACAAAACTATTATAAAAATAATATGTACATCCTCTTGTTTCGAGGAATCAAACCTTAATTAACAGCCACTTGTTTTCAGTAGCCATTCGTCTCCAATGGACTGTTTGTATTTCCAATCAGTTTCAGTTTATAAACATACCTAAACCAGCAGCAAACTGTCTAATGCGGCCAGCAACCAGTTATATACACAACAAAATACATGTACTCTGCAACATTGGTTTCAGCAGCCATTTTGTGAGCATAGTTGATGAATCAGTAGGAGCTCTAGTCAGAATCAAATAGCTGATTTTGTTTTGACAATAAAATGACACTTTTATCTAATGTAAATATCTATTGGTAGGTACAGAGACATTCACATACTGAATTTTATAAACAGTAAAATGATATCAAACTATCAAACATTTTGATGAATATTTATTGGTAAGTACAAGTGTTGCCAAACAGTGCATATTGTACACCAATTTTCTTGTGATCTCTGTCAACCTGGGATCACAGGTCACCTGTCTTATGCTGCCATTTTCCAACTTGCCTTGAGTGGCGGCTGAAAACAGGTTTGACTGTCCCCTATCTCTGGTTAGCACGGGTCTGAGTCCTGCTTGAACCTAAGCTGATTTTGTGAGGTTTGCCAGTTTACTTGTGGAAGACCGGTGGTCTCTACCCGGGGACATTACATCCGGGTTCTCTCCTCCACCATTTAAATACTGGCCGTCGCCTTATAACTGACAAATTGTTTATCATGGCGCTAAAAACGAATATCTAAACTAAAGCATTCAACATATATAAACTTTCATGTTTTATATTCAGTCTGACGTGCATGTTGTTACATCAATTACAAAATTACACCCAAGTCTACTATATACCCAAATGGCAGCTGCATTAAATCGGTAACATAATTATAACTATCACTGCAACTTACTGAAAGTTTTATGATAGAATACGTATTTTACCGCATATTTCCCCAGAGCACACATTTTCACATTTGCCATCACTTACAAAAGATTGGGTTGATATGTTGGTAAAACTACGTATGAAATATATATACATGCACATATCCTATGTTCATCGACATCAAACTCATTGTCTTACTTCAGTAAATAACATTTTTATATCCATAATTCCTATTTCGCTAAATTGTGTATATTCCATTAATTCAATTAGGTAGCCATACTCTGGAAGCAACTGATTTATTTTGCCTATAGGGTAGGTATAATATTTGTAAGAAGAATGTCACAGGAACTAATACGTTTTTTGCAAACATAATTCACAAACTCCGCAACCCTTACAGGCATCATTAATGTTTGAAGAAGCCTGTCTCTCATAAATAATCTGGTAACCATATTAAAGTGGTGCGGATCAATACCTATACGTTAATATGGCAACTCACAAATGAACAGCTCGGATATGTTTACCTTAAATAAGCGACAGCGATATACACATACACAAAATTAAATATCAAACAGTGGGAGACGAAACGATGTAAAGTTGTGTGTCAATTTTAAATAAATACCGGTATCTTATACACGCCATGTTGACAGTGTTTTACAGTAAGCTCACCCATTGTATCAAAGACTATGTTGGATTTTTATCGTTCGAAGCTGAAACACTCTATGATTAAGTTTCCTTACTTGCAATTTAACTGAATTAAACCTGCTTTCAATCGCATTTAACAGTACTTACCAGTGACTCTGACATTCTGTAACTTTAATCACAAACGTCTGCCCCAGTTCTGTTGTATGGCAAGTTTGCAGTAACCTGTCAAGTGAACCAATGACCCTGTTTACCTACAAACTAAATATATAAAATTAATTCAACTATATAACAACCCAGCTCTTATTTTCGACTGAATAAAAGTCAATCTATATTTACAGCGATGTAAAACACTTAAAATTCGTTCGTTCTACCTGAATTGTTACTTTTTCATACATGACTTGAAAATCATCACTTTTTATGTATAAATCTATCAAAAAGTATACATATAACAAGTAAATACCTGAAAGAAAACATTTCATAGGTAAACACACAATAAACGAGTACACACTATAGTTAATGAATATGCAACATCTGTCATTCTATGATATGAAGTAACCGAACCTTTACTAGGAAGATTTCCGGTTTATGATGTACATCTCTTAATATAACTGGAATTTCAGTTTGGGTCGAGTCTCGGTAACTGATGTGGTTGGTAGAGAATAATCATATATCCGGGGCACCTGTTGCAATCTCCCGGTTTTTAGAGGTTCGTTGTCTCAATATTGGTAATTGCAGGGGTTGATCAAGAAAGCTGAGCACAATAGTATATACATTGTAAATGTGTGTGTGTGTGTGTGTGTGTGTGTGTGTGTGTGTGTGTGTGTGTGTGAGTGAAAATCGTGTTAGCTAAAAAGTCACTTCACTGCAGTATTTTGTCTGTTTATCTGACCACATAGTTTATGCAATACATTTATTGATATCACCTAACATTAACCAGTTTGTTTAATACTCTGGTATTGAAAAGGGTATATACACTATTGAAGAGAGCGTGTATGTAAAAAATGTGCTTTAACTGAACTAGAAGACGTATTTCATTTTGTTTTGGTATGCCCTTTGTATAAAGATCTACGATCATTGTATATTAAAATACTATTATCATAGACCATTTATGTTTAAGTTCGATTAAGTATTGTGTAACTTATCACTTATTACATGCTTACAATTAAGATCTATATAATCTGTCTACACCTCCACTCTACTCAATTGTACTTATTATTATACCTCATTAATAAAACAGTCCAGGATTGGTTGAGAGCCGTCACGTGTCAGGGAGACTAAACATCATGTCTCCCTCGCGTGCGTCATAATTCCCTAGCCTGCGTCATGTCTCCCTCATGCGAAAACCCTTGCAGCTTACTTGACAGTCTTTATTGATTCTGTATTTTGGTATAATAAACAATTTATTGCCCTGATTATAGGGAGACAGGAGAATTTGTTTACCCGCGGAAATTCATATTTCCCTCGGGCTTCGCCCTTTGGAAATATGACTTGCCTTAGGTAAACAAATCCTCATGTCCCTACAACCAGGACAATACATGCATAGGCGTCGGAGCCTTTTTTGCAAAGTTAGGCATAGGTGTTGAAAATTGGGGCTTAGCCCCCAGACGTTTCTGGCGTGTGTGTGTGTTTTAAGTTGGTTTAGCCCCCCACTTTCAATTTGCTTCCGACGCCAATGACATGTATAGTATTGTATGTGTATATGTTGACTGATATATATTGTATTTTCTATTTGTATGCTGATTAGTCGTAAGACGTAAAGGTAAATAAACAATACCATACCATTCCATACCATGGTACTTAGAATGGGATCAGCATTGTTTACCGTGAACAAGTATTCATTGGTCAACTATCACCTACCTGTATGGCGCAATTTGCACATACCAATTAACACCTCTTAAACAGGTACAATTGACTGTCATTGTTTACTGTACAAAAATACTTTTGGCAAATGAAAATTTATTTAAAATAATAAGTATATCAAAATGATCGGGTTAAAAAATCCGGGAAATGTGTATAAAGACACCTTCGTATCGCCAGATGTAATTAAATGTCAAATTTGTTTGTTATTGTTGCAGTGACATAGATTTTTGACGTTTCAGCAAAGACACTATCAGTAGTGATTCTCACCTGTGACCAGATTCACTAGCTGTTACTTTGCCCGTAAACGTAATTTTAGACGTAACGTAGTTTCAATTTGACTGAAGGTCATAAAAGCATGCTTAAATGTTAACCTACAAGTATATACGTGTGAAATTAATATTACTTTTGGAGCAGATTCAAACGTAAGTTTGTACGTAGGAAGATAGATACGACTTTAATGTGAAATACATTTCAGACAACCAGTTCAATTATATTATAACATCCATTAACCGTGGAGATGGGCTAAGAATGAATGGTGATAACAAAGTCTGAATAAACGTCAAAATTAATTTTTCAATTCTACAACAACACAAACTCAAATCATATATGCATGTAGATTGCTCAGATGCAATGATTTTTTTTTCAATTCATGCAGCCGTTCTGGCGGAGAAGATTTACAAACAATGGCACTCTCTGGTGGATATTTCAACCCACCTTGGATCCACCCTGATCTGAAGTTGGTAGATGCTCTTGAGTAGTTAATTCTTAATCTGACAGTGTGAAAAATACCCCATCCTTTCCTTTTGCGGACTTACACAATTCTTAAAAGGTTTAGAGAATTATACCTCAGCAAACTCATCTCACATTAACCTTCAGTGGTTGAATCGTCTATGAATGACAATTCGTATAGAAGTCTTCATCATCATCATCATCATCATCATCATCATCATCATCATCTTCATGTAGTTAGTGATTAAGTGATTTAGAATAGAATTATTACGTAATGTTGTAGTAAATTTTGCCAAACCCTTTTTTATGAAATTATGAAATAAGATATGTTTAAACCAACGGCTTGCGCAAATCGTAATATGATTGTGATGAACATTATCTCTGCCCACATTTGTTTTTATCATTTATTGGTGATTTTCTGGTTTGCCTGTCTGTCTATGTGCATCACACAAATCCAATGTGGCAGGTACGCTTGATGTGATTCCATCTAGTGATATGCTTTATTCCAAATCATGGTTATAATTTGTGTATTTATCAAAATCAGGGTTGTTTGAAATGAGATACGCAATTAATGTCTATCTATTTCACTTTTAGAATAGTGGTTTATTAAGTGAATGGATATTTCTTTTGTAAGTCTATGTGTTGGTAATTTTGTCGTTTAGTATATAAACGTGTAAAACGTATATTAAGTATATATACGACACCTGGTCCCATCCCGTTTGGGATTCACATTTGTTCTTCGTGTTGTGACCATTAATATATGTACTCTGTCGTATTCTAAGGACTTAAAGCTTCAAATATCAATCAGTACTTCTTCTTTATATATACAATGAGGGAGGCGTACATCCTTAATTAACCATTTGCAGTCTCATCAGTTTACGGACAGTAAATAAAACATCACTTGAAACTTTACGATTATAAAAAGAAATCAATTTTCTATTGAATTATTTTTGTCGATAACTTAACTGAAGCAACCATAAAGAGCAAATGACTATACATACTTTGTTATATTTAGCAAACAGCTGATGTTGATCATAATACAGAAATATTTGT